>QVRM01002658.1:80000-288165 GCA_003439945.1 Dermanyssus gallinae | reverse complement strand
AAGTCACACCCTCACGGTGCAAGTTGCGGTTTTGTGCACTGGCTTATTTAAATTCACAGTAGTGGATATATGATACGATGATAAGAAGATCATTTAAAAAAACGTGCTACATAATGCCATAAGTTAGTAACTGTTTTTGACAGAGCGTATCTGATAGAGAAGAAAACTAAACTAAACGTGGTTTTCGTTTGTGTATACGCGCACGTTTTTACGTGCCTGGCGACGTGTCTGAACCGTCACGATAACCAGGGATCAGTGGAATTGGCCGGCAGCAGCGACAGCGGCGGCCACTACATGGGAAGACAGGCTGGACGAGTTACCGGCGGGCCCGGACCCCAGTTGGGAGGTCCTTTGGGGGCGACCATTCCGGTAGCCAAAACGGGCCCCCATTATGGGCCTGCCGGTCACGTGACGACGAACAACAACAACCAGTCTGGCTGCAACACGCCGCCCACTGCGGGCGGGGCCGGAACCCCCGCGCACCCCACTGCGGGCGGACCGCCCATGTTATCCCGGCCCGTACGAGGGATTGCCCGCCAAGTTTGTGCAATCAATGAAGACACTCTTCGACATCCTCGACGAAAAAGGTACATTCGTATTGTGTATTGTAATCGTACTTTGATTGTTGTGGCTCTCTAATGAGGCACACACTCACACACACACACACTGTCTCCAGCGCCTGAATAGAATGGCTGATACGGAAGGCGATGTCATCATGTCGAATAGATAAATAGATAGATAGGATTTAATATGAGTGGTTTACATTTGTACAGAGGTTCACAGCTCCTCAAATCCATCAAAGGCTAGTATGGAGTGTTTATGTTGCATGTTTTCTTATAATTGTATTTATTGTCATTATGATTATTATCATGTTCGGCTTATATTAGAGTAAGGTACCTAAATAGTATTGCTTAGCATTTTGTTTGAATATTGTCAAAAAAGAGGTTGCGCGCACAATGGGGGAGCTTGTTCCAATATGTGGCACCGAGATTTCATATTGAGGAACGAGATTGGTTACATGATGAGCTGCAGACAAGATGTGAAGTTGTGTGTGTTGATCCTCTTGGGTTCTTGGTTGATGAATGCGACAGTTAATAGCTGTTTCTACCATTTAGTCACTATTGGGGCGTATCGTGCCTATTGCACGCATGTCTGCTGCTGTTGACTATCGACTGATGGTTGTACTCTACTCTCTGAATTATGGTAGCTGCTGTTTTCAGCCCATAACTCAGCCGCAGAGTATACAAGCACAAAGTATCTCCATTTTCCAATATGCTGGTAAACTGTATACACCTATGTATGCACTCTCGAATCGAGCAGCGGTAAGTGAGAGAGAAAACTTGACCAGCTGTCTTTGAAATGTTGCGCGGTCTCTCCGATCTGCGCACGCAATATCATGAGTGGCATAGACATAAAGCGAGTGTAGGAATGAAGCTACACTTTAATTAGTCTCTCTCTATCTATGCATTAATATATTCTTTGCCAACTATCTATTTATCTATCTATTTATACTACCTCTGTTCTGAGAAGATTCACATATAATGTTTGCTCCATACGATGGCGTTGAGCACGAGCGCCGCGAAACGATGCGTTGAACTCAGTTCAACTCGAACGGGATGACGTGCAAGAGGTTATAATCTTGTGCAAGAAGTGTCGAGCAATTCGGCCAGCAGGCGAGGACCTAGATCGCAGAATAGCTTTGCCAGAGTTTCCCCTAACAAGCCCAGGCAGGTTCGGGCCTGGTATAAAAACAGCCTCCTTAAAAAATGTGTTTTTATTCTAGGTTCGGGCCTGGTGCCTCTGCGCGATATTGAAAGTCGATGGGCGCGGCAGACCAACGCCCAGGTGATTGACCATCTCCGCGCTGTCGCCGGACAAAATCAGAGCCAGATGCTAAGTTTTGACAGGTATGTCTGTATAATTCATGTGCACGTATAAGTATACTATATATATATATATATATATATATATATATATATATATATATATATATATATATAATATATATATATATGTGAGTGTTTGTTTATTACGTCAATTTTATATAACCTCCCCCTCCCCCTGATATAAAAGGGTGACGTGTCTATTTAGGTATATATAGGACAAGCAAATATTGACTCAATAACTTGACAAGTAACAAAACGTCTCCCGGTATCATACGTTCCGCTGGCAATAGGCATGGCATAGTCTGCCTACGTATGTGCATGTATATACTCGTATGTATAAGCGAACATATGTATGTACATACATACAAATATGTACATTTCATCATGAAGTTTATCAAACATTTTGCCAACATATTTGTTTTGTGCTGCATTCGCTATCAGACGTTACCACGATGTACACTATACGGCAAAAAGTTGCACTTTTCAGCGCGTAGCACTACTTATGAAGGCTACATTGCTCCTCTGCAGGGTTAGCTAGATCAGTTTTCTGCAATAGAATCAGAATTCAGATACTTGTACATCCTATAAACTCAATGCAAATCGTTTTTTTCAATTCAAAGTTAAGAACCGCTGCTTTGAATTGAAAGCACAATCATCACAACAATATCATATCATGCAGTGTCAGCTTCGATTGCCCAGCCAAACTCTAATGCTCTGTGTGTATGTGCGTGTGTGTTAAAATTGCAGAAACTAATTAGCAAATAAATACATGAATAAATGAATGCACATAACAATATATTAAAAATCTGAAACATTATGTCACAAGTAGTTAATGCTTCTGCGTTTGATTGTGCGCTGTCGCACATTGCGTGCACCATTGAGTGCTTAAACATTGTCCTGGTTGTTCTTCGATCCATCGAGCAGATTTTGTCTAGCGTTGAAAATGTCGCTACTGGCCGACTCTCCAAAGTCCTCGTGTAGCAACAGCGTCTCCTCGGTGACCTCGGCTGGAAGTCCAGCTCCTCCAGTTGGGGTTGCGATACCGACGTCCTCAACGACGACGACGACAACAATGATCCCGGTGAGCGTTTCGACGTCTTCGTGCGGCCGCACCTCTGTCGCACAGATGACGGTTCCGAACTCCTCGACGATGCCAACAAACGCATCAGCTTCTGTGACGGACAGCGCCACTGTAAGTGGGATTTGTTGTTGTTGCTGCTGCTGCTGTTGCTGTTGCTGCTGTTGTTGCTGTTGTTGCTGTTGCTGCTGTTGTTGTTGGTGTTGTTGTTGCTCTTTACCCTTTTTGGCGCAGCTCGGACCATTGGTAAGGTGAGTTCAGATGTGATCGTCGACGAGTTTTTCTGCACGAAATTACTAAATCAATCAGTCAGCGAAGGGCGCATGAACAAGACAACGACTTCTTTGCAAGCCGGACGTTTCCTCAGTTCCGCAGTTCGCGCGTCATGCAGTTCAAGCCACTGAATACATTTTCACAGCAGAGAGCATCTCTTTCTATCTATCTATTTGACGGCATCTATCTTCAGGTGAAGGTGAATAGGTGAATGGATAAATGATTTATCTGTTCACAGGTCTTTACAGGTCGCATATATTGGACAGCTCCTAGGATGCATCATTCCATCCAACATTGGAAAGCCAGGGCTCAACCAAAGACGTCTGATTGGTGGCTGATAGTGCTTATCATATCATCTCACAGAATAGACATTAGGATACATAGATAACTCGACGGGCATATTGGCGAACAAGGTCAGAACACTTACTGCTGTTGCTGCTGCTTGTTATTGATGTTGCAGGACTTCGACCATCGAAGACAAGATTCGATTTCCTCTATTACCGGCTCCATTGATTCGCCAAGGTAATTTTGCCGTTTTCAAAACATCGTCTTGGTATCTTGTGTCACAATTGCATTAAACATATTCAGGGCTTCCTGAATAAGTAGAGTATCTTCTCCCAGCATAGCCTTCCGTCAGGTGAAGATTGCCTGCGGCCCTTGTGTCACGATGCCGTAATTTTAAATAAATGTGCGTTTCTTATTAGTAGATTTGTGGAGAGGGGAGAAACAATTTAAAATGACACGTTTGTTAGTAGGCCTTTCTACCAGGTTTTTGTTCAGTGTTTTTCTTCTTCAATCCGCTACTATGGTTATTGCCCGATCGATATGCTGCTGGACGTTATTACATACAGACGTATGTAATAACGTTATGTGTGGGTTCGTGTTGAGTTGGTCCAACTTGATTCAAGCAAAGGAAATGCGGCGACATATTCTAGCATGGAAGTTGTTACTGTAAAATTAGAATTAGCCGTGTACAATAATAATAATAATAATGTGTCTCTCTGTGTGCCCGCGTTTGCTTCTATGTATGTTCTTATAATTCCAACCATGTGTAGATTTGCGCCAGTCAATGCCTCTGTGCCATTGTCATCAACGGTCGCGAACGGTACGGTAACGAGCTCCTCGACGTCTTCATCGTCATTGGTGACAAACCCGTCGTCCTCAGCACCGCCCAGCACTGCTGGGGCGTCAGCAGGCATCAGCCGATTACCGCGATTTGCCAACTCCACTCCGCAACAACAGCTGCACACTGAGGATTTGGTGCGTTGTAACCTTTGATTTCCGCTCCAGGTTTCAATCACCCCAACCCCATAAAACGTTTGATATTGTTGGAAGTCGTACAAATTGTATACACTACAATTGTATACATCACAAGCTCTACGTCTGTAACATCGTCCTTCCAAATACGCATAGCGGTTTCGTTGTGGTAGTGTGAACGTGATAACGTGGTTATAGAACGGCACGCGGCGCGTAGACAAAAAAGTACCGAAAAAGAGGTCTTGCTTTCCGGCTCAACATCTATTCTCTTTGGACTGGAATTGTGACAGAATTAGGGGCCATTGCACAATCTTGCACGTGACGACCTATTTATGTGGGCTGACGAAGCACCTCTTATGGAAACATTTCAGCAGACCGAACTGCATATAAATGATGTGCGGGGGTTTTTCCAGCTGGCTGTCTTACCTGCGGGGGAGGGGGGGAAGGGAAAGACCTGCAGGTAGGCCATCTATTTAAAAAGCTATTAATCGGCAAATCGTCTAGCACTTATTTGCTATTATTCATAGCGCATTTTTATTGCACAAAACCCTTTTTTATAGGGTAAAGTGCAACACATATGGAGAGTAAATTGTTAAGTGTGCCGAATATTTCAGCATATTTTTTGTGATTAGTGATTATATGAACACGCATGTATCCTAACTGTATGGTAAGTAGTACAATGCATACGGTTCCATTCAAACGATTGCACTCTGTCCAGTGATCCCGCACAACCCGCAATCTGTGCCCTATTGAATTATTGAATGTGTATGACTTCTACATAATAAGATAATTGTGTGCGCACCACGTTAGCGTCCTGCTTAAGTTCGCCGGTGTGCAACTGAAAAGAGCTCTGAGCGATTGGGGTGTTCGTGAAGTGCACGGATGTATTTACAGCAACGACTAAGAGATGAGACTCTTGGTTCTGCTTTGCTACAGGAGAATGGTACCGCTGAGTGCCGTGGTCCAATACATGGTCAGCCTGATGGTGGCAGGCTGAATTCATCATTCGAGAATCTACTCGATGTCGGTCCAGCGTCGGGCTCGCGAGGCGGCCTCGCACGGACCAGGGTCCCGCCTCCGCCGAGTTCAGCGGGACATTCCCAGCAGTCCCGATCGATGTTGCTTGCCCCGTCAATGGTTAGCAGCGTTCGTAGTAGATCTTGTTCTTGTTGTATAATTAGTAATAAAAACAAAGTTACCGCAAAAATGAATGCCATCTGTACACAAACATATATCTCTCTCTCTCTCTCTATCTATATATATATATATATATATATATATATATATATATATATATTAAATATAAAACTGTGATTGCTCCATTCCTGTTCTCATCCTTTAATATGTCTCAGGTTCGACCACCATTGATTAACAGCAGCAACAGTGGCGTAGGCGGGAAGTCTTTGCCGCGGGCTGCACCTCCAGGACCGCGAGCACACCCTCCTCCGCCTCAACAACTTACCTCAGCTCAGCAGCAGCAGCAACAGCAAAGTCAGCACTACCATCAACAGAGACCGGGCCCACCTCCAGGGCCATCGCCGGCACCGACAAACGTCAGTCACTATGATGATCAAACGTCGATCCGAATGCTAGAATACCGTTTCCTGAGATTCATATAGATATATATATATATATATATATATATATATATATATATATATATATATATATATATATATTTATTGTCATGGTCTAGTCAAGGGCTGTCAAGGCTAATAACTGTACGGCTTAATGGGTATAATAACCATAGTATACTTATATATATATATATACCTCGTAATTGATTTTAATAATTTATTGCAGATAATGCTCGTATTAACATCAACCATAACATCAACCATGTGTCGTCTTTTCTTCACTATGATATATTAACGTAAGAGGCACAAGTGTGTATCTTCCTATTTTCTACTAGGAGAAACGTCTGTCACGTGTATCCACGGTGTATACACACACAAAGCTTTAAGCTCGTAAAGAACGACGCATATCTTCTTGTTCCAGGTTCGACGAATCGTGCGACCGCCAAACACCACTGCCACGGAACCCCATCGACTTCAACCAGCGTCGTCAGGTGAAGACTCGGGTGCACACATTGTACACATGTGTACGCATATCTATTGAACTCGATACGAGTTACGTTTTTTTGGCTAATATTGACTTGTTTTTCCTCAACGCAGCAGATCAGGCCACAAGAAAAACAGAGAAGAAGGGTGAAGAACGGCATTTGCTGGAAACTTAGAGGTTTTAACTATTCTGCGAGGCTATGTTAGACGTGTGCATATACATATATACCTTTATCTTCTAGACTGACCTAACTGACTCTGGCACGTTTTCCATTTTTCATTAAATTGTCTCTGTGCAGGAGTGGCACCGGTGCCAAATTCAAATGCCGCGTTGGGCCTGGCTGGTAGATCGCGTACTCCGGACAACTTTCTGGAGAATTCCGGAGGGCATCAACGGACGATTAAACCTCCGATGATGCGTTCGGTCAGCAGTGTTGTGGAGTCGCAACTGCACAAAAATCAGGTGTTCCACGCATCACACTATGACCATCCCGTCGCACAACCATCTGGACTAGGGCAGCAATCAAGCCGGTAGGTGGTTATATACATATATGTAGATTGTATATATATACACTGGTCACATGCACAGCCTTTTCTGCAAAATACACTTACTTGTTATTTGAATTTATTTAAAGAAAACAATATGCTGATAATGAAAATTTTAAGCTCAATAAGAAACTATCGATTGTAAATAAATGTGCCTTCCGGAGATGATGGTCCTGGTAATATATATATATATGTTCTGATATATGTTATATATATGTTCGACGTCCGTGCCACATGCCTTAAGGCCCATTGCGAGCGTCGATACATGTTTTGTACTGAATATATGTTAAATAAATATGTATGTTATAAAAAAAAAAAATATATATATATATATATGGTGGAGTGATCGCCAAGGAGTGCGGACGTGTGCATGTCGAGCTCCGAGAAAACATTCTATTCGTATGTGTGCAGGATGGTGAACCTAGGAAGTGACATACCAGAGTAATGCTTGTAACTCAGTGATCAGTTTGGTGTACTGTGTGTGACTATGCGACAGAGGCACGAGCAGCTATGAGGCTGTTAGGATCCACACGACATGGTGAAGCAAAACGAAACCACCGGCGTAACGGTCCATAGCCTCCAAGCGGCACGCCGATGCCATTTAAATTCGAATTCCAACGGCTACTTAACTAAAATTTGACGTTAGAACAGCTAATCTACGAAGTGGCGCCAACAGTGATTTCAATAACTCATCGCGTGACAGCCACAGTACAACCAGACACCGCTTTGCTATTATTTGAGGAGCAGCAATAATAATAGTAATAATAATAGTAATAATAATAGTAGTAGTAATAATAATAATAATAAGTGAGAACGGTGACAGAATACACACGAGTAACTTTGCCGGATCCTTCAGAAGAATCTGGCCCAAGCTTCACACCTATGCAAAACCTTGCGACTACACCAAACCCCCTGGGGCCCAACAAAGTAACATGTCACCAATGCGGCCAGACCTTTGCTAGGCGAGGCCTCCGTAGACATGTCACAGTCAAACATGGGGGCGGGGGCACTATACCACTTCATGACGAAGCCGCGAATGAAGTCAATCCCGACCTCACGGAGTGCATCCAGGCCTTCTTCAAACATGGGAAGCTGGTTCGCATTTTGCCCAAGGTGGTTAGGAAGTCGGTGGCTGACGCACTGTCAGAGGTGTGCTTAAAAGTTGCCTTGGACAACGACGACGCCTGGCTTGGACTTTTCTCCTTTGCCCCAGTTGTGCTAAGGTTACCGGTAGGCTGCAGAGATACACGCTCGTTGGCAGTGGTCATTAGGAAGAATTTGGTGGAGTTCCGGCGCGGTGTTCGACTTACAGATTTGACTCTCCTGCTGACCGCGGGCGAGTCCGGTGGTAATGTTGAACGAACGGCACTCACGCGAGCCGTGTCGGCCAAGATGTCAGACGGTGACGTGTCAGGGGCAGCCCGCCTTCTTCTGTCTGACGACGTTATGGTCGATGAACCAGCCGCCGCAGCGTCGCTACGGAAAAAACACCCCCCCGCGCAACTGAACTTGTGTTGGCCGTCTCCTCCGCCCTCACAACTTCTACCTTCTTCTACTTCAATCAAGGATGTTCGCTATGCGGTGGGATCATTTTCAAAGAGCTCTGACGCCGGTCTGGATTTTATCAGACCTCGACTTCTACAAGACCTTCTCTCACCGACTCTTGGCTGCTCATCCGACGGACTTAGCAAGGCCCTCGCAAAAGTAATCGATCTACTGCGATGGGGAGCTCCGCATCCAGGGTGGTGTCCCCTAATCTTCGGAGCGAGGCTGTTCGCACTAAAGAAGATGGACGGCTCGTTTAGACCTATTGCTTGTGCATCGGTACTACGCAGGATCGCGGCAAAGTTGGCAGTGAGGGACGCTAAAGATGTTATTAGCCTAGCGGTTGGGCCTCACCAGTTGGGTTTCTCCACCAAGGGGGGTGCTGAAATAATGATACACGCTACAAGGGCTTTTATTGATTCCCGACTCGATCCATCTGTGCTAGTCAAGCTTGACTTTAAAAACGCGTTTAACACCGTCAGGAGGGATCACTTGTTAAAGGTGGTCGGAGATGAGGCCCCTTCCATTTATCATCAGGTGAAATTGGCTTACGGTAATTCATCGCACTTGGTCTTGCCCTCGGCACTGCTCACTTTGGCTGTAGGGATTCAACAGGGAGATCCCCTTGCTCCCCCTCTGTTTTGTCTTGCCGTTAAAGACTTGGTTAACACACTTGAAAGTCCACTCAACCTGTGGTATTTGGACGACGGGGTCGTTGGAGGGAACATAAGTACGGTCTGTGAAGACCTAAAGAAGATACTTAGTTTTGCCGCATGCAGCGGTCTGGAGCTGAACCCAATCAAGTGTGAGGTTCACATAATCGGCTCAGATACAGCTGATATCTCCGAAATACAGAATCTACTTCCAGGCTGCCGCGTAATAGACGATAACCTGGATCTACTTGGCGTACCCCTGTTTTCTCGCCAACTTGGACCGACTATCGAACGCGGGAGAGAAAAACTCGAGATTGGTCTCAACCGTCTTCCCCAGCTGGGTGCTCACCGGGGGCTGTACCTTCTGCGTTCATGCTTCTCCGCGTCGAGGCTGAACTACCTGTTCAGGGGAGTCAATACTTCAGCCTTCCCGGATCTTTTGGAGGAAATTAACGCGAAGATGTGTTGTGCGCTGGAATCTATACTTAACTTGAAGTTGCAAGACGATTCCCTAGTTCAGGCCTTCTTACCCGTAGCCAGGGTTGGACTGGGCTTGCCTGAAGCAAATTCGCTTTCAGTCGCAGCACACATCGCCTCCCTGCATTCGGCGACTAGTGGCGTTGAGTCTATTCTGGACCCCCAGGCGGTTGCGAACTTCAAGGCCACGCTTGAACAGATCCAGGACGACGCCATTGCATTCTGCGGGTCTCAACCAGAGACTCCTTCTCTTCAGCGCGCGTGGTCACAGCTGGCAAATGACGGTTGTTTGAGCGGCCTATGGGAACGAACAACCACGGACGCTAGCAAAGCGAGGCTACATGCAGTCTCCTCGCCCGGTGCAGGTGCATGGCTGCACGCCCTCCCGAGCCCTCAGCTGGGTACCCTCCTAGACGATGAGTCTACACGAATACTTGTCGGTTTGAGGTTAGGAGCAGAGCTAGTCTCTCCACACCACTGCAAATGCGGTGACGAGGTCGACTCCCTAGGCCACCATGGGCTTTCCTGTCCGCAGAGTTCAGGCAGAATTGCACGCCACTCGGCCTTGAACGAAACGTTTAGCAGAGCGCTGCGATCGGCAGAGTACCCATGCATCTTGGAGCCCCCTGGTTTAGTCCGAGACGATGGAAAGAGACCTGATGGCATGACCCTGACTCCCTTTGAGCAGGGCCAAATGCTGGTGTGGGATGCAACCGTAACCGACTCTTTAGCCCCTTCAATGGTCGGTGCGGGTGCAGTTCGCCCTGGACACGCGGTAGCCCTAGCGGAAGCAGCCAAGTGCAGAAAGTATTCAGGCGTCTCTTACCCACACTTGTTCTCACCCCTTGCGTTTGAGACCTTGGGGGGGGGCTGGGCTGCTCACGAAGAAACTGCTTAATGATGTCGGAAAAAGATTGGTACTCGCTACAGGAGACAAGAGGGCGGGCGAATACTTACTGCAACGTCTGTCATTAAATGTTCAAAGAGGGAATGCCGCCTCGATTAGAGGTACCCTGGCTAGGTGGACCAGCCCTAGCCTGGACCTAATGCTTTGAGTTATGCCCCAAGCGGGCTGTGCACATGTTCTTACATCACAATTGTATATCTTATACACATAAATAAATGATTATAAATATATATATATATATATATATATATATATATACATCCTCTTCGCGCAGCGTCGCGAAGACCGTGCGCCAGCTTGCCTCGACCTTACGTGCTCGCGAACTCGATTCACCTTTCTGTGTTTCTCGTGTTCGTTCTGCTCTTTCTGGTTTTGTTCGTCGGCGCCAGGAGACTGTACCCATTACCGGGCATGTCGTCTATGGCTGGAGTACCGCAGGTGGTGCGACCGTTTGGCGGAATTCCTCCTAGCGGGGCCGCCGGCGGGGGCGGTGGCGGAATCCAGGTGGGACTTTCTGGCGGAGCTCCGCCGCCCGCGCGGAGAGCTCATTCCGTCCTGCACGAGATGATGATCACCGGTGCAGGATCGGGAGGAAACTGCAGCTCCAGCAGCACCAATAGCGGCAACAGCAGCAGCAGCAGCAACAACAACAACAACAATAACAACGGCAGCAGTGCCAGCACAAGCAGTAGTAACAACAACAGTATTAATAGTAATAGTACTAATAATACTATTAATAATAATAATAATGCTACCAACCACAACAACAGTAACACTAGCAGCGGTAGTGCAAGTAACGGCACAACGAGTACGGTTGGTGGTCAAACGCAACATCCGACGTCGGGTTCAATCTCATCGACGACGTCAACTTCAGCAGTTTCGGCGGCTGCCTCACCGCTACCGTCGTTCTTGCCACAACAGCAACAGCAGCAACAATCATCTGGGGGTCGACTTCACGGCCATACATCATCGGTTACACCGCTTAATGGTGAGTCTTGTTGGTGTTATTGTTGTTGTTGTTGTTGTTGTTGTTGTTCTTATTATTATTATTATTATTATTATTATTATTATTATTATTATTATTATTATTAATATTATTATCATTATTATTATTATTATTATCATTTTTATTATTATTATTATTATTATTATTATTATTATTATCATTTTTATTATTATTATTATTAGTATGGTTTCTGTTGTTACTACTGCTGCTGACGGTAATGTAAAGTTATATTAACAACAAATTGTCATTATTATAATTGCATATTTATTTTTAGAACGAGTATTGGTTTAAATACATCTGTATGACAGCTTTCCCCATATGACTTTCGTTAGAGCGATATCGCTCTTGTACACTGTTGGAGGTGATATAGATCACACAATTTTCTACATAGCTTGCATTCGCATTCGGTCGATATTCCATGAAACTGATTTCGTATATAACTATTATGACATATATATATATATATATATATATATATATATATATATATATATATATAAACCAAACAAATTATTAATGTTCTGAGATGGCAAGATTTATTTTTCGAACCTGGCAAGCAGAATCCAAACAGTGACGGGCGACCAAGATGGTGTGGGTGACTATTGGAGGCAACGAATGTCTTTCGTGTATTATGTAGAAGCAACAAATGCTGTTTCACATTTAGCGCACTACGTACTTGTGCAGACTGTCGTTAGGGTTGGGATATCGAATATCCCGATATCGGAACTGCATTCCTTTAAGCCAGTTTGTTTTCACACAAAAAATAAAAAAAAAGTTTACAACATTTTCACAAAAAAATGCAATAGCACTAGCAAGCCATTGTGCATCTGAGCACACTGCATAAGACGAATATGAATAAGCAGAACTAATCAGAGTCATCATCGCAGTCTTATGTGCAATTCAAAGCCATTACAATAATACAAATGATTTTTTAAGGTAATTTTTAGTTGCCATATCCAAAACAATTCCCCATGCTAACTGTGGTGCCTTGACTATATTTTCTGCCACTATATGCGGTGAATATTTCTACAATAATGAGGGCGGACGCTTGCTTGCCAACGGAATTCAAGCAAATTGTGCATACATCCGTTATTCCGTTAGGCATGACCGTTACGACAGGTACTTATTCATTGAGGAACGTTACAGAGCATCATCAACAACAGCAGCAGCAACAACAACAACAACAGCATCAAACGTTGGCTAATATGGCTTTGATGGGTGGTGGGATCTCCGGACCCAGCGCTGCCAGTGTGAACGACAGAAGTAACAATGCCAGAAGTCGAGAGGTCGGAAGTCATCTTTCTGCTGTAAGTCCAATGTTCTGACATTATGCATTAAGCCTAAACATGATTTATTTACTCGGTTAACTCGTTCTCGGATATATATATATATATATATATATATATATATATATATATATATATATATATATATATATATATATATGTATACGCGAATATAAATAAGATCAATTAAATCGTACAAGTACTGCGACCAACGTGAAAATAAAAACGTTCATAAATATAAAAGCGACAAGAGGTATACGGCATATTAGCAACAACATGGTGTATAGGAAGTAATATGTAAATTAAAGCGGTATAATCGCTATATTATAGTACGCATAGGCAAATGTAACAATGCGGTATACACATACGTATGTAGTTATGAAGTTGATATTTATTTCAGAATACAATGTTGGCACCAATCCAGAGCGAACAAGTTCTCACGGCTAACAAGGTAAGTAGTATATCAATAAACCGGTGATTAATCAACAAAGTGTTAAAGTTAATAAACCATTGTTTGAAATACATTTAAATATTTGGCGTTACACAATAATTAATGTAATAAGTTGTTGGCATCTGGAGCTCAATTATACGTCCACGACTCATGACATCAGAGTTGCAAGATGTCTTCACGACATCATTTCGCCTGATTCTTTCCTGATCACGCTTAATAAGTTTTTAGTTGTTCCGCTAGATGCTGCGTCGTTGTCTATCAAACAGGTAACTAGTTTCATGACAGCACATTACTAGAATATACCCGCGTATGACTAATAACGACAGTCGCAATGCTCAATCCATGCGTAGGTCACACTCGGAGGTTCAGGAATAACGAAAGTTCCATCGGCGAAGGCACCGTCACAAATGCGACTTCCTTCGGTGTCGTCACAGTACGCACAGGTTCAGGTAGGACAGCCTGCGTACAAAGTATGGTGGCAGGAAAGCATTCTATGCATGTATACATTACAGAAAGCAAACTTGAACGGTTTAAATGGTTAAAGATGAAAGCGTGTTTCGTGGTTCACTCGTTCACGCCATTGCGTTAGATCATCATATGCAGACCGAAACAGTACCTTTGTTTCGGTCTATATATGATGACAATTATTGATAGATATCTTACTAAAAGAGTGAGTGGGTGTTCTTCTTCTCGCGGGAATCTCCTTGATTGCGCACAAATTTTAGAAGTCGGTTCATCAGCATTCGTCCGGGGCAGCCTCAGCTGGTCACCATTCTGCACCTTCAACACAGGTAGACATTGCTATTAGATGATGTATAGTTTTTCATACATCATCTACTAATCATGATTGATCTAAATTGGTGTATATATATATATATATATATATATATACCATATTGTATAATCCCTTCGTCAGCTATTCTGTTAAAGGCAAAACGTATATAACAAAACCTGTAAAAAATACTGGGCGCATTTGAGCTCTCGGCCGTCATTATGAATTAGTACAACAGGCGCATTGGAAAATAATAATTTAGGTAAGCGAATTCAAGAGGTCACGATCGACTAAAGGGAGGGTCAATTCTTAAGGCAAGCGTTGTCCTTGGCCGTTTGCAGAGGAAACACGGTATTTTTTTAGGCGCTATAGAGTAAACTAATTATTTAAAAGAATTACGATAATACGTTCAGACCTCACAACTGTAACATTGTCTAACATGAAATAAATAATAATAATAATAATAATAATAATAATAATAATAACGTTTGTACGTCGTGTACAGGCGCCGAACGGATTTCGTAGCGCTGTGGCGCAACAGCGCGACCTCGCTGCGATGGTCAGAGCTGTTCCATGCCAGGCAGCAACAACGGCGAACGTTCAACAAGTTCAGCCGCTTCAACAGATACCTCCGCCTCCTCCGCCACTTCCACCACAACAACAACAGCAACAACAGCAGCAACAACAACAACAAAAATTGCTTCAGCCACAACAACAACCACCGCAAATCCATCTACAACAACAACAGCAGCAGCAGCCACAGCAACAACAACAACAGCAGGCATGGAAAGACGCAGATAGAAATGAGCTGGTTACTCCATCATATTTGTTTCCGTTTGACTTACAATTTTGTTTCGCGCACAATCTACTTCTTACCAGAGACACGCGTATTAACTAGGATTAGTTACTTATTTAAGTTAGGATTGGTTAGGATGGTGGTGATTACAACGTAAAATACAACGCCGTATATCAATAATATATATAGATAAAGCCCGAGCTTATACCGCGACTAGTGGATTCGTCTCACTGAGTTCGCAGTGTTCACATGATTTCATCACTAAATGCTGTCTTGGTGATGCTAGTCTGCACCGGTTAATATCAGTTTTATCTGTTCTCCTGCGTCTAACGGGCAGGAAAAAAAGAACATTCATCATGTTTATGTAGCATTAACACAGCGAATTAGTACCGCTGCTGCCACTGTTGAGAGTTACTTACCTCTGTCTGAGCGTAGCTTTTAGTGGTAGCTTGGCCTTTAACGATTTTACTGGTATCAGGATTGTACCTGCGCGCACCTGATGCCATAATACGATGTTTCAACTTTCGTGAAATGTATTGACTATCGGCTTGGTGTAGAGGCTGTATATAAATATATATATATATATATATATATATATATATGTATATATATATATATATATATATATATATATATATGAGGCCCATAGCTCGGAGCTGCTTGCAGTACTTACTGGATTGTGTTCAATCAGCTTGGTAACAGAAGTTAGCTGCCAGCTATTATGTTAGGAGGATGAAGTGGAAATACAATGACTATATGATAATCGTACGCTATGCTTGTGACGTTGCATGATGAGCAGGCAACAACGGTACCATTTCAAGGCCAGCAGCGCCCCCAACAGGTGCCCCTCCGACAAATGTGCCCTCCACCGCCCTGCGTAGGTCTCAAGCCCGAGAAGCCGCCTCGACGCAGGGAACCTCGGCGACACACTCTCGCCCACGGTTCGTTATATATATATATATATATATATATATATATATATATATATATATATATTGTCTAAGCATTAGATAGACAAGACAGCATGAGTGAGTTCATCATCAAGTCTCTGCCCACGCGACGAGCAAGACCTATATCTAAGTGCCATGGTTGGCGTAAGGTAAAGGGTATTGATATGCAACAAATTATCGTCCCAGATTGGAAATAGCCTAAAATTACGGAATAGTATTAGCATTTCATGTACTTTTTGATATCGTTACCTTACTTGAACACTCGAAGCCTTCGTCTCGCACATTTTTAATACGTAGGTTTCCGCGGCGCTCAGTACAACTAAATTAAGATAATTTAGGCCGACAAACGAAGCGCAAGCGAATCTCAATTTTGTAACAGTTACACGGGTGAGTCGTTATCTGGGAACACACTTTGATCGACTATTACAGGTATTGAGTACGGAATGATACGACGCCTAAAGCTTCTCGAAGAGGAACGGGATATTTTGCAGAAAGGCCTCCAGGCCGTCGAGCGCGCAAAGGAGTGGTACCTGAGGCAAATTGGTCTCGTTCAAGACAAGCTACACGCTACATCGTACGGCCACGCAAATCCGGTACGTCTCATTGTCTGTATAAGAGTTGAACGAAAAGTAAAAAGTAGATGGACGTTAGTAAAAAAGAAAATTGTCGTGTAAAGCCGATATTCAGTGCTGCAGATGCCTTCTCTGTTTCTCTCTCTCTCTCTCTCTCTGATTCTCTCTGCACGCACGTATATCAGCCTAACATGTTCAGTCTATTTTTAAAGCTATGTCGATGTTAGTATCGTCGTTTTTAATTGACGCGTTTTCGCCTAAACGACGCCTCAATTCAGGCCGCACACACACACACCACACATATCAGTAATCTTACCTCGCTTAAACTTAAATGACATGTCTTCTTTGGCACTGGTCTCGTACTGTGTGTTGGCGCTATCGCTATTGTTGAATGTGTGACACTTTTCGCTTCGACCAATGCGACTACGACTGGCGATTATTGTGCGAACGGTGCAATGTTCATTGCAAACGAATTCAACACTACTAATTCAATGCCACTAACTAGTTATACGCAACCCTATTAGGAGTACTCGATGGATACGCACGAGGAGCGGCTGCGCTTGCAGATGGCGCGTGTTGTCGATGTGAACCACCATCTTGCGGCCCTTGTCGAGAGCGGGGATAAGGCTTCGTTTCCGCTGCACATGAATCTCGCCCTGCTCTCCATCAACAGCCACAACAACAACAATAGCAACAACGTGGGCTACTCGCAGATGCTTGCTACAACATCCAGCAGAAGCAACAACAGCATCGACAGCAGGTTGTTGGGTCGTTTCTTCCCTCTTCAAAAATCTGCCGTCAAATCACATTGCTGGCTAAACATAGGACGGCAGGAATATCTGTTATGTATATATATATATATATATATATGATGATTAGCATGTATACATATGTGTACATAAAGCATGTACGATTAATATATATATATATATATATATATATATATATATATATATATATATATATATGTATATATATATACGTTCAATTCGTATTGACGAATTACATTTCTGACGGCGACTTCCGCCAAGCCAGCTGTATGCAGTATAAAGAAGAACGGGCTCGCAAAGAGTCACCCTGAACGACTTCAGTTGTTTGTGCTTTTAATCTGTTGACATGATAATAGGCTCCGTTCTTGATAGTACTTTCAGTTCACTTGCAGCATGCCGCGCATACGAGGTGTGGTTAATGTAGGGTCCGTACCTGGCGGCCTCTAACTTCGGTTTTCTGCTAAACATGCGCGGCATTCTATAAGAGTCCAACATAGGGCATATATATATATGCATGCATGCAGACACGTATACATATAGACTTATGCACCACGTCTACAACTTGTTTCGGACAGGTAACAAACGCGGCCGAGGTGAAACGCCTACGAGAGCACAACGCGAAGCTGGTCGCCGAGCTCGACAATCGGCAGGTTGCCATCAAGCAGCTCGAAACGGAGAAGGCCCAACTGTTGCGGGAGCTATTCGCGGCCAAGGCACAACAGGCACAGGCACAGCTGCACAGCCACCAGCAGAGATTCGGTCGAATTCCGTCATCGAGCGCTATGACGCCCGTGGCGGCGGCGGCGGGGGCGGCGGGCCTCCCATCGACGGTCGGGGACGACACCAGCTGCGCCCGTAGCGACGACGGGAGGAACGAGCTCTGATACCAGCCTCATGTAGCCTCAACACGGGCGTCCATCTAGAAGTCTGGGTTCCCACTTGCGAACACGGGCGTCCATCTAGAAAGCTGGGTTCCCACTTGCAAGCACGGGCGTCCATCTAGAAGTCGTGGTTTCCACCTGCAAAAACGGGCGTCCATCTAGAAATCTGGGTTCCCCGTTGAAAATACGGGCGTCCATCTAGAAGTCTGGTTCCCACTTGCGAAAACGGGCGTCCATCTAGAAATCTGGGTTCCCACTTGCAAACACGGGCGTCTATTTAGAAATCTGGGCTCCCACTTGCGAACACGGGCGTCCATCTAAAAGTCTAGGTGCCCACTTGCGAACACGGGCCTTCATCTAGAAGCCTGGGCTCCCAGTTGCAAACACGGGCGTCCATCTAGAAGTCTGGGTTCCCAGTTGCGAGCAAAAGCGTCCGTCTAGAAATCTGGGTTCCCACTTGTGAACACGGGCATCCATCTAGAAATCTGAGCTTGTTCCCGCTTGTGTACGCGGGTGTCGATTTGGCATCACGGGCGTCGATCTGGAAGAAATATGGGTTCCTACTTGCGAACGCGGGCCTCCATCTGCGCCCATTTGCGACAATGACGGGTGTCCATCTGGGAGCACGCTGCGCCCGTGCGAAGTGTCCACAGACTACGTGCCATGGGGGAGCCGCTTCGTTGCTCAAGGTCCCGGAGACGTCCCGTGCACACCATAAGATCCTCATACACACATACACACACACACGCAACATGTATATCGTGCATTTGACGACGCTCAAGCTCTTAGGGACCTAGGTCCCAGTGACAGATAGGAGGTGCCTAGACCCCTATTGACGGCTGTCCAATAGGGTCCAACCTACTACTTGTCACATGTAACCGATGGATTATCCTCCCAAACTTACTCCTAACTGACTTGATTAAACGTTATATATATATATAGAACGCTGCCACGGCCGTAAAGAAACTCTAACCTACGCTATGTGTGCAATATAACTTAACTTTACTCTTCGTTGTGTATATGTCGAAATATGGCGGCGGCGGCGCACTGTTTCTTGAGCTTTCGGTATACATGGTGTGCATACGCGTATATATATTTACATATATATATGGCTGTGTGTAAGGCTTGGGTTATGTAATACGGGAGGTGTTGCATATATTACACGTCACAGAAGGCATCACATTAGCAACATTCTGTAAATACTTCGTCCCCCCACAACTTAACGTAGCTGCTCATCTACGTATTGTGGATCAAGAAAATTAAAATAGTAATTATATTTTTTTTTGTTCAACTGCAGATGTACGGACAATCATTATCGTCTTATCTGACTTAGCTATATGATCGAACTACATTAGGGGAGACAACACCTATTTTTGTTTCGAACCTATTTCCCCTGTGCAATGACAGTCCTAGCTCGGCATCTCAACTTGTCTTTAGCTCTGTGTTAGTCACAATCATCTCAACGACTCAACCGAATACTCGCAGCGTTGCAATATAGAACATACGGCTATAAAAAGAATTACGGCTACAGATCCTAGAACGTTTCATGACTATGTCAATTGTAATGAGCATAGCAACCGCCTAAACAAATGTCAAAAGTCACACACAGCATTAATACTGCTAGCAATGCTATCGATCATAGATACCGGATAACAGATGTAATTTATATTCGCGCACACTTAATTAAGTGAAGTGTGCCCGGCATTGTGATCACGGCGGGCGTTAGATGTACACCTTTACGATTCTGCCAGTGGGGCGGGAAAACTTTTAGACTTTCGCGACGCCAACATAACAACATTCCACAACGCGCGCAAAGCTATGCATGCAGCAATAGCTATTTGTGTATGAAATTGCCGCTCAAATATACTAATCACGGCATTGGTAGATTTTGCCGCTAGATTGAGCTTACTATACGGCTTGCGTAAGCATGAGGGTTAAATATCATTGTGACAACGTGCTTACTTTCCTGTTACAACATATCTGCTGCAGCCTACTTACTGCACAGTAGCATTGATCGATCGTCAATGAATGTCGTGAAAGTTGCGCCCTGTATCTCCAGTGACTTTTGACTATTCCGCCAATCGGGTTGTATTTAAGGCGCCCGTGCGCCAGCGACATCAATGTTGAGTTCTCGGCAGGTCTCATCTATTCAAGTTCACTGAAGTCGTACACACTTACTGTGGCCAAGCCGGAATGTCAGGTTCATTTAATTTTCCTCCAATGGAGATGATTGTTTACGTGATGAAAATACTCGGTTTTAAAAAGCAGAGTAGATTGATAGAACATAGGTAATCGATTGTGTGAATGGAGGACATGATGGGCGAATGAAACACAGGTTGTTAGCAGTATCGTGCTGAACAAAAATCCTCATGAATGTGTGAACGGCTCGCTGCAGCAACACACACACACACCGTGAATGCGTTATGTCGCGGCAAGACTGCAATGCAGCGTCAACCACTCTATACATGTGAACCCAACTACCTACTGTTTTATGGCCAGTTTACCGCGATCATTGCCTTGCGATCGGCGCACGGCGGAATATTAGCGGGTTTTCCCATGTATTTTTGCCATGATGAATGAGCATGCCATGATGAACTTATTACTTCTTGAAAGAGTCTCTCGTCATTGTCATTATGTGATGAGTTCATCTCGACAATGTTCGTGCACACTCTCGCACGAACGCATTAGGTAATTTTTCATGCCAACCCGAAGGACTTCTAGAATGTTGCGTCTAGAAGAGCACCTTCTGGGAGAGTGCCAATACAGTTTATCTTGTAACGTTGCCATTAGGTTCATCAATGATTATATATAAACGTTATCGGTGGTGGTGCCGCCTACCGTATGTTAGTATTGTTGATAAACGGTACAACGGAGTTGTGTCTCGAAGGAGACGCATCTTGTACGCGAGCTTAGTGCGTTTCGTGCATGCGTGTTTGCACGTATGTATTTATCTTTATGTTTGTATGTATGACTGTCCGGCTATTACTAAGCAGCCGCCCTTGCACCACACAAAGTACGCAATTGGCTTGGCGTCGGTCGTCCGCTGGAGTTTGGATTTACTTCATAGATATTCTGAAGCCTGAGGACAAGTGTTCTGGAAAATAGCATCTGTCAAGCAGTTCAGCCTGCGTACCTCGTATTAGTCCGAATAAGGTTGTTTTTGGCAAAAATGTAAACCGAATGTCACTGCACGGTCTCGTCGCAAGCGATTACGGTGTCTCGAGAAAATGATAAAGTAACGTCTACTTAAATGATTCGAGAATTCGAGTGAAAAAGAGGCGAGCAAAAGCAATTTAGATTTCGTTAATGTACTAAGAGTGACTTGCTCAATATATATATATATATATATATATATATATATACGTCACAGAAAACCAGGTGAATGAGAGGCTGATAATTTGCGCACATAGCTCTTGGACAACTATTGACTGGAAATAAATATGTAATGTTGTAACGGTTGAGCGTTGATGTCGACATGTATATATATATATATATATAAGCACATTGTTGATGAAGTAAGTCAGAACGTACGAACCTATGAGAGTATTAAGCATTCGACTGTCGTGTGGTATCGTAGAAGTATATTTAGTTATTTGATATATAACCAACAGGGCTACCTCGACCTATGTTTTCGGCCTAGTCATGGCTACCGTAGTAGCGTTTGCCCGAACGCATCTGCGGCATAATCTATGCCTCTCTAAAGCCGGACCGCTCATACATTTAATGTTTAAATATTATATCAAAAATATTTAATTTTGAATTCATATATTTATATACAAGCACTTGTCACAAAGGCATCCGTGTCGAAAAATACAATTGTGAAGTTGGCATTGTACATATTTACTCCACAAGTCCATATTGAAAAAAATTGTCTATTTTTGCTGTATTCTATTGCAGAGGCTTGAAAATCGACCCCTCAGACACAGTTTTTTTTGCAGGTCGATCTTCAAACACAAAAAGATGGCCTGCATTTAGTATGGTGGAGTATTGCTAGATTTAATTTTTGTCTATCGCACAGGAAGTGGTCCTTCTCGTAACAGCAGAGTAAATGCACACGCAGCTAGCTCCAATGGTCCCTAAAAATAATTTATATTCTGGTTGCCCCGAAAAATCAACTCCGACCGTGATAAGGGTTATCTTGTTGTCTTTTCAGTAGAGGCTTATATACTTATATTAGTGTAATGCCAAAATTCTTGCCGTGTTGGCATCCACTCGTTTCGCAGGCTTGCAGCGCCATCTAGACAACATCAGCATGATAATAGCGTGGCCGTTACTGCATCAGCCAATAGGCCTTGCATTGACGCTTAAACTTAGCCGCTTTTTGAGAAGGTGGAAGAAATCATGAATGTGAAAATTCTATGAAAATTCTGAGTGTTTTGCTGTAGAAGTTCTAAAAATATTTCCTACTATAGTTTTACGAAACAAATCCACCATCTTTGGGAACAACTCAGTCAACGAACGGATCGGCAATGGTTGAACTAGAAGAAGGTGGAGGAGCTCCGAAGCGTCTGTTAGGCCATGGTTTTTCCACTACGGCAACGCGCCAGCTCACGGCGTTGAAAATACTGAGGCTTATATTGCCGCACCTGGAGTCAAACCAAAATCTAAATAAGGATATCACCTTTTTATTGCATCCTATGCTCTAGTTGGTTATTCTTCTCTACCTTATTTCATAATATATCCTACACTTTTATTTTCCCATATCATACGATAACGTAGACACCGTGACGCAGTTTTCTGCATTAGATCTGCATGTCAGTGCTTGGATAGATACCGCAGTAAAATCCAAACTCCATATCCGAAATTCATGTTTATTCATTTACTTCTATCTTGAGCATTATTGTATACACATATATATATATATATATATATATATATATATATATATATCGGGTTTTTCATTTACACAATTGAGTGCATCATAACAAAGGAATAATCACATGGTGGTCCTGGTGAATACACTAGTATCGCGTAATACTCCGTTAAAATCATTTTCTAAACGTTCATAATAATATAAAACTAACTAATAGACAAATCTTGTAGCTGGCCGTGGATGCTGGCTCACTGGTTCTAGACTTGCTGAGAAATGATTGGCCAGGCGGCGATCCTCAATTCAGCATAACTCGTTCTCCGAGCAGGGAAAAGATGTTTAGGTTTAAAATAAAATAAAAAATCACGGCTTTCTCGCAGCCCTCGTTACCACCCAAGGCCGGAAAGGGTACCGCCAGCCGCGTTGCTTTTGACTCAACCACAATAAGAAACACTATCCATTGTAACAATTTTAATACACAAACAGCAAACAAAATTATATATATATATATATATATATATATATATATATACTGATGACGTGGTGGCTAGTAATATCGTTAATAAATACATGTCATTATTAGTATTACTCACTAGCTTACTTCGAGTCTAACCATAACGAATGAAATTACAAAGAATATTACAAATGTATAGTCGACCCTACCATTATTATTATTACTATCGTATTAACATCACCACTGTCGCGCGTTTCCAGTTCGCTCTACGGCCGACGGTGTTCGATTCCATAGCGGTCCACCACAAATCACCGCCAGCTCGGCCTTATTGCGACCACCATCGCCTTCACCCCTGGCTACCTAGCCCTAGGACCGAGATCATTCGGCGTTTATAAGCAAACACAATGTAGCAGCATATGGCTTCACAACTGCGCTGCGATATTGATGACGCTGCGGTTAATTAATGTGATTAATTTGATTGAGTGTGTCTGCATAGACAATGACAGCCCGCGACACCCCCGTTATGTTCTGCGATATTGATGACGCTGTGTTTAATTAATGTGATTAATTTGATTGAGTGTGTCTGCATAGACAATGACAGCCCGTGACACCCCCCCCCCCCCGTTATGTTCATAACGTTTCAACGTTATGAGCTAAACGAACAGTAATAACAACAATGCGACGACGAAGACTGACAATTGCGCTTAGCATGGACATTCTGTCAGCGTCCACCACCAAAACGAGCTGTTCTGTTTTAATTAGTTTAATTACTGTGACGTATGGTTTTCGGTGTGTCTGTGTGTGTTCGAGCTCATGTGCATGCGCATGAGTGCGTGCGCTCTCAATATGCAATGGTGTGGTAGGACCACGATTGGGCCTATATGCCATTGTTGTTTAGCCATTTGTGTCATCATTATCATCAGTACATCAGGCCAACAACCAAAGGCGCCTAAGGCGCAACATTGTCTATTTGGTCAAACGTCACACGACATGACGACGACGACGACGACGACGACGACGACGATGACGGCGACGACGATGACGGCGACGACGATGACGGCGACGACGATGATGACGATGATGATGTTGACGACCCCATGATGATGATGCTGATGCCATGTCATGAGAGTTAGAGGAAGTTCTGATGCAGGCACGCTACGCTATGATTATTATTATGATTATTATTATGATTATTTGTGGCCACGATCTTTCTTGCTGGCACTGCCGCCACCGCCGCCGCTGGTGGAGCCGACCGACGTCGAGCACCGGGTCAGCGTGACGCCTTTCGGTAGAATACTCTGTAATTGTCGAGCCAACGTCGGAAGCGGAACCGGCTCGACCACGACGCAGTCACTTTCGCTTCCACTGCTGACCTGCTCAACGACCACGACAGATGATGCCGGCGGCGACGAGGCAACAAGCGGTCGGTCTGCCGTGGGCCGGCGCTCTCCCGTCACGATGTTGTCCACAGTTGCTCTTGCAGCGGTTGTTGTTGTTGTTGCTATCGTTGCTGTTTTTGCTGCTGCTGCTGTTGTTGTCGTAGCTGCAGCTGCTGCTGCTGCTACTACTGCTTTCATCACCTGTAGTTAATTATCCAGCTGTTAGAGTGGATTTGGTCTAGCTCAAACCGGTAGTAGAAAAAAAAATCCTTTCGGGGCTGACTCTCAGCCAAGATTTAACGTCATAAATACAAATCGGTGCAACGGTGGGGCTCGAACCCACGCACCTCCTATGTGTCTCCTCCGGTCGCAAGGCGCAGACGCATGCCGCCACGCCACCGGGCTCGACAAACCGGTAGTAGAGGAAATAGCCATCGAACGTCGTCACACGCTCGCAGCACTGGAACAGCATCATCAACGACAGCGTCTGCTGCGTCGGGCTTTCCAACAAAGCAGAAACATAGCCATAAATTGTGGAAGAGCGAAAAAAATGACGTTTTTCTCTGTTCGCGTCGTCAACGTATTCATATGCGGGCTCAAACAAACAACCTCGAGGAGCAAACGACTCAGCATGAGCGCAAAGCTTACCAAGCAATGCGTCTTAGTGACAGAGACATTGTCTTGCATGCCAAAGGTCTCGGGTTCAATTCCCAGACCGACTGTTTGTTGTTAGGTTGGTTTGTACAATTTACAGACAATTAAGTGAACACTATAATCGGCCACGAGTGGAAAGTATAAAAATAAGGACACCGGTTCACACCCACTGATTTCTTAATAGGCAATCCTTAAGATTCTCAATGTCTCGGAATCAACAGGTGCATCTTATGAGAAATGCATTCAATAAATTGTATGATGCATTAACACCCTTCATTTTAAACAGATTAATGCGGCAAAGTTGAGAGATCTAAGACACTAAGTTTCCGACAAATACAAATATTTTTGTACAACCTCCTTTAAACAAGTATATATTCCTCATAGCTCCTCCGGACTAAATGAAACAAACATACACCGTCCCAGGCCAACGAAATTGTTTGTTACATTACTACTCTATCGTAAAATAGATTCGTAAGTAGTCAAGCTCCATCTCTATGAGCTCTAGCTCATCATATATATATATATATATATATATATATATATATATATATATATATATATACTTTTTCATTTGGGTAGCATTTGGACTATATATACATACATACATACTAACCTCTCTGTGATCACCCGATTGTAAACCAGTAGCTTTAGAATTAGCCGCCAAAACCCTCTGCTGCTGAAATACGATCCGTCCAATGCCCAAGCGCGCCTTAAAATCGTGGATGTGCTCACGGGAGGATCGGTTCTCCGTTTCCTTCACCACTGGCACTCCTGAAAGTGAACGCAGGTTGTAACTATATATATATATATATATATATATATATATATATGGGGGGACAACTTCGAGGGAGTTTAGCGTTAAGCTACAGTTTATGCAAGATGATACAAAACCCATTTTACTGCTCCGTTTAAATAAGCAAGTGCCAACTCAGCTTTACAGGTAACATGATGGTCGCCATAGAGGGGCTGAACCAGATAAGCACATATGCTTCTCAGCAGAACCAGAAATGAAATGTTTATTTGCTTGTTTGCATAAATCATAGTTTATCCATTGATTTCCGTAGTGCTATGTATATATATATATATATATATATAACCCCCTTGATCGTGTAAGGAAGCCCTGGGACGCTTCACTCTATGATAGACATATACTTTCCTGCTACTATATATATAATATCGAGGCATATCATAAAAATCAGGGGACGAACTGTATTTTGCGTAAAAAATATACATATATTTTCCTGCTTCTCTTAGAACTATGAAAAGGTATGTGTAGGGTATCACGCATCACGGTAGAATCAGGACCACACATGAACATTCTTCGAGCAACAAAATAAAACTTTGTAGAATTTTGCTTACCTCTCTCTCTCTCTATATGTATATATAAGCAACATTTTAAGATGTTAACCTACATTTAATTTTGTCTTATGGCACACTTTGAAGGCATGAAATAAGACTGCGTGCAAAGAGTACTACCAAAAACACATGACCCGTTTATACAAATTAAAATCGTTGCATCAATCCTGCAAAGGAAACAAGTATTGTTGAGGTCTTTTAATATACCCTCAACGAACCCATATTTCTTAGTTGTCATTATTTAGCACAAATGTGATTAATAATCTGCATAAAAACCACTCCTATTGTAAAACTATGGCACCTGCACATGAATTTCATACGCCGCCACTTGTACACACTAGAGTGGAGTGCAGCAGCATTTTCGATCTAGCTGTAACAAAACGTGTTAGTTAAACGGTCTAAGAAATAAGAATGGATATGTACTAGGATAAATCTGTAGGGAACCAAGTGCATGTCCTACATGCACATGGTTCCCTACAAATCCATCTTAGTATATCTGTAGGGGCAATACACGTGTCATACAACTAACATTGAAGACAAACAAATTAAACGTTTTCCAAACTATTAAAAAAGCTGCGAATAGAAGCGCACACAATACGCCTCCCAAAAAGCTCACAACAATGGGGCTGACTCATGAAAACTGAATCGTTATCCTGGAAACAAGGTCTGCAGGCATCAAAATGTGCATACTGTACAGCAGTACGACCAAGTACGAGAAAAACGAAGTGCAAAATCGTTTACACTCATACATACCAAAAGGACGGGTAGATAATCATGCACTGCCGAAAATACTGGCTTAAATAACAGAAACAAAACGGGTCATGAAAAATCCACACAAAATACACGCACATACACATATAAACAAAACTGAAGCACGTCTACGTTGAAGAGGTTGGCTTGCACACACACACACACATACAGTTAAAAAAGCGACTACCAATATGGGACAGAAGCTACAGCAAATTGTATGATTGTGACATCAATCTTTCAACTAGTGGACATGCTCATCAATCGGCTGCATGCATCTTTTCTGGAGGAGGAGAGAATGCTGTTCTGTTATGCTCTGTTGCCACGAAAGGCACATGTTCCCCTCCCGAGCCGTGTGGGACTCGACTCCAGCGGTTCGATGTTAGTCCGCCAAGACTACTACCCACTAAACAGACTGATTTAGTAAAACTAGAGTAGTTTCAAGGGAGCTTCGTACAGCTAAGAGGTAATGAGTAAACGCTACGAAAGTCACTCGGACTAACTTGTGCATAGACGGCAATTAACCAAGCCCCATTCTTGTGATTCTTGTAGAAAACTTGAAGACAACAATGTTTTTGTGGCCTGTGGGGGACTCTAAAATAAACGAATGTTATAAGCGGGAATGGGCATGATTCCGACTGACTTAAAAGAGATTCAACCACTCTAAATAATTAAGTAAGCTATACTAGTTACTATCGCAATACCACAGTCGATATTTGCCTAGAACCGTACAGAGTGCGTGGTGATCACTGTGCTCATAAATAGCTTCACGATGTAGCTTTGAAGCTAGGAAGGGTGAAGGCTCACCCGATGGCGTCCGGTTGCTCGGCGGAGCTTCGATGTCGCTGCTGTCCGACGAGAGTACCACAATCTCTTCGATTAACGGCTTCGATCGAAAGGATGTCTTCGTCGGCGAATCGGGCTCGAGGCTCGAATTCGATGACCCACCAGCCCGGTCGTCAGTAGCCCTCTTACCAAGCGGCATTGCATCGTGATGAGTCCTTGAATATTTGGCAACCGTCAGCTTCAGCCGGTTCGTAACCACGTCTCGTCAAACCCACGACGGCGGGCATAAGCTCTAACTAACTAACTAACTAATTCATACAAAAGAAACGCCGCCAAAAGAACTCCTAGAGCTCGATCAACTGCAGACGACACGCAGTATGCTCATCACATGTGTATGCTGACACAGCTTCGCTCTACACAGACAGCACTATGTCCACACTTCTGTGCATTTCTAAAGCATTGCTAAAAATCTACGCAATCTACACATGCTGACGTGTGCACAGAGAAAAGAAGTTGTTGCAATCGACGCAAGCAGCAACACAAATAAATATCGTAGTAGAATACGAAACAAAAGATGCGAAAAATAGCGACAGAATGTTGAGAAAGAGTTTACTGACTCAGTCAAAGAATAGCTTGATAGAGAGAAAACAAAAAAGAGTCGTCTCGTTCTCCAAATCAAAAAAAATCATGCAGAAGAAAGTCGAGGTCTTACTCATTTCAGCATTTTTCCAGACGTCACTAATCTGTCTGGGGATCTCAAGAGTCACTTGACTATTTGTGTTCGATTGCAATATAAATTTCCTAACTTTTGCAAACTCCACGTGAGAATGACTG
Source organism: Dermanyssus gallinae (assembly GCA_003439945.1). Classification (NCBI taxonomy): domain Eukaryota; kingdom Metazoa; phylum Arthropoda; class Arachnida; order Mesostigmata; family Dermanyssidae; genus Dermanyssus; species Dermanyssus gallinae. The sequence goes on along the minus strand of QVRM01002658.1, from coordinate 258,979 downwards.
TGGACAACTGAACTCGATGCAACTATGAAAAACACTCAATTAGCCCTTTTTCCTTTCTGTGGCGTATCGCGCCTTATTTGCTGGTCTACGCTAAAATGTCCTACTACTAGGCTCTATTTTAACAAAAATACCCGTCCAAACGCAAATCCAATTTGGCGTTATATTTGAATACCTAAAATAAAAATTTCTCATGTCTATGACTGAATCCTCAACATAGCACTAAAACTAGAAAATTAAACATTTTTAAGGATGTTGTTTTAACTCTAGATTTTTAACTCTAGTTTCGAACTCAGCGTGAGGATATATCTTCAATGCACCAAGTGGCAATAACTATAAGGAGCATTATATGTGTAGGTCGAAGTGGAAGAAATAAATAGCACAAACCCGAGTCGGTTATATATAAATATATTAGTGTGCGCGCAACTACGTACTTTTGCTGAGTGCTCCCAATCAAATTTTTGGGAATATCGGCTGCCAGTCCTTCCAAAAAATGTTGAGTCGCTGGTAACTTTATCGTTGACATACTCGGGGCACCCGTATTACCGGAATCTTTACCTGAGCTCAACATTTAGTTATACAGTAACTGGTTAATTGTTCACTTCAGTTTAGTCACCTCAAGATTGGCACTGACGCACGCTAAGAAACCAAATCCTATTGGCAATTCAGCTCCAATATGTAATTCCATACATATGCAATACTACATCTCATGCGTGTTGGTGTGTACATACTTTTTATATAAATGACACAGCGAACAAAAATAAGGCGTAAGTAGAATGGTCAAAGTGATTCTATATATAAGTAATTTTCATTAGAAGTGTCGGTGCTTACCTATTGTCAAACCGGTTCTCTTTTCTCCCTGGCCAACACATTCGCGGATGTCTCGTGGTGAAATTCTGGTAGAGGACGTTTCTTTGGTGAATTCTGCACGCAAATGAAATGTAACACAATATATAAATATATATATATATATATATATATATATATATATATTATATATATATATATATATATATATATATATATATATATATATATATATGCATATATATATATATATATATGCATATATATATATATGCATATATATATATATATATATATATATGCATATATATATATATATATATATATATGCAATGTTAGAAAAACTGTTTTGTTGGTCCGTTCCGTGAACCTATTTGATGCGTATATGCATCAAATGAGTTCAAGGGGCGTTCACGAGAGTTAACTGCACGATGCATAGTTAGCAAACGTTTTGCCCCCATTTCGGCCTACAAAGAACACTCCAAGTCTCTAGAAAAGACGACTCTATCTAATACTAGAAATACCGCGCTAAAGTTCAGCTCCTGTGGTAAACCGCCACAACGAGACTATCTGTATCATACACTCAGGATTAAAGAAAACAATACTTGTTGCGGTTCAGACCTATGTACTGATTCCGAAAGACGTTCGAATCGCCAAAGGCAAGCTCAGCGAAAGATTAGGAAATACGTCACCTTTTAATATGCCAATTGCTTGTACGGTTATAACATATCACGCAAATCGCAGTCGGCAAGCTAGGTTCCACTACACAAATTATCAGAGAATCTAGATTTCTCATAAACTTGGTTATAGAAAACCCTGGTTTCTCATAAACTTGGTTATAGATCTCCTTGGGATAGTGAGAAAGTATATAAGTTGTGTCCCTCACATTGTGTATATTGAACTAAGTCACTGGCCGATATATGTATATATATATATATATATATATATATATATATATATATATATATATATATATACAGAAATATTTATCCTTGCATATTTTCTAACAAGAACGCTAGGTGGCACGTCAAACACCTCAGAAGCCAAAGGGTTTTCTATCATGAAAAATTAGCCATTAAACTTAGCATGCTGACAGTGCCTATAAATGCCCCCCCCCCCGCATATTAGTACACCAAATCTCAACTTTAAACTGTAGAGGCCAAACACGTAATATCCTGCGCATGTAACATGCGCTAGCACACGATTCAACATAATTCCTCGGAAGGCTCTGGCTCAAGAAAGGATCGAATTCGGCCTTAAACCAGCTTTGTTAGACCACCTAAGAGACAAGGATATGCCAATGCTTTACGACGGAGAACTTACCGATTTCCGTAAAATCAATGGCTTAAGGCAATAATACTGTGACATAATAAGACAAAAACCCCTCTTAGCATATGGGGAACTTTGTCATGTTCTCAATCGTCTATGGCCTACCCCTTAGTAGCGCCATGACACCCATTGAGCTGGCGACCGTCGGCGACATCGGCGGACATAGCTCGCCCATCGATGAGGTACGTGGAGGCGATCGCGTGCTCGGTACATGATCTACCGAAATTCCACCAACTGACACGGATAGTGGCGCCGTATTCGGACCACGCCTTTGCGGCGGGGACGAGGGTTTGCGCGGAGAACTCTGTTCAGCGGCTGCCGTTGACGCTACTGAAAGACACCACAGAGCGAGTGTTCGCCGGCTGAATTTACATCTTTCAATGTTACTTTGACAAAATTGTCACGTAAGGGATGAATTATTTTAGCAATCGTCAATAACAATAGCCGCAATACTCATTTTTACAAGAAACAAGATGGCCCCTGTTTCCCACACTACAGAAGGTACACTTTAAATATAGGAATAATAATAATAATAATAGCGAACGTGGTAGTATACGCAGAGAAGCAAATAGGTTTTACGAGAGATATACCGCAGTATAGGAAGGGCAAACTCTCTTTCTTACAGATCATAGGAGTGCGTTGGGGTGCCGGTAGAGAGTCGGATGCCCTCATTTCGACCGGTGACGACGTAGAGCTCCGTCTATGTGCAGTCTCGATGCGAGGCGCCACGACACGGCTCTGTGGATGTGCTCCAGCTGAGGTGCTGAAGTGAAGGTTGGCCGTCGACACTTCGGCTGCCTTCTCCATCTCCTCGATAAGAGCCTGTTGCTGATCGAATTGTTCGCGTATCGCCTGCAACTGAGCATGTTGCGCAGCAGCCTCTGCTTGTTTGGCCGCCTCCTGACATGGCACCGGTCGCGGTGGTGTCGCAAAACATAGTAAGTACATACAGAACACACAGCATGGGATACACATGATTTAGAAATACCGATACACAGAGTTCATATTGGGTTACCCTCCTCATCCTCAGCTTTACACGCAGGTCTTTTATAGGCAAAAAGTTGCCTAATATCTTACACAACAAAAATCAGCTGCATTCATTATCTACAATATTGTGCTTAGTAATTGTTTGGTAGTTTGACAACGGTCAAAACTGTAACATGTAACTCATGTAAAGGTCAACAATGTCAATTATAAGAACGAATTTGCCAAATAAACATTAACAAAGGAAATATTCTTAAAATTCACATAATGCATTGCTCAAAACTAAAACAACCAAAAGCGTGATGTGCAGTCATATGATTTTTTTTTATATGAGTCTTATCCCTATCTTGGCTTGCTGCAATTCGTATGAGCCGGTCGGAGTCTATGAGTGGGTCGCTTACCTGCACTGCTCGTGCGGCCATTTCCTGGCGAAGCTTGGCCATCCTCTGGGCCTCCTGCTGGGCGAGCTTTTCTTTGCGGGCCTCACGCGCGAGGTACTTTGAACAGAAGGAGGCCGCCTGATCAACGACCGATGGAGCCGAGTCGACTTCACCCAGCTGTTTTTTTTTTTCGCGTTTTTAATATTCAATCATGTATTAGTTCAGTAATTTACTTGACTGACCATCCTGACATTGACGACGTTGTGTAAATGAAATATAGTTTATATTTAATATGCGTATCCTAAACATTCCGTAGACAAACAAATGCTCGCAGAACATGCAGCCTCAAGAGAGAGAGAGAGTTATGGCCTAGCCACAAAGTATTTTCAGGCAATACTCAGTTCTCGCAGTGAATACACACCTTGAACAGCGTGTAGCTTTCTTTAAAGGCGGCCTCGATCTCCTTAATGTAGCTTCCAGCCTTGGTGCACTGCTGCCATACACGGTATATGTCGACGAGACCAGTCACGAGTGTCTAGTCGATGAGAAAACACGATAATACCAACAAGTATGAAAGATGTTATTTAGTGACTAAGGAAAAGCCTTAGCTACGTGCCAGGCCACTAGCACTCCATGTACGGGCATACTTAGACAGTTACTAAGAAAATCCAATAAAATTGTAGTGGGCTACGAATCTGTACGGAGGGTCTGTCCCCGTCGGCCAGAGATTGGACTAGGTATTGAAAACGCCATACATCCTGCTGCTGTCCAATGGAACCCGCCTAAATACGTAACTTGTATTTTTCGTACCACGCGGGGTCTATAAACGTATTCATTTGCACTCACAGAGAGTGTATATACAGTCACAGCAATGAGTTCCTGAGGCTTCCTTCGTGTTCTTTTACACGAGCTGACGCCACGTAGAGCCCGGGGAGGGAGTGATAGCCGTGCAAAGGTAACAGTTATCGCATGCCGAATGTGTTCATCAATGGAATATATATATATATATATACAACAAACCTTTTCTGGTGGGGGTGGCTCCTCATTCATAAGTGAACTGAATCTTTCCTCAATTATTCGGAGACCTTCCTTAAAAGCGGTCCGTGACACGAGTGTCCGATCAAAATCACGGATATATTTCCGCTCAATGTCAGGTGTCTTCGCGAGCATCAGACCTTTAAATTACCGAGAAAGAAATGCGATGACTTGTTAGACCTCTGTGAGACCCATGCTATCACGAAAAAAAAAGATTGTCGCCCTTGCCATATATATATATATATATATATATCAGGCTGCTAGAAACAGTGGAGCACTGTTAAAAACACATGGTTCATGCTTAGGTGTTTAGATACGTACCAATCTGTATGAGTGTCTCGTGGTCAGTTTGGTGCGTGGCGACCAGCTGGACAAGACGCGCCGCCCGATAAAGGTGCGTTGCAAAACTTCCAGGACGATCAATTTCGTCGGCGGGTATATGCCACACTCCCTGCGAGGGATAAGAATTGGTCATTTAGCAGAATGATGCAGCCTAAATATCAACATATGCCTACTTTACGCAATAACCTTACAATGTTAACACCTTGACCGCACAACTAATTAGCATGCACCACGCTCACATATGGTTTTGTCCCTCTTCCCCGGAGTGCCTGCATCTTCAGGTTGTGATATAAGACATATTACTGCTATTATAAATTCAGCCCTCTTATCATGAGCCCAGACTGCCCTTACAGGTCATTACCACTATGCCGAGTACGCTTGCAAAGACACGTATCTGATAGTAGAATAATTTGGTAGAGCTGACGGTACAAAGTGCTTCAGAAACCGGTACTACAACTAAATTATAAATATGCCACAAAAGCTACATTTTCCATTAGTATGGCCGTCTTGTCGTCTCCTTCTCCGAAATCGTGTTCTTTCCGCTGATCAACTAGAGCTTACATTCGTAAGCACTACAAGTACAACTAGAGCGTACATTCGTAATCCCGCTGATCAACTATAGCTTACATTAACTCGTAATGATTGCTATGTTTGATCGCACGCTGCCGATTGTTTCGAAAGAGCTAAACAAATTTTACCTGAAAGAGACAGCTGGCCCTGCGTTCTGCAAATAGTCCTTGCGTGCAGAGCTTTGGAGGTCGGCTCTGTTTCCCCATAAGATAATCCAACGCAAGACCTGCATCTCGGTGCCGCTTGTAACGGAAATACAAGTTCGCCATGTGATACACCTGAAAACATATGCGAGAAAACGCATATATATATATATATATATATATATTGAGAGAGAGACAGAGAAACGCATATATATATATATATAAATAAATGGTGCTATTCGCACCCGTGCTATTCGTTTGACGAATCACATATTATCTACTGACATTGCGCATTAATGTGCGTTTACCGGCTATGCAAAATAAACCCTTATAGGGTACCGAGGAAGTCAGGAAGGCAACATGTTCTGCCGTTGCGGCTGGTAGCTCTGGAAAGTATTGGTCCTTCAAATAATAACAAATGTTCACCTATAATTATGTTAATCTGTTCTCCTTAGCTAAGACCTGACGTAAACTAAGTATAAGATCCAACAAATTGTAGAATAAGATCCAACAGATTGTGGAGGCGAAGACTGTAATCAAGTAGCGTGACTCTCAAAAAGTAAACACAGTATTAAGCTTGCCCTTCACTCATACTAAATAATACACGGCATAATCGCATATGTAGGCGCACGTATAAAACAGACCCCCTTTCTCTGTGGGCGTGATAAAAAATCATTAAAATTCTACCTAGAAAACCCCCTATATACGAAAACCTTACACTTTGAACACCACAACCGGTCGATAAAAATGTATATATATATATATATATATATATATATATATATATATAGTGTACTTACCGATTTAAAGTGCGCAGAGAATCGAAAAATGCATTCCCGAAACGCGTCAATACAGTAATTGAGCAAACACTCCAATACCGAGTCATACTCCGACATATCACGATACCTGGAAATAAAGCCACACATACCTGAAGCTTAGTTTCCGTATCAATATTGAGAAAAAAAAGTCAACGCCAAGTTGCCTACAAATAATCGAGATGCTATTATTGACTCTATGTTTTAAACATGGCTGTCTTCAAAACATATCGCCTGCAGTTGCATTTAAGCATCATAATTGTCGTCCAATAAATTATTATTATTATTAATATTATTACGAGCATCTGTTTGGTCCCACCTTCGCTCCTTTTCAAGCGCCGCATCGACAGCCGACAGAAGTTCATCGACGACCGCCGCCACTATATCATTTTCGGCCTCCTCCTGTGAGTTGCTTCTGTAACGCACAAAGCAGGAAGCAAAAAAACTAGTATTACAGTTCAACGACATTATATATATATATACATATATATATATATATATATATATATATATAACTCAAATTAGTTTAAAACTCATTTCGAGTGCGTAATATTATTATAAAATGCTGAAAATTCGGTGGGTTCCGGCAGTATAGCAAATTAGATGTTAATCAACGTTCATCGCGTCGACGAGAAGCTTCATGTTCAACATAAGACAATCATACGAAGTGCCGGGCCAAGAGCGCCTGTCGTACTTTGCAAAACAGATATTCACTGGTATGGCCAGTTCCAGTCATACATGGCACGGATCGGCAAGACGCCCCGGTCGCCCAGTGCGTTGTTGCCCACGTGATAGAATATTTAATTCTCAAGCTTGAAAGATGCTCGTCACATTTTTCCCGAAGCTAGCGGCCTACGATAGATTAGCACTTCTGGATGATGTTTGTTAACGAGAACACATTTGCGAAGTTTTGTTACATAAATTCAGCTAAAATTTGATTTATAGGCATGTCGCTCTGTCTTCAAGCGTGATTGCCCGCCTCATGTATTTCCTGACATAATAGCGGTACCTATTAAACCACTGTTTCGATTTTTGCTGATTTCTACGCACTTCGCCTATCAGAATGATTTCAGTTATCGCATTGCAAAGCCATTTATCAAAACTTGGATCCTTTCGATTGGCAGCTGCTGCTGCCAAGTGCGATCCATGGCTTTTATATCTCGTCTGTATATCTCGTCCACTGGATAGCCACATGCTAGCGCATATAGATATATAGTTAAATGGAAAATGAGGCTTTGTGTCGAACACTGCAATATTCGTTGCGAATATATCGATGATCGCATCGATCATCGATATATTCGCAACAAATATATATTGATGTCCTTCAAACGTAAGCATTGACGAATCATTAACCGTCCGCATTCCAAATGCAAATAATATATTGTAAAACTTTTCAGCACTTGCTGTGGTGGATTGATCGAGGTAGCAGTTGACATCCTACGCAAACACTGTAGGCGCACTTAGATCTACTGAGATCAAATATTGCGCGAGTCTGTGTGCGAAAAGAACCAAGCTTTACTCTAGGCTGGAATATACTGCATATATTGTTTTTGACGAATGTTGAACCGCAAAATTAATGGATACGTGTCTATTGACAAGTACATTAACGCCATTTAGAGACATATGTAACTATATTTTGAAAGGACACTTCCAGTGTTGCCCGCTGCCAAGCACTTTCGGATCTCTTCATCTTTCTATCCCTCTGTGGTTGCCATCGTACATACCTGAACTGTTTGGCTTTAAGGATGCCGAGAAGACTTGCAACTTCTTCCTGAGATGCGGGCCGCTTTCTAGAGCTGCGCCGCACGGCCTGCGGAGCGGCGGAGTCCTCATTTTTCTTCTCCTTGTTTTGATCCTTACTACAAAATCACAAAAATATGATTTTACTATACTTTTTAAGGTGTATATATATACATATATATATAGTCTATTTGTTGTTTGGAGATTGATTCGAGTACGTGCATAAGTACACATGCACGTCTATGAATGCGATCCTCGCCATTACGCCTCTACAGAAAAGGTCCGTGTGCCTATAGCAACGATAGCATTCGTACGACTTCTGATGATGTCTAAGGCTATATATATATATATATATATATATATATATCATCGTATACATTTCTTCATATATATATATATATATATTTATATATATATCATAGTAGAAATTTCTTCACACACACACACACATATATATATATATTCTGGTTTGCGTCCAGCTAAGGAAGGGCTATCAGATTTACTTACTTTTTAGGAGGTCGACCCCTTTTTGGTGTGCGGCTTCCTGCATCACTATCGTCAGCTTCAGCGACCGCGCCGGACGCCTCCTTGAGCCGTTCACGATGTCTGAAATGCCACAGAGGTAGAATGTAATACTCGTGATTCACAGTGATCCTATGTGCTTAGTTTCAATATAGGAGAACTGGTTGTCCTGCAATGGCACATTATGTGGTCCTATATCGGGCAACAACATTCGTGTCACGGATTATTATATCAATCTCACTTTGAAACAAGACTTTTCAGAGAACATGTTCCATTGGAAAAAATATTCACTGAAACGAGCTTTACAATTTCCTATAATACTGTTCAAATCTTTCTGGGAGACCCTGTATATATAAAAATAAAATAGATTTATTAAAATGACATTTAAGTGTTACAGCGAGATGTAATTAACTATCAACACTAGGGCTTGTAGGGAGCGCTACCAGTCGAGCTTATCCTCGAGGCAGCCCCTCATTGTGCCCAGTATTGCCGCCGCATTGCCGCGTTGAACTGCCAGCGATAGTCGCTGAAGTAGAAACTCAAGTGCTCTTTTTTCCCCTGTCGCCAGTTCAATTTGTTTGCCAATCTTCTGTAAAAGCGACCATGCCTCAGGGCCGGGCCGGGCGTATATATATATATATATATAGCGCCAATGCGATTCTTGTAAGCACATTCCTACATGCGAATCCATACAAAAATCATTCATGTTATGTTTCTATATATATATATATATATATATATATATATATATATATATATATATATATATATATATATATATATATATATATATATATAAAGATAAATATTTAACGACCCAAAAACAAACCTCGCAAAATGACCGTCACCGGCTTCCCGCAAGTGTCGTTCGAGAATTTGCAGCTCCGCAGGGGAAATTTGTCGCAGCTGGTTTCGGATGAGGAACTTTGCGGCAAATGCGTGAATCTGCTCATGCCAATTCAACGGAAAATAGTACAAACAATTGAACCACAAGTTTTCAAAGTACAAAGGATGGCGCCTTCATATAAACAACACTTCACGCTCGAGGTAAAGAGAAAGTCCCTTAACCGAGTTTGTAATAAATATTAACATAGCCATCAAGTCGTCAACACAAGCTAAGAAAAAGTTACCTAACCAAATGGGGTTAATTGTCCACAACACACGACATAAAAAGTAAAAAGAGCGTTAAGGAAAAATAATTTTACCTTATAATGCATTTCGAGTGCCTCGATGGAAAGATGCGGAGGTGCCTGATAGATAATTTTCTTCGGATACCGAGCTTCCATTTCATAGAGGTTTTGCGCAGCCCGTGAAATATGTTCCATGTAGACCTCAAGCGGTTCGCCCATTTTGTGGGTAATCTGTTTGGTCACAGAACAAATATAGATTGTTAATGTAAATAATATATTGCAAGTAAACAATTCTTGTACGCACAATTCTACATACGAAAAGTTATTTGTGTTATGTTCAAATATATCTATATATATACTTACTTTACTGAGCATATAATGACAAAGCCAGAGTTCGTCATTCCCGCTGCCCTCCAGTTCACAGCGTATGGCTTCCGTGTAACACTTTTTAGCCATATTCAGATACTCAACCTGAAAAATGCCAGAGGGTTTTTTTAGGAGGTTCAGATTAGGTGCCAACATTGTTGACATATGGTCCACAGTAGTAATATTTCATGATTCTTAAACCTCACACATATATACAGTTGCAAGTCACGACGGCAGCCTACAACTCAAGGCGTGGGTTAGATCATTGTGGGGCGCATACTGGGCAGGTCCCAGTGCTACAGCAAGTACGTTTAAGAAATTAGAATATGTTTATAAAATTCCAAATGATTGTCATTCGTATCGCGTAATAGAGAGGGAGCCAACAAACTTAACACTCAGCGATTGCCACGCGGAGCACTCTTTTAAGGGCACAAAGAAAAGTTTCTTTCTAATTTTTATAGAATAGATATAAAGCCTACGTATGTAGATGTATACGAAGTAAGCGTGTACGGCAGAAACCTTTTTTCGCTTGAACTCGGCCACCGTCTCTGGGGACAGCTCGAGAGCCTTTCGCAGTTTCATTTGCCGACACAAGAAGGAGACGACCGAGTATGCGCAGGAGCCGCACTCTATCCATAGGCTGGCGTTCGCCGGAGCCAAGTCGAGTGCCTTTTAGCACCGCCACACACACCAGGAAGAGCGTTGAAAAGTCGTTGCCATAGGAACAATGAGAACAGAAGTTATAACCGTTATTAGCAGCATGGTGTTATACAACAAGTGAAGTGGCAACAGTAGGTGGTCGGTTACATCCAGCGGCCAGTGACCGGAGTAGCAACAAATTGATTTGCAACGTTACAGGTGCATCAACGCAGCCAACAACAACAAAAAAAAAACACCAAATAGAACCGAACCAGTATTTAACTTCAAAAGCGTACGAGCATGTTAAGAATCAATTATTTCCACTGAATCCCAATCTATTCGGCGTCATATATATATATATATATATATATATAATCTATTTTATTCATAACTTAAAAGGCTATTGCAGGCCGAAGAACAATTGAGATCTTCTTGCATCGCGACGTACCTTTTGAAAGCAAAACAGGGCGCCATCGGTCCGTTTAAGTAGCTGAGGGCCTTCGCCCTTCAGTTCGCACGAGTTGAGGCGCTGTTCGATCTGCGCGCTGCGCGAGAGCGCCATACCGGCCCATGAGTCAATGCGGTGCGGATTGATACAGCTGTCGAGCATATAGTAACGGCTAGCCTTGACAAAGTCCCTGTTCTTAAAGTAGAAATCGCCAAGAAGGTAGTAGAGCTCCGAGATGAGCTCCTTATCAGCACAGTCGCTAGCCATTTGCGGCATCGACCCAGCCGACGAACTCTCGATGTAGATTGCCATACGGTCTGCGCACGCCGCCGGATTGCTTTCAGCCGGTATGAGCGATGCTATTCGACGAAACAGACTCTCAGCCTCGGTCGAGATGCCCATCGAGTACGAGTCAAACTCGGGGAGACGGATAGGCTTGTAGAAGGTGAACACATACTTGGCGTGGTCCCAAGTTAGCTTGAGCGGCTTCACGTTGTGGTCCTGCAACTGACCTTTCCTCTTAGCCTTATCTTTGTCCGTTCCGAAGAGACAGTGAAAACACTGCTCGAGGCCGGCGGTCAGGTCTTCTTCAAACGGATGACTACCAAGGGCCTCGCGAAACTTTACCATCTCCTCGGTCATCACCCGCACACAGAGGAACACAAAGGCTCCGTCATTACGCATGCACCAGTTGCGCTTGCCCAAATATTCGTGCGCAGTGAACATCATTAGCAAAGATGAAGGCATCGCGCTATCCGTGCTCTTCTCCATCACAACCTGAAAAGGCAAAACATCCATGTAAAATTCGTATAACAAATTCACCAAGCTAAAGTACATCTTACACATATGAATTATCTGGCAAAAGATTAAAATTATGGCACTTTTCTACTATCCGCTTCCGCGAACCAGGTCTAATAATTATAAGCGTTCAAGCTGAAAAAAGCTAATATGTAGTATACTCAATAGTATGCTAGAGACCTAGATAAATGAGACAAAGTAATCAAGAAGTCCTGCAAATGCTGAAAAACATATTACCGCGTTAAGGAGGTGTGAAATCATATACTGTAACAGCAACGTATACATGCATGAGACCGATCCAGTGTATATACCTTATCTTCCTCGTGTTTCACAATTTTGTAGAGCAGATTCCAGCTAAGCACCGTTGGAATGGCCATGTTATCTACAGACTCTCTGAGATCCATTTGAAGCGAGATTATCTTGATAAGAGTATGAGCAAATCGAGACATCTTCTCGACGGAAAGTCCTTCAAAAACATCGCTTGACTTCTCTTCTACAAGCGCATAGGTCCCGTCGATCAGCTTCACTGTAGTCTTTGACCAGGCGCTCTTCATCGTTTGGCATGAAGCTCGGACGTATTGATTGAGACATTCATGAATGCTTGATTCCATCCAGTGGAGTGTGTTTCTGTCATTACCGAGCTTTTTAAGAGTCGAGAACAGAAGAAGCAGTTGTTCGTGTCTAGGAAGAACATTTGTTCTTGCCTGAATGGACCTCCGGTCCACCTTAAACGTCTCCGTAATAAGCGATACCACCTGTAAATCAAGATAGATTAAAGTCATTTTCGTCTATTCGCATCAAAGTTCAAATAAGTACAGTGTTGGTGGAATTGATCGACCAGCCGTGCTGTTCTCATCTATAGCTAAGCACTGCTGATGACGGACTACATAAGTGTTCATGTCTTATTCGTAGATGGCACGCATAACTTTTAATATACGATGTTATATTTCCCTGGACTGCAATGACAATCCAAAAGAAAACAAGCAAACAAGCAGTTAATCATTAAGTGCTCGCTAACCCTATTGTCAGATGCTAAAACTTGGCTCTCTATATACCTCTATATATATGGGCCTATGTATACCTTATCGTACTGCTGTAGGTCGTATAGACTGGCAAGATGTTCAAGGTGGCGAAGCCTGTCGATGCCATCAAGGATCTGGGCGGCTTCTTTTGCTGAAATTAAATTGTTCTGTTTGAGATTTACTACGCGTACGCAGTCGACCTGCGAAACTGCCTCTGAAGAGCAGTCGTCATCAGTAAGCGCTGTACATTCAAACAACTTGGCTCGTTCCATTACAACCGATACCTGAAATGGTACAATAGAGCAACAGACACAACAGCGTTGGGTCACAATGTAAAACGCACAAAGTACCACCAAATAAGATTTTAAAAAAACAGTGGTTAGCTTGACCTAACAAGAGACCTAGCTAAGAAACAGCAAACAGCAAGCCTGTGTCATCAACACTGTTTCCACTCCTTGTCCAGTTTTTACGTACTTGTTCGAGGCGGTGACGCGCCATATCGATATCACCGTAACGCATGTAGAAGCACGCCTCGAGATGAAATGCGCGAGCCGCGTAGACCTGCCAGCGACCGCCGAATGCCATCCGCTGATGTGTCTGACGGCAGACGAAACCGATTGCCTCGACGAACTCATTCAGGGGAAAGCGTTCATCGAATAGCACCTGGTCCATTCTCGTGTTGTCGCTGACGTAGCGTTCGAAAAATAGCTCGCACACATTCAGTTCCACCCAAGCCCAATTAATGAGCTGCAAAGTCAGTCAAATATTCAGTCAAGCACGAGCACAAAGCATAAGAATAGCGCAAAATGCTCACTTCACTCATGTACATATGCCAATTTATTCAGATATTAGCTTTTTATATTTAATTATTTTAAAATGTAGATACTTTTTTTCTAAGGCACGGTGGTCTCTTATATGTGGACGTGTATTGACATAAAATGTTCGCGAACGTTTTGCTAGTCTCTGAGCCAAAGAGTGGGCAGTGCCTAGTAAACGTGCGCCAAAAAGGCAAAGATTGTTTTGTCACCTAGCAAGGTAATATTTGAAATACCCAAGGAACTACTTTCATGGACTATTTACAGGAGGGTTAGACGATCACATGATTAGATTATTCTACACTTCACTCCTGAACCATGACGATGTAAACGAAAATATCAAGACTAGCGTGCAATAAAATCGCTGTTCGTTGTGACAGTGCTGCGGTGCACACTTCCACAGAAGCAATGGCACACTTGCACGTATTGGACTTGAAACTGCTGTCCATTCAGCCTATTTTCGACCAATGAAGAGGTTACCGCTGCTAGACAGATGCGTGTTTTGAATACTTCAAGACGCCCTACTTTACCAAATGGATGAAAACAATTTGAAACACCGCTGGATGTGGTGTGCAGAGCTCGAAGAAGAACAAAAAGGGAGTTCCCTGAAAAAAGTGATTGACTGCTTTTTACCTGAATTGCCTATATAATAACACACATGCGTAGGTAGATACAATTCAGGACAGCGAGTTCAAAAAGAAATGACACAGGCGCCTCACTAGCACGAAAACTCCGCAAAAAATGCGTGGCACGGCATGTACGCACATCCTTGGATAAAGCGTACAATTAAATGTACTGTTCCTGGACTTTAGAAGAGCAACTCTTACAGGAAGAGGTCTAGAAACCGATTGACTGTTAGTGAGGTAATTACATTGATACTGATTAAAAAATACCGTGTTGCCAAAAACCGCATGTTTTGCCAAATTATTATCTCCGACGCGGGCAAAAGACGACCAAAACGTTTCCTAAGCTCTCCCAGGAGATATATATATATATATATATATAACCTCAGTCTTACCTCGTCCGTCCTGCTTTCATCCATATCGTCAGGCCGCTGGTAGTTATGGCGCACTCTCTCATAGAGACCCATAAAGACGCCCTTCAGTTCTGAAGGCCAGCGGCGTTCGTCTCGCTGAACGAGGGCGATGAGGTACTCAATCATAACGGTAAGGGCTGGGCAGTTCCTGTTCTTCTCAATAAATCTAGTGACCTCGTTCGTCTCATCTTCGCTAAGATCAATTATCTGCGGATAAGCCATACCACACCTACGAGTTACTCTGCTGTATTATGATACGACAGTCGATATGATAATAGACGCACTAACGATAGTCGGCAAAGTCTGATATGGTACTGTGATTAGATTTTTGTAATCACAACTCTAGTCTAGAGGGTATAAAAGCCAACATTTCACGTTTAAAAAAAAACGGGATATTGTGTAAAAGGTGGAATTTGCCTAGACCGTGAGACGAAGGTTAGCAGTATATATTGCATATATTATTCATCAGAAACAGCATTTGTTGTGCAATGGTGAGCAATCAAAAGAAACAAGCAAACTTCGGCTAAAGTACCTTGCTTGGGTGGATGTGTTGACATCGGTGCGAGTTTGGTTGTCCAGCTTTGTGCTGCGAGCCGCTGGCCCGTTCGTCCTCGACTACGGGCACCTCGGCAAAGATGCTCGTCGGCAGAAACGGAATCAGAAGATCGCGGTAGTTAACGCTCAAATCGACGGTCTTTTTGCCGCCTTGACGATTGCGCGCCGAGCGTCGCTTGTTGTTCGAGATGAAATCTTGGAAGACCCGCTTGCGACGCTGTGATCGCGATTCCTCGATAGAGATGCCAAGATCGTCCAACAGCGAGTCAGTCGGCGTATTGTCGCCTTTTAGATAGATAGATTTCATCGATCCGAAACGTTAGTTCAAATGTTTCTTTGTGTATATATATAGAACGAATACACCATAAAAAATATACAAATCTACGCACTTATCACAATAGCATAGCGATACTGCAATATACAACAGCCATGTGTGTTGCCAATCTAATCCTACAGCCAACAACTAGCAGAGAAATAGCAGTTCGAATAGTTATACCAAAGCATTCAAAGTTGAAGGGTTAAACCAAAGTTTTAAAAAATATGTTAAACCGAAGCACTAGTTTCTACTATGGTTTTCACAGCAACCATTCGTGGATAGAATTCAACATCAGGCGAAATCTCACCGATCAACATCGCCAGCTCGTTGAGTTGAGAATCGCTGTTCTCTTCAGGATCAACCCGCTTGTAGTCGAAGCCAGATCCCCTCGACTTTAAATCACCATCGCTATCCTGCTCGCAAGAGAAAAGGTGGGATTTGATTTAACACCAACACAATGTGTTCAAACACAAATAGCTTAACAAAGAGGACGCCAGCAACTGGACGCCTCTATTTGAGTAGTTATCTAAAATAAAGTTCAACGTGAAAACAAGCTAACTAAACTAGTAACCAACTTTTTTTCGCACCAGACTTCTAAAAATATACAAGTCATCGTTTCTCAGTTGCTAGAGGGCGATCAACCATAGATGATTACTTTATTCGCTTGTTGAGAGTCATCGGGCTCGCGCGTTGTGGCGTCCTGTTCGTCTTCGGACGATGAATCAACTCGGAAGCGCCTTCGTTCCACAGGAGACCTCACAGCCTCCGCCTGTTCGAAGTCCAGCCTGCAAAAAGCGAGTGCACGGTGCCAAATAATATTGCATGAATGCTTGAAAATCATATATAAAAACAGATAACGCACTTCAAAAACATCATGTTAAACCAATGAATAAAATCGGAGATATC
Organism: Dermanyssus gallinae; assembly: GCA_003439945.1. Taxonomy (NCBI): domain Eukaryota; kingdom Metazoa; phylum Arthropoda; class Arachnida; order Mesostigmata; family Dermanyssidae; genus Dermanyssus; species Dermanyssus gallinae. The sequence goes on along the minus strand of QVRM01002658.1, from coordinate 242,284 downwards.
TCGCGTGCAAAGAACGCATCCCTTAATAAGCGAACGGAATTAGGAGTGACAGCCGGTCGCTTATTAGCTATTTTCGTTAAAGCCTTTATTTTATTCGTTTTTTATCATAAATTCAAAATTAGTGGCAATGTTTATATATATATATATATATATATATATATATACATATATATATATACATTTATATATATATATATATATATATATATATATACATCTAGTTGAGCCATCGGCTTGGGTCTCAAATGTGATACGGTTATATTAATGATGAAATGCATTCTACATATGCCATGAAACAAAAATATATGGTGTGAGCATATACAAAGTAGAACACCCGCCAATAGCATCTTTTCAGCAAACAATGTATTTGCTCTTAAGTACTTTTATGCTTCGCTTATAATAATATATTATGGCATATTATAATCAATTATTTTCAAGCTCTCTAAAGTCAAATGCTTCTCCCAATGCAAGCACACCGTACATAAATAATATACACACATATATTTTAAATATAACCCTGTACTATGGAAACAAATATTTTTAATTTATATTCCACCAAAACGACGATAAATGAAAAAACATTTTATTAGCGCGAGCTGTAAGGGCATATATATATATATATATATATATATATATATATATATATGTTAAATTTGTTTTACTACATTTCCGTTACAATTGTACACACTGTTCGTATATCAATATACATGCATGTACATATTACGTGCGATATAAAAAATCCTATACGTTTAAGCACCTGAACTGGTTCAATTCTAATTCTACACAGACAATGGCGCTCAGACTAATTCAGATAAAGTACAGATGTGACAAGGCGTGATCCTGTCGCACAGATTTCAATAACGACGATGATGATATGATGAAACTTTTAACGTACTCGGCCTCCAGGTGACTGTCACACCACATGTGCTGTGGACCTAACCTCGTTAACTAAATTATATATAACATTGTTGTTTGACTCTAGACGGACCAAAGGAAAGTATGCATTACCTTTCAAGTAAATAGCCTGGATGTTGGGTCTTGGCAATGTTATCGTAGTGTACTTGTAGAGTTTCGCCAAGCTGAAGCCATGTTCTTTCCGTCATAATCTAAAACATAAACGAAGGGTACTGATTAATTTTAAATCTTCAAAACTGGCTAACCGTTTCAGATTGGGCTCCATGGGTTAGCTTTATATATATATATATATGTATATTATTCATATATATATATATATATATATATATATATATACTATTCATATATATATATATATATATTTATATAAATATATATATATACATATATATATATATAGGTAATCATTTATTTATGTGTGACAAAGTATACAATTGTGGTGTAAGAACATGTGCACAACCCGCTCGGGGCAAAACTCAAGGTGTTAGGTCCAGGCTTGGGCTGGTCCACCTAGCCAGGGTACCTCTCACCGAAGCGGCATTCCCCCTCTGAACGTCTAATGAGAGACGTTGTAGTAGATATTCGCCTGCCCTCTTGTCTCCTGTAGCGAGTGCCAGTTTTCTCCCGACGTCGTTGAGCAGTTTCTTCGTGAGCACTCCAGGCCCGCCCAATGTCTCGAATGCGAGAGGTGAGAACAGGTGTGGGTAGCCGACACTGAAGTACTTTCTGCACTTGGCTGCCTCCGCCAGGGCTACCGCGTGTCCAGGGCGGGCTGCGCCCGTACCGACCATTGAGGGGGCTAAAGAGTCGGTTACGGTCGCGTCCCATACCAGCATTTGGCCCCGCTCGAACGGAGTCAAGGTCATACCATCTGGTCTCCTGGCATCATCTCTGACTAAGCCAGACGGCTCCAAAATGCATGGGTAGCCTGCCGATCGCAGCCCCCTGCTGAATGTCTCATTCAGGGCTGAGTGGCGCGCGATTCTACCTGAACTTTGGGGACAGGAAAGTCCGTGGTGGCCTAGGGAATCGACCTCGTCACCGCATCTGCACCGGTGTGGGGAGACTAGCTCTGCTCCCAGCCTCAACCCGACTAGTATGCGAGTGGACTCGTCGTCCAGGAGGGTGCCTAGCTGAGGGCTTGGGAGGGCCTGCAGCCATGCACCTGCACCCGGTGAAGAAACTGCCAGTAGCCTCGCTTTGTTGGCGGCCGTAGTTGTTCGGTCCCATAAGCCATTCCAACGACCGTTGTTTGCCAGCTCTGACCACGCGCGCTGAAATGAGGGGGTCTCCGGTAGAGACCCACAAAATGCAATGGCATCTTCCTGAGTTCGTTCAAGCGTAGCTCGAAAATTTGAAACTGCTTCGGGGTCCAGATTAGCTTCAACGCCACTCGTCGCCGAATGCAAGGATGCGATGTGTGCTGCGATTGCAAGAGAAACTGCTTCAGGCAGGCCCAGTCCACCTCTGGCTACCGGTAAGGCGGCTTGAACTAAGGGGTCGTTTCGCAACCGCAGGTTAAGTATAGATTCCAACGCCAGGCCTAGCTTCAAGTTTATTTCCTCCAACTGGGGCGAGAAGGCTGAACACTTGATTCCCTTGAACAGGTAGTTTAGCCTTGACGCAGAGAAACATGCGCGCAGAAGGTACAACCCCCGGTGAGCGCCCAGCTGGGGAAGGCGATTGAAGCCGATCTCGAGCTTTTCTTTTTCTTGTTCGATTTTCGGTCCAAGGTGGCAAGAAAACAGGGGTACCCCGAGGAGGTCCAAGTCGTCGCCTGTTACGCGGCACCCCGGAAGAAGGTCCCGTAAAGCGGAGATATCGGCTGTACCTGAGCCGATAATGTGAACCTCACACTTGGTTGGGTTCAGCTCCAGACCACTGCATGTAGCGAAACTTAAGATCTTCTTTATGTCCTCACAGACCGTACCAATGTTTCCTGCGATGACCCCGTCATCTAAATACCAAAGGTTGAGTGGACTCTCGAGTGAGTTCACCAAGTCCTTAACGGCAAGACAGAACAGAGGGGGGGCGAGGGGGTCTCCTTGCTGAACCATATATATATATATATTATTCATACACACTTAAATATATTTTCTAAAGTAAACCCGTCAAGAACGGTCAGTGTAAAATGCCCATAATGAGAAATGCTCTGAGAAAATTCGGAAACCCTTACCTTTCGAAACTTAAGCTGCGGTGCTTTTCTTTCTCTTTCGTCGAGCCAGTCTTGAAAATATTTTCGCTCGTTTCGGATCTGTTCACATTGCTCCAAAATTTCTGCAGACTCCTAAATCGGCAAAACAAGTGTTGCAGCATAGCGATATCAACAAAGGAAAGCAGCTAAACGGAACACTGATTCGCATCGATACATATTTGAACGTCGATACGACGTAAAAGGGACTCTCAAAACGCCAAATTAGTCACCAATTCCGCACTGAGAATAGCTGGCGGGAAAGCTAATGTCAAGGCTTGAGAGCCGTATCAAGTTAGTAAACGGTGATGATACGATAGAATATTACCCTATTTGAACTATGAAAATCTAAAAAGTAATTACTTTGAAACTTGTTCCAACCTGAAGGTATCTGTCACAGCATATGTGGTGGGACCCACCTCGTTAACCGGCTGGGTGTACTTTTACCACCCCTGATCGATTTTAAAGACTGAAGGCTGAAATCTACGTCTATTCGGTAAGAATAATCCTGATTGTGGGGTCTCCAAATCATTGATGACCGTACTAGACGTCTTCACACCAGCAACCATTGGCACCGATATAAAATCAAGGAGGGCATTGAAGAAATTAATTCATTTTAAACCCATTTATATAAAGTTTACAATCTATTAATATAAAATGTGTTCATCATTTCGAAAGTACTATATATTAGCCAGTTATAGACGATGCCTATATACATCAAGAACATCGCCAAGCCTACCTCCGGTGCAATATTGCAGGTCTGCAAAGCATTCACAAACGTTCTGTAAGCGAGCGGGTATCTTTCAATTAAAAACGGATTCTCCTCAAAGATTCGATCGGCTAGGACAATAGCTCGAGATGAGCGCGAACCGCCAGCCAAGGAGCGCCGACACCAGTCCAAAGTGTGCGCGTAATCCCCTAGAAAACACAAATTATAGAGTTAAATTTTAATAATTTTATATATTATTTAATATCAAACATACTACATGTATACATATACAAATATATGTGTGAATTGTAGAAGTAGTCTAAAAAATAACATTACAAAACTGCTTTCTCTTAGAACACATTTAAAATAAAAAAAATAAAGGATTTACATATATTGTGTTTAATCCAAATCAATTCAAATGCACTTTTATTCTGTCAAATGAAGACATTATTACAGTTTACAAATCGTTACCTAGATTCACATAACAGTCAGTTTGCTTGTGTGCCGACATTTGCGCCGTTAGCGTTTCAAGTCCTTAGTGCCCTAGCAATCCGTCCCGAAACATGTTATTTATACGATCTGTCTTGACAATTTGCTGACGAGATGGTGTTACCGCTTCTAAGATTGTTTAAACGAACGCTAAAATAGTCTGATATATTTGATGAGTTTGCAATACAATTGTACATGCGATAGTCCGTTCTGGACTAGAGTTCCCGAATAAGGCTTGTCACAATAGAATTTCGAGCATTATTACACATTAATGAGACACAACGAAGGAATTTGTAGAGGTAATAGGTCTCTGTAGACTTCTCATTGCTTTAATGTGTTTGTCTAAATAAGGCTGCCTCGCAGCAATAGGTAACCATAAGTACAACCAAACGATTAAACATCATGTAAAAATTGTAATCATTAATTATAATAAAACATGGCATTAGATATAAGACTAGTTAATCGGATGACTTGTGTGATATGAGTGCTAATTCAATTCTAGTGTCATCGCAACCCCGAAGTATCTAATGCTATTTAAAGTAGCAAGTACAGACATATACTGTATAGACAGCATTACTATTACCCCAAACAACCACGAACGCTTGATTCGATTGGCACCCGCCATAGCTCCTGTCAGTCCGTAGCATTAGATAATAAAGGGAGATGAGTTTAGTGGGTATGGGACCCGACGGAATAAACCATCCAGCCGTCGGGGCCGAGTCCCACACATCGCGGCCCAAAACATTATACACGCGTATGTATATATAAGATAACCTAAGACTATATATATATATATATATATATATACAGTCGACATGCGACGAATACATTTTATCTAGTATCTGGTACGTTCAGTTACCATGCAAAAAATCACCCACCGACTATATATGTAAGAGATATAAGCCGATCAACCGCTGGCCAGTGCGTATCCTTCAGTTGAACGGCCATCTCATACGCGCTTCTCGCTAGTTGAAGATTCAACAGTTGAAAACCGATATCACCCACCTAGAATACAACAAACACATACATGTATAAAAATACATTTTTAATCAAACGAGCTTTTGTGGAGGTTTGAAGTTGAAACAAGTACCAGGCTCTTGTGATTAAAAGTTCCAGTAACTACGCTACAAAAAACGTATGCCTCTCGTCCACATACTTATTTACACAGTCTTATATGTGTTGACCTTTTGCGACAACATGTGCTTATGATTAAAATACGCTAGATTGGGCGCTAGTCGAGGAAACAACATTGATATATTTATATCCACCAACTATGGCACCACAAATTACAGCATTTAATTAACGATTGTTCTCTTGAGAGAACGTCTTGGGATATATACTAACTTTAAGCATTGCCACTCAGCTGTAAGGTTATTAGGATCTAGGTCTCATAATTTACTTGTTACTATATGGGAATCATACCTTCAGCCAGGTGGGCAGGTCTCGTCCATCGATCAACATAGCCTTCACGAAATATTTTGCTGCCTGAAATGGTTTTATTAATTAGACAGATGTATATATATATATATATATATATATATATATATATATATCAGTTTTAAGAAAACTAAAAATTAAATAAAATATAGCCAAAAAAGCAACGCATATCGGATGTCAGAAACGCTAGCTTTGGCTGAGCAGAAGTTACAGACCTTGCGAAGTTTGTCGAGTTTGAGGTAAGCTTCACCTGCGTTTTTTAAAGCAAGGTACTTCAGTTGGAGTGAGGTTGGCATGGTCCCCGTGCCTAGAAAAACGCACACATCATATTATTAATACGATTATAAATACAGTTTTCCAATAGTTCAGGAAAAGCAGTCACCATTGTAATATGATTGCAATAAATAATCGGTACCTCTTGGCATGTATTGCTAACCGCAGTTAGTATACGTTACGCATATAGCTGCTGTGTGCAGTGACCTCATTGATTATAAGCCACTTCAAAACCCCTTCTTTCACCTAAACCACTATTAAGCTTAGCATCGAGAAGACATGGCGGACATATGTAGCGTTTCACTTGTCGTTTCCTTTAGAAGCAATTTCGGCAGGCATCCTGTTCTATCAGCTCATAGGTTGAAAATTATATTAGTGGCTCTTCATACCGCGCTTGCATCGCTCTCGTCCCCTGCTTACGTTTCGCGGTAATGAGAGCAATAACAATAGCAACAATCAATAGCAGTATTTCGAGTGCTGTTCGACTACATAATAAACCAAATCAATAAAATAAGTTCATCAATAACTTCACTAGGTTAGCACTTTGGAGTGGACAATTGTCTCCGCGCGAACGTGTGATCACGGGGAGTTCATCAATTAGTCTACCTTGGAAGTCGCCCGAATCCTCCTCATTGACGTAGTCTGTTTTCAGAAGTTGGCGAAGCTTTGCCACACCATCGGTGGTTCTGTCGGCAGCCAGCTCCGCGAGGGCTTCCCTGTGTAAATAAATGCGATCTCTTAAGTTGGAAAACAATGCATTCGAAAGATATCAATCTACAATGGCAACGATTGGTTGACACGCACCTGCAGCCTGACCGCAAAATGTTGTTGCTATACAATATCCCGGGTTGCTTCCCTGTGTTGTGATTAATGAATGGCACGTATTGTATCGATAAATGTCCGAGCAACTATTCCTCTTCTTCTGTGTGCTTTGTTTGTTGGCCACGGGAGATAAGGAGATAACGACGCCACGATATTGGTAATGGCACGTTAACGCGCTCCTTTTTCAATTTAAGTATATGACTAACACCTTGTAACTCTATTCGCAACATGCAATCAACTAAATCTGAAAATGTTTTAAATGTAGAACGCTTAAACTTGCTATCGTACATCCGACAGCCGAGAAACGTTCGGACGCATCAAGTGGCAGCCATGCCTCGGATTTACCATGTGCTGATTTATTTTACCTTGTTCTTTATATATATATATATATAAGACTGGAAAATTAAGGGTATATGAACATATACACAAATATAAACAACGTACATACAAAACACCGGTTCCCCCCTCGTAACGGTGCAGTACACGTTCGCAGGGAACCAAGTGTCATGCTCTCACTGTTAATTATTATTATAATATATATATATATATATATATATATATATATATATATACGTATCTGTGCAGCCAATGTTCACCTGTAGAGGGCGGCCGCTTGCCCTTCCTGGGCCTCGCGTGTGCGAACGGTCTGACCGGCTCCATCTTCAGCCTCCGAGTCGCTGCTCGGCTCGGAGTTGAGTGCCGCAAACTTCAGCATGGTCAGTCCGGACGTTGCTACAACTACGACCAAATGCACAAAAAACATATATATATATATATATATATATATATATATACAATAGCACATTTTTGCCTTTTTGACGAAAAGAAACGCTGCCCGGCCCCGCCAAACTAAACCGGTCCTGAAAGTTTAACTTTTGTTTGTGTCACCCACTGAATTATACACGCAGTAAGGTCCTTTCTTGTAAGGTAAGTCCTTGTCCTTTCTTTAGTAAGGTAAGTCCGGACCGAAAATCATACAGATTACAAGCGAAAGAATATAAACATTTCCAAACAAGACACAGCACTGGAGTTGATATACTTATTTATGATTGTGAGTCCTAGTAAAAGACTCTAGTATCAGTATAAGTGTATATGCATGTGTTGGAACTAGAAAAAAAATAATCGTTCCAACAAACATTTCTCGCTGCGTACAGCTAACTAAAATGACATGGACACACTCGCAATACACTGGAGTGCGCACATTGATTGGTTCGGAATATATATATATATATATATATATATATATATATATATATATATATATATATATATATATATATATATATATATATATATATATATAAACTGCAGGGATCATGAGAAATAAGCAGAATATTGAATTATGATTAAAAAGTTTTAAACAACTAAATAACCGCAACCCGCCGATTACTCACCCCGTAATGCTAAACTAACTTCACTTGATGATACTTGGCTCGATCTCTATAGGTGCCGATATATTTTTGGCATAAATATTGTCACAACAGTGTCACGGCAATAGTCGGGTTTTGTGGCGATCCGTCCACCCCGTATCAGCAATAAGCGCACTCGAAATGCACCCGCTTCCAGCCGAGTTGTCACCAGCACAGTGTTCAATGACGAAGAAACGCTCGCTTTGCTTGATTGTTCCAAAGCCTTGTTGTTGATCTCTTCCGTGCTGATTCATGCTGATTGGGGCATCTCTTTTGGTAGTGGGGCGTCCAAACGCTGGCCGGCCGCTTCAACGATATTGCTCGCTGTTCTTCTAACTTACGGGGCTGACAGACAAACCAGAGTTCGAAGTTCGAACGATGGAAACTTCCTCCGTGATACCATAGAAGAGCAGAGCGTTAGGAGAGGGTCGCTGTGTTTGTAAACATCCCCCAGAAACTGCTGCCGCTGCCTCGGCTACAGCTGACTAACTCGTAGCAGACGACGACAACAACAATAGATGCGGCACTAAAGGCGAATTTAATGTCTTACTTTATATATTGATATTATTAGTACGGGGTAAGCATCTTCTCCTCCAATCAGTGAGACAATCATTAAATTCAAACGAATTCTACTGGTAAGTAAACAACAGGTTGTCTTTTGTCGAACGTGTGATCACATGCTGTCGAACCTGGGATTAGTCCAATTAAATATTGTCCCCTTGTTAACAGCTGCTGGATTTTGCCATTGCATGTTAAGTAAAAGTATCTGGCCTAAAAACTCTGGTCTTCTGTAGATAGATTGAGACTTTTGCCTACACGTTGAATCAATTAATGTTTAGGGAGACCGGGACCTCCCATCGTCTCGAAAACCAACAAAGAAAACCGGTGTATATAGCTAATTGCTGAGTATTTCCTGCACTTGTTAGCCCCCGCTAATCTAGCTAAGAAAAAACATAAAGATATATATATATATATATATATATATAGGAAGGACAGAAAGGAGTGGGTAGCTCCGGAAGGTAAACTTCAATCTAGACCCCCAAGCCGAAAAAGGTAATTATTTGTGTTTAGTGGACTGTAAATGTGTATTACATATATATATATATATATATATACATAAAGCTCCTTTATTCATGTAATAAAGAGTAAAGAATGACTGGTTGCAGGATCTGTGCAGTCGTTCTGTTGTGAATATCCTTGCCACGCACCAGGCGAACATATTATTGCTGTGCTCCGTTCTTGCAACGCGTCTGGGCACATGCATTATTTGGCTTCTGCGATTGTTCGGCCGCACTTCAAAGAAACTATCAATAAGACTTGTGCCCATAGGTTGAGCTAAAAACCGCCTGTCATTTTTTCCGAGTGTATCCGGTAAGGGCGGTAATACAATGTCGTTCGTTTTGAGGTCACATCCTCTGTGGCATCTCTTTAAAAATCTCCTTTGCACACCTTCGATCATATCTATGCATTTAAATATGGATGGCATGCGGGTGAACAGCATCGAAGTTTAGATAACACAATCGATTTGTACAAACGAAGACACAATATAGGCTTCTTGACAACGAAACAGCGGAACGACATATTCAAAAGTACGGATGCTGCTTTGACTAGTTCTTTGTGCGGAGGAGGTGAGCTCCGCCGAGATTAGTGAATGAATGTATTGTTTATTAACCAATATTTGGTTTCTTTCATCAGCGATATTGCTTTTGCACACTGTTGGAGATGATACAGATCTCATGATTTTTCGCATAGGTTGCGTTCACACTCGGTTGATATCTCATGCCACCCCTCTCGTATACATATCTTCATATGAAATCCACGCATTGCAAACCCAGTAACGAAGTATCTGTTTTACAACATGGGCTCTTCCAGTAGTTTGTAGGCATCGCTCTAGTCTCATAAAAACGCCAATCAACATCCGCAAATTTATACTCCCATTCGGCAAGATGATTCTCAAAGGCCTCCGTTTTCGGTAAAACTTAAGTTGCTCTGAGCTCCTCCACAAAGAGTGGTATCGAGGCCAAAAGATACACAAGCCGATTGCGGCTAGTGCGGTGGACTACTAGCACTGTTTTTAGAACGCTGGCTTTAATTTTGTCAAGTACTTCCAGATTTGCTTTTGATAGGTGGGGCCAAATTATTTGTATCCCGTAAGCAGCGGTCGGCCCAATTTTGAAATTTAAAAACTTGAGAGCGACATCTAGCGACAACTGATGAGGCTCTGGGATATTATGAAACGATAAAATGCCCTTACGAGCTCTTTCCTCGATATGTTTAGTAAAATGTAAACCATGCGTTGAAAATATTACTCCAAGATAAGAATGTTGAATAAAATTTGTTGGTGCTGAGCTCAAGCGCAATTCGTCTTTTTCTGCGAGCCTACCTCCGCGGCCAAACTTCATTGCTTTCGTTTTTGCTACGTTTATCACTAGAGCATTTAGGTCAACAAACTTTTGCAGTGAGGCAAGCGATTGCTGCAGATGAAATCGAATCCGGGTGTAGAGGACGAGATCATCAGCATACATGAGTGTACTAACTTGTGTGTGTCGACGCTGGATTTTGTCTGGCAGATCGCTCACCAATATTGAGAATAAAATTATCGCCTTGTGCAACTCCTGTAGTCTGAGTAATAGGGGTGTGTTCAGTTACCCCGTCGTCGATGATTACATACCCCTCCTGCAGCATAGCTTGTAATAACTAAAGCTTGTAACCCTAACTTTAGTATTATTGCTAGAACACCACATAGCGCTAATTTCTCTAGGATTATTGTTCGTGACGCCGTATCAAAAGCCGCCTTAAAGTCTACGAAAACAGCAAACCCGCCGAGATTAAGGCTCCAAGATGTATAATATAAGAGTTATGATATATAAATATTCAAAAAAAAACTAATCACTAAATAAATTAATAAGAAGCGACAAGGCCATGACAACTCTTTTCATGACAATGCTAGGCCCCGCAATGCCAGCACCGTCAAAATTTCTCTCTCTTAGAGCTCGAATAGGAGATTTCTTAGCACCTTTAGTATTCTTCGGACCTAGCGGATGAGCACCTTTTCTGCACACTGTCCTACCATAAAAAAAGGCAAAAGCTTTGCCATTGAGGCCGGCCTTAAAAACTAGATAAACACTGTTTTTGACTCACAACGGATTCAAAAAGGCGGTTAAGGGGTGGAACGAGGCCACAAACAACGAGGGGACTTTTTATTCTACTGATCTTGTAAGATCTTTTTCACCAAACCGTCAAACATACCCTAACTTAATATATATATATATATATATATATATATATATATATATATATATATATATATATATATATATATATATAATTGTTTTAATTGATTGATTGGCTTATTCGCTTGATAAGCTTATGTACACATATCACCCTTTTATATCAGAGGCGCATAACGCTGCAGCTATTAATTACCTATATTGTAATCCCCTGTTTTTTTGCCCTTATGTGTTGAGCACCTTCCACCGGGATAGCCTCTGTTTCGTAAAATCTACGTGCCTTTTCTGGATCCTTGTCTAATCCTAGCGCTTCCCCTAATTCTAAATTCCTAATCCCTCCCAATTGTTCACACTCCCTAATCAGATGATCTACCGTTTCTCTGCTCGTACCGCATATCCGACAGACCGTCGTTTCTAATTCCTCGTATATATACATATATATATATATATATCCGAATCATCAGTTGGCATCTTTTGAAAGGTTGGGCTGCCTAATCCAAGATGGAGCATTACTTAATCAAAGATCATGAATGCGGAAACTCTATACGGGCATGCTGGCGATCTCTGTGGAACTATGTCTAGAAACATCGGCCCAACAACTGGGTCATTCGTACATGCCAACCTGGTGCATTTTGGGGTACGATCTAGGGGTTAACGATCGACCATCGTCTTCACATATTGTAACGAAGTTAACCACACTGTAGCAATAGAGCTGCCAGTCACTGCGCCGCCAATGACCAGTGACGTCAATAGACCGATTAAACACCCAACCCGATGTGCCGACCACAACGATCTACGCCGCCGATAACTGATGACGTCAGTAAGCCAATGAAGCATTCAATCCGACGTGCACCGTTCCACGACCAAGGAGACCGCTAGGCTGCGTGCTGGTGACATTAGAGCACGTGCACCACCGCCGAACAATCAGCGACGTCGAAGATTCGAGTTATCATTGTAACCCTATCACTATACGAACGCCGCGGCGACCTCTTGAGCAAATAAATACATCATATTTATATATAATTAATTAATTAATATAGCCCGGGAGAAGGATGATCATAACACATTGTTCGTCCGTCAACGCTACCAGTTAGACCTTACGCTGTGCGTTGTCACTCATCGTCCCGAGTCTCTCTCGCGTCGTAGTAACCGCCTAGCTGAGCTTACATTCACCGGCTAACTTAGCATAACCAACATCATTTACATTTGGTGGCGATGCAATTTGATTGAATTGCTACAGTATCATGAGAGACAATCGTCACGCAACGTCGACAGACAACCGCCTCTCTCCAGACACAACAATGAGAACAAACACGAACCTCAGCTCCAATCGCAGCTTCAATCGTTAAAATCCTTTGACCACGCTGGGAGCTAGGTCACCCCCCGGCTCTATAACGTCCAGCATATCGTCAAGATGAAGCCAAGCGTTGGTGACAAATCAGCTAGCTATGTTCGAGTTCGACCACAGAACAATAAATAGCATGCCCGCTATGCGCAAAGCTGTAATACCCAAAGAGGCTCCTCGCTTTCTTGCCTGCGTCTACGCTGTGCATGCATACAACATGCTATGTCGTAATTTACCTATTAACGCCACAATTTAACCCTAAAATGAATTCTAAATTTTGCTCAATTTCGGCACTGTAGTTATATAGCACATGCTAGGTCTACAAGTATTCAATACGAACGATAACATTTAGGGAAACCTTGAACAGGCAAGGCCAGGTGAGACTCTAAATAGGAGGGCGAAGCTAACGCCCGAGGGCACCAAATAAGCGGTTTCAGTGCTGTTTCCACAGCACCCTCATCTTGACCGCGCCCCCTACCTGGAGGTTCCAAAGGCTGACGAAGAGCAGCTTTCGGCAGGAATACTGTTAAATATATATATATATACATATATATATATATATATATATATATATATATATATATATATATATACAGTAGTCTAGCGTTTTGCCAGTTCTGCTGTGGACCGAACCGCCGGACATACTGCGGCGTGGTATCTATCACATTTGCTCCAGAATTGTTTGCGTCGACATTCGTCTTGTGATTCGTCATGGAAACACTCCACGTTGTCCAGAACGTGATGAAATTCGAGGGCTGCAAAGCTCCTAGCTATCTTAAAATTTTATTTATATATATATATATATATATATAAACTAAAATTAATCTGCTTCTATTATGTATCAGTAAGCAAAGAGCAATATGTGTGGATAGTATAAAGTTCCTGTTAGCATCTCGAGTGGCGACACGATCCGTAGAAGTTGTACACGAGGATAATAAATTACAATGATCGTGATATTACGTGACAGCGACAGCACTAGCAGCAAGATGACCCACTACAAGCGCCATGCCAGCCCGGAAATAGAAGTGGCTCAGTGCTTCCGGATTTTTTTTGTGTGCGCATATGTATTTATATACAGGGCGTTTAAAAATATAGGTGAAATCATTCAAAATATACATATATAGCCTATATAGGGTCTTCCAACATGCGCGCTTGATCTTGCTATATATATATATATATATATATATGCATATGTGTGAACTGAAATTGATCCGCTCATATTATGTATCAGTAGGCAAAGGGTAAGAAGTATGTGTACGTAGTATCAAGTTCCCGTTGGTCTCTCGAGCAGCCAGCGGGACCGTCCGTAGAATTTGAATAAGCGAGGATAACCAATGAATTGATTATCGTGATGTTATGTGACAGCAACAGCAGCATAAAAAGGGTAGAGGATACCGTCAAATCGACTTAGTTCCCGGGGCCATTTGCAGAAAGGACTGTCGTCCCGTGTCGCTTGCTTCTCTAGCTGACTGGCTGGCGTGAATAGAGTAAGCTTTCTTTAGTAAGTAGTTTTCTTTATTGCTTTTTCAATGTACTAGCTATCATAGCCAATCTTAAACTTACGCCTTATGGCATTTATGCCGTTAAAGTACATACGCACAAACATACAAACATCGAAACATACACGTACACAGAGCCTCTTTGATTCAGACAACTTTTCACAAACAAAATTATGTAATCGTTTGTAATAAGTCAATCATTTGTCACCCTATTGGCTTAAGACCACGTCGCTACAGTACTGGTTGGCCTTCGCAGCGCTTTGCCTCCCTTTTTCATAGCTCGATGCTTTCCTTAATGTTCTAAGTGATCCTCGTAATGTTTGCATGACACATTTAGGCTTTGCAATATCAGTTTTAAAGTGTAACCTTGTAGCATACTGTGACGGTTGTAAGCAAGGTAAGAACCTTGCTGTGCTAAGGGGAAGTCCAGCGCCAGAAAAACGTCACTTTTTTTGTTGCTATGAGGTGGAAAATGCATGGACGCTCACCCGTCAAAGTTGATGGTGTGTAGTGTAGGACTCGACATCGGTGGAGAGTATAGGACTCCATCCTATCAGCGTGTAATAGCCACTAAAAACACTTCTCCCAGCCCCTCTGGTTCGGAATCATACTAGCAGTACATCGACGCCAGAAGAAGGGAGTTTCATACTGAACCGTGTCCTCCATGAACCTGGAGGGACGGCCTATATTTTTCCGCACCAGGCATCTAAGTACTCGAATTCTTCATTCCAATCAGGCTGGCTGAACATCACCCTGTTGACAATGGAAGATGTCTTCTCACCAGCCCCTCGTAGTTCATGCTGGTGCGGAAGTGGCTTAGAGCCGAACAGTTAGCCATTGTGTGATCCAGGTCCAGAAAGACCTCACCTACTTTGAGTTTAAAGACGTAGTGTAGATTTAGTTTTATTTATTCAGTCAGACAGAATCTCGAAATCGAATAAATAATAACAATCATCACTCTGTCGTCCTTTGGTGTACCTTTGTTATTCAAATGCGTGTGTGCTGTAGACAGCATGCTGTGGGTGTTGCCGTAGTTGATGGTGTTGTTGTTGTTGCTGCTGTTGTTGCTGTTGCTGCTACTGTTGCTATCGTCATTACGTCGTGGTTGCAATTTTCGTTTAATAATTAATCAACTATTTGTGCTGCGCCAGACGACTTACGAAGTCACACAGACGACTTACGAAGGCATCATGGACGAGAGCAGGCCGCCGAGAGTGGTCAAGGCTATAGAGAAGACGGTATCAATGGTGGTGCACAACGCACGATTGTCGCGTGACGAAGCGCACCAGAGGCGACTGGCGCTACTGGCCGGCCTTGATCAGTATAACGAGCAGGACTTCGGTGAGGTGTTTCGCAGCGCGATCTGGGACGCCCTGGCCACGGTTCGGCGAGATGTGGCCGCCATCGAAGATCGGCCGCCACCTACGCATATTATGCGAGAAATCGTCACGCGACGTCGGCAGACAATAACCGGCTCCTCTCGCCAGACAGACCAACGAAACCAGTCACGAACCTCACGAAGCGCAGCTTCAACAAACTCCCATGGAAACTTCGAGGATGCTGGCGGTCACCGTAATGACATTGTGACGTCTACCATACCGTCATATAATGATCTTTTTAAATTCAGCCCGCCTTCAAGACGAAGCCAGGCACTGGCCACAAATCAGCCATCCTCGGCTTCGACCACAGAGCGACAGCATGTACGGGAGGACGGCTATAGCCAAGCAGGTTCTTCGTCTTCTTGGTAGAGCTTACCGCATCTTTTTTAGACCGTGTCAATACAACAAGTACAATGCACAGTTATATACATGCGGTATTGCGATTTACTAATATTGAACTATGAGTTATGCTTACTTTTGACACCTAAAAGGTATTTATTATGCATCTATATATATCGGCAGAATCGATATTATATGTTACAATACGAAGCCTAATACCTCGATAAGTAAGCCATTATCTAGATCGCCCATTATACAGACTTATCCATCACGCTTGATCTCGACTTGAAATTTCGGACGTGGTCGAAACAGACGCATGGTATCCACGTTTGGCTGTTTTATTGCGATAAAACTATTTCACCACTTCGGCGAGCACACACTTAATTCGTAAAGCTAAGGTTATTAGATGTTCTATTGCAAATACTCGCGTGCTGCATTGTAACACACATGGCCTACCACGAGTGCCCGGAAATAGCGGAAATAGCTTTGTTTTTCCGGATTTTCCCGAGTATATATATATATATATATATATATATATATATATATATATATATGAATCGCCTTTTTAATCATGTAAAAGGGGCCTACAACAACTTATCATGGCTATAGGTTATATCCTCACGAATTCTGGCCTCTTGCGTTTGAGACCTTGGGACCAGACAGCTGATCCGCAAGATTCGCACTTTGTTAAATCTATCAACCGGTGATAGCAGATCGTCGTATTTTTTAAGCAACGTCTGGATCTCGATATACAACGTGGAAATGCGGTCTCCGTTCGGGGCACACTTCTAAATAGGCCTCGGCCTAGCCTCGTCACAATGCACACCCGCAAAACACATTAGCTTAGCTAATCTTCCGTAATATGTGTCTCACATGCATAATATAATATACAAAAAATAAATTACAAATAAATGTTAGCTTAAAGTTGTATATGTAAAGTTTTTAGTATGCGTACTCCCTTGTACAAGAATCACATGATTAATCGCCAAATAAACGATTACGATCCAAATTTGCATGCGCCCTTTTAACCATCCACCCGGAAAAGAACCGTTTAAGAACTCACGACGGACTACTGGATTTGTAGTGATGTATGGTACCTGGCTCCCTAGGTTATTGTAGCGTACATTAAATAAGTGTCCGAGCAATTTGCATCTTGTGAGTTGACACAGAACAGATATGTTGCCCTGCTCGAAAGGTGAGTCCAAACTAGAAACATCGTTAGCTGACACCCTTTTAGGGCATCTTAACCGCAGGCGCCTCAGGAACGTGTTTTAAACGCCATGCACTACTTTCTATTTTTAGCTAGATGGGACCCCCAAGAGAGGAGAGCAAAGTGTGTGTGTCTGAAAGGAACAAAACAGATATAAAGGCGAATGCACATATGAGAGGTCGTTAAAATGAAGCAGCAGAATATGGCAGTAGCAAGGCGCAATAAAGCCTCCACAACATTGGTAGTCTCGGGTCGTCTCGGACTACCTTAACGAACAATGAACAATGTGGACAAGGTGGACAATGAAGGATCCGAATTTGAAATGACAGTTGGAGTTCCCCAGGGTTCTATCTTGGGTTCCCTTTTATGGAACTTGGCGTACGACGATGTCATACGCTTGACTAGCTTACCAGAAGGGACAGAGCTACTAGCGTATGCGGATGACCTTGCAATTGTAGTACAAGGAGGCTCCCCCCAGCAACTGGAACTTAAAGCCAATGACGCCCTGGCCAAGATTTCCGTCTGGATGAAAGGAGCGGGTTTGACACTGGGTTTGACACCCCTATCGAAAGCGAGAGAGTCATCCTGCTTGGCCCAAGACGGTGTCTTCCTCGGAACTTGCTAAACTTGAACGACAAGTTTAATCAGGTGGTTCACTCAGCCCGCTATCTGGGACTGTATCTGAGGGACAGACGCCTGCAAGGCACATCTCATTTCCGCTTGGCTGCAGAGAAAGCCTCTAAACTTTAACACGACATCGCTCGGCTGATGCCAAATCCATTCGAACCGTAAGAATCAAAGCGACGCCTTCTTATGTCGGTTGCCGATTATGTGGTTTGCGGCCCCGGTGTGGCCATTAACAGCACTGACTCCGGTCCGCAACAGGGCGCTGATGCGCATTTACGGATTACGATGGCTTACAAAACAGTCAGCAGGGCGGCTGTCCTTGTACTGGCTGGTACGATCCCTTAAGACCTAAAGGCCGAACGGGATACACAGGGCCCGAGTGAAGGTTCTGATTCCAGACATTAAGACGTGGATTAACCGGTCCGGCGGCGAGTTTTCACATCACGTGACCCAACTGTTCACAGGGCATGGCAACTTCGAGAGTTACCTCTTTCGGGTAGGAAAATAAGTTACGCCACTCAGCAAGCACTGTGAGGAACAACGCATGGCTGTGCCGGCGTGGGCTCCTTTATGCACGGACTTAACCACAGCAAGTGACGGCAGCCTTAACAAGCTGATACACCTTCTCACGTGATGACTGGAGTCCTACGGCTTGTACAATCGAAAGCATTATGTACGCCAAAGAAGAGAAGAATCGTTTTTACTCGACAAGCCCCCGTGAGGTAAACCAGGGTTGCTAAGATAAGAACGCTACTATTCACCCCCTTAAATGTTTGGAATATTGCTTGCGCAGTTACCAGCTGAGTGTGGGGATGGGGACATGACTGGTTTTTAGTGGGCTAGTACCGGCCCACATTGCAGCTAGGACACACCAGATAATGCAGGATATGGCTGATTTAGTTTATCACTAACTTTTACCTTAAAGTGACGGTCGCTTCAATGGTCCCCTTACCCATTGCACTGCGCAGATGTGAGTACGCAGACGCTCCAACTGGAGCAGCTAAAGAGAGTGATCTACGTTGTCAAGTGCGCTCTTTTGGCCAAAATAGACGCAGCTAAAAAAAATCGAGCATTTATGAACATGGCCCACTTCTGGGTTATCTTAAAAAGCTGTGTACATGTAGACCAATGGGTGGTAAAGCCGAACTGGGCAGGGCCGAACAGGTCAAGTAGGCGGTTCAAAATTATGTTTAACGAACGTTGCTCTCAGCGTTCGTTTTCGAGCTTCTCTTGTGGGCAGGGAGGTGCGTCTAAAGAGGTCGGGCACGACGCCGTTGTTGTAAATTTATTCAAAGACGAGTTTCCGTAGCTCGTCCAAAACAAACGCAAGGGATTTCGAAAAAAATTGAGAGATGTTTACAGGTGGAAGGCTTGAGACCGGAGAGAAATGGGTAGACATACTTAAAAAAAGATGACCAATTCATCTTGATGTAAAACGTTGCATGGCTTTTCTGCCAGTTAAATATTCGGAATAGACGCACAGAACAGGGTAAAATTTGTTTTAACGAGAAACTTTGCTTTTTGTGGGCCAGTAGCGGCCACCAAAGGATCTAGTGTAATGGGGACCGGATCCAGTAGTTTTCAGTCAATTATAGGCATAGCGAAAAAGTGAGCGAGAATCGTTACATAATACGTAGTTTTCGAGTCACTTTCATTAGTCTACGTTCAATAAACTGAAATGCAGTTCTAAACGATCTAAGTTTATAAGGAAGACGATTCTTGTAAGACTCAATGTCTTTAGTGAGATCGCACTAGTCCGCCAGCGGAGTTGAAAAATAAATAAATATATATATATATATATATATATATATATATATATATATATATATATATATATATATATATATATATATATATATATATATATATATATATATATATTATTGAGGTAAACACATATAAACAATATTTTGTCTTTAGTAGCATTACTGCTATGGGGAAGGTAGAGAGAGACACTTCCTTGAGTCTTCGTTATTTTACCTTGTCATTACGCTATAGGAATTATTAGTGGTAGTGATTCTCGACAAACGATATAACATGATTTGTAGCATAACGAAATCAACAAATACTAAGAGAAAAAACAATCGTGTTATAGAGTTTATTAAGGGCATACACATTTATAATGCTCGCCGAAAAAAATGAACTCCGCTTGATCTCAGCGCCAACAGCATTTGCTCAGCAATTTTCATACCTTGTAGTAGTCTTCTTAACGCAAGGATTATATTCTACCAAACAGATTGAGGGTGGAGCTCGCAATGGCATATTTATAGGATCCCAAAACCTTATCGGTTAGATCGTAAAAATAATTACATGCATCGACCGCTGCTTACGTTATACAGCCAATATCAACGCGCCCACTATCGAAAGCGAACTTAAAAGTACTCGACAAATGTAAAGCCAGTTTTTAAAAGGAGCGCTAATAGCCCACCGCACTGGCCGCAACCGGTTTGTCTATCAATTACCTCGGCATCGCTTCCTGTAAAGGATCTCGTAACGACTTATAACGTAACGTAAACGGGAGGTCTTCAACAAGCATCTGGTTGAGTGAGACATTAAGTTTGCGGGTGTTCATTGGGGTTTTTATAGGACTAGAGTGATTACGGCGAATTACTAGAAGCGCCTACGTTACTAGATGCGCAATACATACGTTTTGTATAAAGTTATGTGCACGATATGGATTTCACTAAATCCACCAAGTGCGAATGCAAGCAATGTGGAGAATCGTATGACCTGAATTACCTCAAAGGGTGTACCATTGCGGCACCCCTGGCCAAAGGGATGCAGGAAAGCTGAAATACAAATGTGTAATAAACAAACGCTGATTAATAAAAAAAATATATATATATTTCACTTTACGTAATTGTTAGAGGCAGAGGTCACTACATCCTATTGCAATGGGTGCTTCTTTTATTACTATCTCAACACCTTAAAGTACTCTCTTCTATTCCCGTCATCGTAACCATAGTTTGGATGCGCACTTTGGTTCGAACATCCTGCCCGTACACAGCAAGGTTAACTTAGTGGACGTTTCGTGACAATTTCAGATAGAGGAGCGCCTGAGCATGACGACCGTATCTCGTTCCGTCGAAGGCATGTTAGGCGTAGAAAGTGGCGCGCCGGTTTTACTGATGCGACTCGCGCTTTTTTAGCTTGGCAAACTAAGACGCGCGCAAGAGACAGCCTAGGCACTGTATAGATTGTCGCCTCGCGAAATGAAACACCTTCTCCAGAGCGAACTTGAAAGTACTCCAAAAAGCGGTAGTTCTTTAGCGGCATCAACGTCAGTATGGCCTTTCTTCTGCCGCCTCTTTCTCTCTCTCTCTCTTTCACTATTTATATATATATATATATATATATATATATATATATATATATATATATATACATATATTTATCTCTCTATATATATAAATATATCGTGCTCTTTCTGTGTCTTGATCTTGGTATCTCGTTTTCTTCATAGCCTTTTACACAACTCCCGTTCATCCGCCTCTAAATTGCCATCTCTCTTTACCCTGCAGCCAGTTGTAAACGCATTCGGTTGCCCCTCCCCGTGCGCCGCAATTACGTGTAATGACAGCCAGGCCTCTAGCTAGTCTCGATAACCTCATTAACTTGTAATATGTCGCTTCAGGACAACGTCGACGACGCCTGCGACCGCGTCTATGATATAAACACACACACAGACATGTCTCTAAACTCTCTCTGTTCAAAATATACACGCCGAACTCACCATAACAATCACGGCGTGATTGTGTTGACTACTGCATTGAATAATACGTGCGCAACAAAACGACACAGCGCCACCATTACGACCACAAACGCAGCAGGACTGCAGGACGATAGCCAGCCAAGCCAGAAAAGCTTAAGCAAGGTGTAAGGTGAGCGGTTCGGGCATCTCTGGGCCCTCTGGTCGAAGTGTGTCTGGCTGGAAGAGTTGGCTGAGTGCGGATTGCGGCGTGTTCAGCAGCGAGATGCAGCAAGACGCGTATATTGCTTGTCGTTGAGCGTCGTTAGATTGGCGGTGGTTTGTCTCCGTGTGTGTGCTCGGTGCTGGTGAAGTGAACAAAGGTGGACGGTGGGATTGCGCAGCTCAGCAAGCTGGCTCTCTAACTGGCAAGCATCCGCATGTGCCCGAATCTGGAATGAATAATCATGATTCATAAGGCTTCTCAGCATCTCGACGCTTCGGCAGGTCACGCTGCGGTTCCCGATGAGTACGTACCGCTCCGTTCCCGCAACCGAACGAAGAGCGGAGATGGCGGACCCAGCGACAATGGCGATGGCAATGCTGCTGCAGCTGCTACTGCTACTAATGTTACCGTGACGAGCGTCATGCTCAAACCTAGGCTAGGCTTGCTATCGGGTGTGAGTCTGATCGTGGGCGGCATCATCGGGTCCGGCATTTTCGTGTCGCCGACGGGCGTCGTCCGCTACGCCGGCTCGCCCGGACTCAGCCTCATCGTGTGGCTGCTGACCGGTGCCGTGTGCACGATTGGCGCTCTATGCTACGCCGAACTCGGTACGATGATACCGAAGTCGGGCGCCGATTACGCCTACATTCAGACGGCGTTCGGCGACCTGCCAGCCTTCCTCTACCTCTGGGTGTCTCTGGTCGCCGTCTACCCTATGTCGAACGCAATCTGCGCCCTCACGTTTGCCGAGTACATCCTCCAGCCGATCGCCGGTGCGTGGCGCGCCGCTGCATCTACAACAACAACAGCGGCGGCAGCAGCAGCAGCAGCAGCAGAGGTAGGGAAAGCAGCGGCGGGAATGGAGATCGCCACCTTATGCGAGCCCTCGGAGCACGTGTCCGATAACGCGCTCCGACTCGTCGCGGCCGTCGTACTGTGTAAGTCTCGCCTCGACGCGCCGTGTTTCTGTTTCATGGTTGTTTTTGATTTTGCTTTCTCACTCAACGATCTTAGGTTTTTATTATTATAATTCTTGTTAGTTTTATTTTGTGATACAAGACGTTTTGGCAGTGTTGGCTGAAGCGTCTGCGTTGCCTGCTGACAGCTGTGTGTGACCAGTGTGTGACCTTCAAACACACGAAACCCGTGTTTCTACCCAATTCCTTCAAGCTCGTGATTGCGTGGCGTTTCTTCGCCGTTTCCTTGCGTAATCCATACATACAAGTATTTTTGGGCAAAACTCTTTTATCCGCGAAAACACACTCTAACTCTATAGCACACGCACAACATGTCCTGCACCAACCATCTTCTAAAAAAAATCGGGCATTTTCTTTGCCCGAATAGAATATATTGATAGGTAGACTAACAATTAATTGCTCAATACCCATGTAGCGCCCTAGATAAGCTCGGTTAAGTACGTTGCGGCCCAGGAGAGACCTCTATGAGTTTAATTCTTATTTCGCGTGGGGGTAGCATAACGTTTGTTGGCTTTTTGCGATCTTGTGTCCTCGTTATGGGGCACTAGCGAAAATGTGCCGCTGAGCGCCACGGCAACTGCGGGCCGGGCGCTTTTGGGAATGGTGTCAAGTCGTTTGGCTGTCTCAGTGCACTCGACCAGTTTGTCGCGTAGGTAGGCGCAATCGATGCTATTGACGGGGCTAGCTGGAAGTGGGTAAGAGCAAGTATTTGGTGTCAGGTGTGCTGATTTCACGTGCCGTTAGATTGGTATTAGTCCATACCGCCAGTGGCCGCGGAGTAGTCAAATTGGACCCAGCAAAAGACCCGTGCACAGGTGAAAATATTTTTTTTAATCGTTAGGGCATAATTGCAGTTCTTGAATAAGTGTCCGTTTCTGCCGCAGTTCAATACGTCATTGGCTGTTGCAGGACGATGCGTGAGAACCTAAGCGCTGGCATTTAAAGCACCTAGCAGGACGTGGTGCTTTAAATACCAGCGCTGTCATAGCGTGGAACTGGAGGCCAAAATAAACGGAGGCCGGCGGGGCCTCTTTGAACTTAAACAACACTTTCTTCGTCGGGATGTATGCCTGTTGTGGGACCTGCTCGTCTGCAAACGCACCGCAGATGCTGTTAATATTTCTTGAGGCCGCCTTGACTTCCAACTCACTCTTTTCCTGTAGATATAGTTCTGCAGATTTCAGAGTAGCTGGGAGTCCGACAGCGCGATGTCCAGTGAGTAAGGTGGATGCGGCAAAATTTACCAATCAAATCTTGAGGAGACTAGGTAAACTCACATGCGGCCTCGCGTGCGGTCTCAGTGAAAGAAAACACCCTTTCCTAATGACGGTACAGTGCGGCAACAAACAATCAAAGTCGGTCGATGCCACAGTAAGCACTCGTGTGTATCGTTTAGTCACTAGCAAAAAGCTCAACGAATACGCATAGAAGAGCGTACATATATACATACTTGTAGCTGCATACACACTGAGAGTCCCCCCCCCCCCGGCAACCCCCCCCCGGCAACCCCGAAAAGGATCTACAAGCCCTCCTCACTGAGGCCATCGGACTTGAACGGCTGGTGGCAACCTACACCACCACACAAAATGACATTAAGAAGGGGACGACCTCACTTGTTCAAGCAATTAGGTCTCTCGCGCGCCGCGCCCACCTATCTGGTCTCTCACAGGCAAAAGAAGCCACAGAAAATTCCGAACCCAGTGAAAATACGGAGGCAACAAAAATAAAAAAGGCCCTAGCAAGCTCCCTTACAGATAAAGAGTTCGAGGCTCTTGTCGCAAAGAATTGGCCGGAATGTACCTTCGCAAAGACAAAGCTCAAGAAGGCAAGTTTTCTTAACGACCAAGCCCCGACCCGAGTAATCTTGCTTTCGCCTACAACGGAGAAAGATAGTCGGCTAGTGATGGGACTGGCAAACCAGTTCCCAGCGTTTCTGAGCTCCCTGCCTTACCTTAAGGAGGGTCGGCTCGTATCTCTACATAACCAAGACGTCGTAGGGGTAGAGGGCACAGAAGAGGAAGAAGAAACGGTAGCCTCACCTGCACGCACACTATTTGCCCGAATGCTAACAGAGGAAGAAGGGGCCAGCCCATCCCCGCTCACTCTCAAAAGCATAACTTACTCACTCTGTGACCTTCTTAGAAAAAAGAAAATAACATCGGCCGCGGTGGCTACTACATCAACAGTAGACCTGGACATTTTACGCAAATGTCTTGAATCCAGTTTGACCAGATTTCCTGAAATAACCCTAGAACTCTGGATTAAGGGTCAGGGTAGCGCAATAAACCCTGCTAGGAGTAACGAGAACAAGCCAACGGCTAGTTCAATTACTATTAACTTGGGAAGCCGTAGCTATTCTGATGCTGTCCGGGATCTACGCTCTAAGCTCGACCCGGACGCATTAGGAATCCAGGTCAAAAGGGTCTCTAAAACAGCGTCCGGTGAAGTTAAACTACTAGTCAAGGCCTCGACTCCAAACGCTATGGCGAAGTTGGCCGAAGAAATTCAAGACAAGGCCTCCCTTACGGCAACCGTCCAAACATCCCCCCAAACCAAAGCAATAATTATTAGAGATCTCGACGAAACGATAAACGCAGACGACGTACTCGAGGCCCTAACACGTGATGGCACAGAGAAGGAAACGATTGTTCTTAACGCTTTTAAACTGACACGGGACGGCAAGACTTCTTCATGCGTGGTGAGACTCCCACCAGAAGCGGCAGCGCGGCACCAGCGCCGGGGACACATCCAGATCGGCTGGTCTCGCTGCCGTCTGGACGAACTGGTAAATGTATCCCAGTGCTCAAAGTGTCTCAGTTTTGAGCACCAAACGCGGGCCTGCACAAACCCACCTCCCACAAGCCCTTTGTGCTACAAGTGCGGGAAGGCAGGGCATGTGGCCAGGGACTGTAGGGCTCTGCCGCACTGTTACCACTGCCAGCAAGACGGACACTACGCAACCTCCATGCAATGCCCGGCCTACAAGCAACGAGTAGAGGCACTCCGGAAAACAACAAAGAACCATGGATCTTAAGTTTTTACAAGTCAACCTAAATAGGTCCGCCCCGGCGTTAGACATGGCACTACATTTTACCGCTTCTAAAGATATCGATTTTATCCTGGCCTCCGAAACCCCCAAAAGTCGGCTCCACGCAGCGGCTGTGCACGCATCAAACGGGTCCTCAGCTGTATATCGAACCACCTCGTCTGCCTACCATACTGGAGCTGGCCGAGGAGTGCACTTTTCTTTTATCACCATAGATAAGGTGGCCATTTACTCAATATACATCTCCCCGAACGTTTCTACCGAGGTTTTTAAAGAGTTCTTAGAAGAATTGACAACATCGATCATAAAACAAAACCACCGCCAAGTCGTAATTGGGGGTGATTTTAACGCAGCTCACCGACAGTGGGGGAGCAACAGGATATCCCCGCGAGGGGCGGCGCTGGTAGACTGGGCATCGGAACACGACCTGCATCTAGTCAACGTTCCAGGCACCACTTTTAGAAGGGGAAACCAAGAATCAACCTTGGACCTTACTTTTTGTTCTGAGACCCTACTGCCCAGGTTGACAGGGTGGACTATACACGACGATGTCGAAAACCTCTCGGACCACTTCTACATTACGTTCTGCCTCAAAGTGGCGCCATCTTTTCCTAAAACCCGCAGGATGCGCCTAAAAATAAATTTTGAGACATTACAGCAGGAAATTGAGTCTCGTTGCGCTCGACTGCGTAATGTGGAACCACGCACGGTGTCGACTATGCTAGAGGAGGCTTGTAGAGCAGCAAGCCGCCCCTTGCACCCCGCACTGGCTCGGCGAACCCCCAATTACTGGTGGAATAGGTTAGTAGCCGAGGCACGGAAGAAATGCCATAAAATCAGGCGCATATGTACTCGTCGGCACGCTCGGCACCAAGCAAACCTTCAAGCGCTTTGGGAGAAATACAGAGAAGCTCGTCGCGCGCTGGTACGGGAAATCACAAAGAGTAAGTCTGAGTGCTGGCAAAGACTCCGTAACGATATCCAGAACAACCCCTGGGGGCAAGGATATAAAATAGCCCGACACAAATTGAAGCACGCACAACCACCACTGCCTCCCGACCTCGCTCAAAAAGTCATCGGCGGGCTGTTTCCCTCGGACCCCCCACCACTGAGGCCGAACTTCGACGCCAAGGAGTTAGACTTCCCCGCCATCACAATGGAGGAAGTGAGAAAAGTCGTCAAGAAAATCCGACCGCGTAAGGCACCAGGAGCAGACGGCATTCCAGGAGAAGCCGTTAAAATACTTATAGAGAATCATCCAACTGTTTTTATGAAAATGGTGGAGGCCATCTTACGATCGGGCACATTTCCCGACGACTGGAAAAAGGCCGACCTTGTCCTGATTCCTAAAACCGCGTCGCCCCAAAGTGACCCCTCTGCTTTTAGGCCTATCAGCATCCTTCCCAGTCTCTCCAAGGCAGTCGAGCATTTTATACATATGCGGTTGACGAAGGAGTTGGACGACAAGAAAGTGATCTCAGAGGACCAACACGGCTTTCGCTCGGGCCACTCAACACATGACGCAGTTCAGAGCCTTTTAACCATAGCCGAAACCCAGAGAGGTACTCGCTCAGAAACGAGATCGCATTGCCTAGCAATTCTACTTGACATCAAGAACGCTTTTAACTCAGTTTCATGGAAATCCATTAATGACGCATTAGCAAGGGATTCTATCTCGCCCTATCTTAGAAGGATTTTAGCATCTTACCTGTCACAACGTACGGTGGTCTATCAAGGCAAGTCATATCCTGTTACCGCAGGGGTACCTCAAGGCTCCGTGCTGGGCCCAACTTTATGGAACATTGCATACGACGATGTTCTACGTCTGCCTCACCCTCCTAACGTTAAATCAATAGCCTATGCGGATGACCTGGCTATCGTGATTACGTCGCGGGATGCCAGGGAGCTGGAGAGGACAGCAATTGGCGCCTTGCAAGACATCTCCATCTGGCTCGCTCCGCACGGACTCCGCCTGGCTCCACACAAAACGTTAGCAATATTTCTAAACGGGCAGAAGCGCACTCCCCATCTCAACTTGACCTTAGAGGGACACAACATTGCCCTCTCCAGCGAAGCAAAATACTTAGGAGTGCTTCTGGATACCGGCCTGACAGGCACGCCTCATGTGCACTATGCGGCTGCAAAAGCCACCAAAGCTACTACCGAACTCGCAAGATTGCTGCCGCGCACACGGGGTGCTTCCGATGATCGGAGGTGTCTCCTGGCGACGGTAGTAGACAGCATTATGCTTTACGCAGCCCCGCTGTGGCAGCGTACGGCTAAGCGGGCTACGTGCCGACGGCTTTTGGATAAAACGCAGAGGCCGCTGGCCCTCAAGATTGCAAGGGCCAACAAAACTGCGTCTACCGCGGCCATTCAAGTACTCTCCAGGCAGATCCCCTGGGATCTCCGGGTTATGGAGAGCGCAGTCCGCCGCGCGGACTCCTCTATCTCTAAAGAAGACGCACGTCGTCAGACACTAGACGAGTGGAACAATAGATGGATGGAGATCCAGGCGGGCCAGCCGGGTTTCTGGACTCGCTCTATTATCCCGGATCTCCGAGAGTGGTTCAAAAGGCGAGAGGGATCACTGTCGTACCCTCTAACCCAATTTTTGACGGGCCACGGCACCTTCAGAAAATATCTACACCGCATAGGACGTGCTCCGTCGCCAGTATGCATTCTCTGCGACTCAGGAGAAGAAGACGATGCCAAACACACCTTCGAAGCATGCACGGCTTTCAGCGCGAACAGGGCGGAGCTGGCGCGGCTCTTAGACCGGGAACCCCCGGTAACCTGTGAACAAATGGGTCAGGCCCTTCTGCAAGACACCCAAAGCTGGCACATCATAAAGGATTTTGCCGCGACGATTATTGAACAGAAAGATCTGGTACAGACCGCGATGTGCGCTCTGATCACGCAACCCTAAGGAAGAAGTAGGGGTTGAAGTAATATTAAAGAATGGTTCCAGCTCCTCGCCTCTTCCTGAGGCCATTTAGGTGAGAGGTTTTTAGTGGGTATTATGCCAACAACATCGGCATCGAGTCCCACACTACCCGCTCTGGGTGTGCGTAAACGCATTTTTCCCTCTCACCATTAAAAAAAAAAAAAGCAAAAAGCTCGTAGACGGTCTCGTGCCGATCCTGCCAAACGGAGAGCAAAATCTTGCGCGAGTTTCATATCGTCGTAAGAGACCCATTGTTTGTCAAAGCTAACAATTCGATATAAGAGCAGACACTCACAGTGTCCAGCAAGCCAAGAAGAGCATTTTGCTAGACATTGCTGCGGCGCTCGAAATGACAAATTATGACACATGTCCGAAGTCCATGGCTAATTCACGCGAAATGCGTGTACGGTAAGGTGTTTTTGAGCTCATCTAAAATTGCCGCCCGTAATTGGATATTTTTGCTGTCCACTGAAAGAGAATTTATGCAGCAGGGACAACCAGTGAGGTCACTTTATGGAGCTATCAAAGATTCTAGGGTATTTTTTGTTCAATGAATGTTTATATAGAAGCGATAGTACAATTACGATTTGCATTGTGTCGGTAGATGGACTTTAATATTCGCTTGACGTTTATACCTAAATACACATGTCACGCTTTTTGTCAGGGACGCTTAGGGTTGCATGAGCGGACGCACTCGGGTATCTAGGGTTTCCCCAACAATATGACACGGCATTTATGACACGGCCGCTGAAACTTAGTGGTTTATTATTTATTTTCAATAGACATCGTTTAAAGGACATTCGATAAACAAAAGAATCGAACCGGCGACACCCCGGTGGGCGACAGCCATGGGTTTAATAGCGAAACGAATTATGTCAAGGTGTTCGGGCAGAAAAAAATTCTGCCCCGTTTGATCCAACATTGACTAGCGGAAGGAAAATAGTCGTATAGAGAGAAGTTTGCTACTGTCGAAATCTTGTGATGTCTTAGTTTAAGCTTTCACCTTCAGAACTCTAAAAATTGCATTATAAATTTTATGCACAATCTTTTAGATAAATTTAGATTAATGCGAATGATTTTGATAGCAAATCGATTGTTGTTTAACTCGGTTGCGAAGTAGCTAAGGTTTTCTGTTTCGGATGCCGGAAAGGAGTGTACACATGCAGACAATATGTTTAACTTGCTTCATTGAACGAACTACTCGAGTTAATCTAGCAATTAAACAGCGTATTAAATTACTAAAGTGCTCGAACGAACGTTTGCCAGGCATTTCTCACATTCTGTAGCGGTTGCAAAAGTTTTATTGCACGCATTCAAATATGCTACACGGCTTTAGTAGCGGCGCATCATATGAAGTTCAGATCCTCTCGCAAACTAATAGTCTCCTAGATGACACCATGCGTGGCTCCAAAGAAAGAAGTCGAGACGTAACAGGTTGGGCGATTGAGGTGACCAAGCAATGGTAGTGTCTAGGTGAGCCCGTGTCGTAGCATCGCTGTTGTGCTCTCCCTGCGCGCTGGAAGTGCATCCTCAAGACATAAGGTTCTGGCAAATCTACCAGCAGTTCTGGTCATACTTTCCTCAGATTTGTGTGGTACGTTTCTCCATTGAAACCTCTCGAGAAGGGTTGAACTTGGTGAGACCGGTACACATGAAGTTCGTCGTTGATTGCAACGTTATGCACGGTCTGCATGCATGTTTGCCTTCTCGGCCTTCGTGAGTCCCTACATCGCGAAGCGCGTTGTAGAGCCCACTTTACAAACACTTTCCAATATGACGGTAATCAAATAGATACACAAGCATGTAGAGCTGACGCCTAAAGGGTAAGTCGTTACATTCGGGTTCGGAGGGCAGATAAATGATTTTGCCGTGTAGCCGTTTCACGCTATTCTTTCTTATGTGTAGTTGGTTTTGGAATGTTTTCCGACTTGCTTCGGGAATGTTAGCTAATTTTTGTGTAGGCTCTTTTTAACAACTAATCATTTTAACAGTGTGGACTGGTTAAGCCCAGAACCCAAGTGCGCCCATGACGTGTGGCACCTTTTAGCAATAGGCACACGAATATATCTTTATCCAGTCCAGCGTATTTATTCCGTCTTCTGGCGTCCGCGTACTTTGCTACCCACCCCGACTCAATTGAACTGTGATGTAAATAGGAAGACGCAATTGTGCACGAAACTGTTGCATTCCAAGCTAAGGACTTCCTATGTGACCATAATGCAATGGTCACCCATCAGATCTTCCTTCGCCAGCGGACACTAAGCCTATCGGTTCAAGTGTAGATATACCGGTATACCGGCTCTCCTAAGAGACCTTATAATCACACTGTTTAGTTCAGCATGTCTGGACGATCTACCAGCGCTCTTCAGGCAACTCAGTAGGTGTAGGCCACTGGAATCTACCATTTCTCCATACAATTTGCACAGAAACGGCTCGCAGACGGAAGCGCTGATTTTAGGTGCTGACATCGCAAGCGGAAAAAGTTGGGATCCAGCATAGTGCCGAGCTGAGGCGAGTGTAAGGCTTTAAGTCAACCCGCACGAAGTTACTTTGTCCCGCTAAGAACAAGGCGCGGAACACAATTTATTTATTTACGTACACAGGATAGACCCCGAATGATTCCCTAATTCCCATACTCTGGGAATCGACGTTGCTCGACAGTGTCGCGGTTTGTGTGAAAACGCAGCGCATCTTACTTTAGTTGTCAAATCATGAACACTCTGACTTCTGCACGAGACCTAAGCGCATGAGTTACGCCAGATCTTGACTTTACCAACCAACTTATCAGGCTATAGAACACATAGTTGCGTCATGTAATCAATAATTTTCATTAATTCAAAGCCTGTGTTTTCCCAAACTTATATGCTACTCTATTTACAAAATGCGACTTGGCGGGACAAGGACTTCTTAGGTTGTGTTTCGACAAGCTAAGGAGCCAGAGCTTCATTACTCCAAAGGCCATAGCCCGCTTGGATCACATTAACGGCTTGCCTGGCGAATTACTATATGGGCGCAACTTTAGATCGTGGTATTGAATTGGACGGCCATTTAATGTTTTCGTTATGATTGTATACATACATGCATACGTGTTTATGTTTGTATTTTATTTTTGAAGATGAAAAATGCTGTTAGGCATACCCGCGTGAGTCCGCAGTTAGTGTTTAATTTTTTTGGAAAGAGGGAGAAATTGCAGGATGAGAGTCAGTTGGGTAAGCGAATAAGCTGCGTAATTCACCAGCTTGACTCCCGATGCGGCGATAAAAGCCTCTCCGTTCCCAGCCCTGTAAGCTAACGCGTTGTCATGATGGGGGAACCATATCTTGATGACCCTTTGCAGTTCTTACTGATGAGCGCATTGATATGATATATGATATGACGTTTATTGATATTTAATTATAGTTTCTTATTTGTGTTATACATTATCATCGTAGTATCTTGTATTATTGCAACTATTTATCTATGGATTGTGTACATGTTTACATAGTTATGGTTAAATCAGATGCAAGTAAGGTTAGATAGTGCATTCTCGCAGTGTTTTTGAATTGACTAAGCGATATAAGTGTCCTAATGTTACTAGGCAACTTGTTCCACAAGGTAGCACCTAAATCACAGAGTGCAAACCTTGATTGTGTACTTGTGGACGAGGAGACAATGAGCAAGTGAGATGCCGAGCCTCGGGTGTTTTAGGTCCTTGCAGATTCGATAAGGCCAACCATGTTGGGATGGTGATAAAAAAATACGTTTTATTTCGACAACTATGGTGACCTTAATTAGGTATGGTAACGGGAGGGTGGCTCTGTACATACGCATGGTACATTGCCGTGAGGCATTGGCGGGGAAGGATTTTGCGAGTGCGGTATATGGCGGCTACGCCACTGACCATTTTTTACTGACATGTTTCGCATGCGCCTGGAACGTCAGATGTTCGTCAGGAACTATACAAAGGAACTTCGTTGCAACTAGCATATCAAGCGTTCGGTCGCATGCAAAAGCTTCAGGATTGATTGTCGTTTGGCCCCTTGAAGTTTTAAATTGAACAACTCCTGTTTATGACCAATTAATGTAGAGGCCGTTAGTTCTGAACCATAGAGATAGCCTCTCTCGTTGTCACAATGTGATTTTCGGGAAAGAAAATGGCGACAACCAGTCGACTGTATCTTGTGTTTGCCATTTTATTACACCGTTATCTGTGGGAAAATCGACTTGATTTTCGAACATCAACTAAATGGGAATACATTAATCGCCGTATCCTCTAGTGGATTTTATGTGAACTCACATTCCACTACGTGCAAAAACAAAAACAAAAAGCCTTTCTCAGGCCACTAAGTACTTTTCCTCTTGCCGTGTCCGTTGACTTTCCAATGCGCACTTAAGCACAGTTCTGTTAATGCATGTTGTTCCTTGCCAAATCATTGACGTTTACTACCGTTGAGACTCCCTCAGGTAGGTTCTCTGGTTGTAAAATATCGTTATGTGACGTCTCGGGGGTTGTTCCAAGTATCGAATTTTGGGAGGCGCCGGCGGTTATCTGGCTTTGTCCCATCAACCCTATCCCATGTGGAAGTTCTTTCGGCGAAGTAGTCTCCCATGAAGCGCTAACATATTTGGAGACTCCTTTCTTATTTAGCGCGTCATTCTTCTATCACCTCATTTCAAACAGGATGTTCAGCTCCTCTAGTTTTTGGTTTAGTCTTTCAGCAATAATGCCTTCCTAGATGCGCTTACTAACTACAAAGCATACGAGGATGCCTTCTAAGGTAGCTTATTTGGCTTTGGAGACAAGACCATTCTGTCCGCCTTCCAGGCTAAACTCTTACCTCGCTAGACAGCTTATCCACTAAACATCTGAAGACACCGGAACACAAGAATAATCTGAGTGCCTCTGGTGGGTCGCTGATCGGTTTTTTTGCACACTTGCTGCTCCAAAAGACGCATAACACTGCATAACACTGAGTGCGAACCTTGATTGTGTACTTGTGGCCGAGGAGGCAATAAGCAAGGACCGGCCGATAGACGCAGGTCTCTACTGCGATCAGCTCGACCGAGTGCCTGCCGCCCTCTAAAGGAAGATACAGTATAGTCTCGTGAATAGAAAAGAAGTGATCTTTCACCAGGGGACAACGCGAGGCCGCATGCGAGTTTACCTAGCCTCCGCAAGATAGCAAACATCGGTTGAGGTATTTTGCCGCGTCCACCTAACTCACTGGACAACGGACCGTCGAACTTCCACCTATTCAGGCGTCGGCAGGACTTTTTTCAGGAAAAAAATTGACTTCACCAGAAGAAGTAAAATTACGCGTAGATACATTGTTTGGGATGCAGAGACCAGAATTATTTGCCACGGAATCGACAGTCTGACCCATGGACAGGGGCAGGTTGTGGCGTTTGAACAAAATCGGTGCACTCGTTCATTTTGTAGATTGATTTTAATATTTAGAAAGTCCAGTTAGGATTCTTATATGGAGCGGTCAATACTGCGACGGAGAAATGATGATCTTTGCCGGAAAAGGACGTTCTAAAAATACAACGTTATCACTTGAAAACTCGCGGAAGGAACCACTGCCAATCATCTTTCTTGGAGCGCTTGCTACCATTAAGAATGTTTCTTGTGAGTTATGAAAAGCATTTACTTCGGTCAACACGCATCTCTACTGCCAAAAGCTTCAACGAGTTTATGAACAATTTACCCTAATGCGTAAAAAAGGAAAGTGGACATCTTTTACCAGCTTCGCGATTTCAATGGGCCTTGCATTTTTATGTAGACCTTTACAACAACGACAATATTTTGACAGCGTGAAATGACCAACCACCGAGTCTAACTGGGCCACTGGAGTGTGCCATTTTATTTCTGATGCGTTAGAATTAAAAACACTTTTAAAAATGATATTTTTTAAATTCTAGACTATCAGCTCCTTCCTTCCGCCTTACGGACTTCGAATCGTCATGAGACATTTCTTCAATGAACCACCGAGGGCCGAACCGGACATGGGTCAAGGGTTCCCCAAGAGTTCTTGAGGCAGCAGAACGATCGCCGACTCTAAGAAACAGTATGGTTTATCATCTGCTTTCAATGAGCAATACGCGTTGAGTATAATACTCGTATATGTTACTTGTTATATACCCTTTACATGTTCTAATACAAGAAATAAATTCCCGGAATCCTTGGGCCACCCGGGATTGGACTCGGGTGGTATCACATAGCGCGCCTCGAATCTGAGGAAGTGTCACGCCTAGTTAACGACCTAGGTCACACCACCACTTCTACTAATACTACTAACGCACTGTTACTATATATTATTTCTGTACAATGACTACCTCACAAAAAACTAAAACTTGGAATACTTTCGTTCCTAAGGTTACATCTAAGGTTCTACTGTGTTTTCGTACGCGAAAGGTGAAACCCATGCAGATAGTGCGGGTCTCAATTCAAGCTATTCCGTTTCGCGAGTGTTAAAAACCAAACAATTGCCGTTTGCCTTCAGCACAGCATACTTTTCCTGCCCTGGATGCATTCGCAGTGTGCGTATGCGTTTGTGTATGTAATGGACGTATGCGCTTCATTTATTTCCAGAGACCCTTTATTTAAAAAAATACCTTTGTGTGATTTTGTCTGAAGGTGCTTTGTGACCTGTCTTGGGCTTTTTTTATGATTACAAGGGGGAGTGTTATTGAATTTTGCTCCACAGCTCTCTGCCCTTACGCTTGTCGCTTCTTTTGATCAGAAGTAGGACGGTTTCTTGAGGCGCTTTATATGGGCTACGGGTTTCTCGTTTTTAGCTGCCGCGACACGTTGCGGGTGTGTGCTCATGTGATAGTTACGTATGCCTTCCTGGCATTGGTAAATTCATGCGTACGTGAGTAATTTGCCGTACAACGACCCCACCCAGCGTTAGTTGGACGCCTGTAAAAACGCATGTTGATTTCGCCGTGCTAATCCGGTGTCTCGTATAGGGAATTTTTGCGTTACAGTTCGTTTCTAGAGATGCCACTATTGAGCTTTCGCTAAATCTTCCTTCGGGCAGAAGATGGCCATAACATAGCCCTGGACGGGGTTTAGTGACTATTTATATATCTGTGGCCGCTAAGTGATTTCATCCTCGTCGTAGATCCTGCACGTTAAAACGCTGACGGCGCATTCAGCGATGTCAGTGGCCAGATATGAGTGAAGAATAGATGCCCTTAGTATCTGCAGAACGTGATGGTGATTGTTCCGTTATGAAACACGACCAGGCCTATAAATTTACTTGAACAGTTCATGCTTCCTCTTGTCTTGCTTAGCAGTGTATGGTGGCACTCGGGTGCTGAGACGGAGAAATTTACTACCTAAATTAGCATTCAACGTGTGAGCCCAGATATGCTATTGTTACACATTTCCACACAGTGCAAAGTTCTGCACTGTGTCTGTTAGACAATGAGTAGCAGCTATATACAGTCGATGCGTTTATACGCCTTCTATGATTCAATTCTGGAATCTGGCTTTTAATTAACCATATTGCCGCTGGTAGTCTGGTATTTGACTACTCAAATAAAATATAATGGCGACTTTGCATCTAGTTTGGTTAAACTTATGAATCACCGGCATTTTAGTTAGTATATTTTATTTTTGGGGGCTGGATAGGATATGTTTCCTGGTTTGTTTGTCAACAAGAGGTTCCTGTGCAGCCGTTGTCGTTTGTTGGCATTTTTTCATTAATTTGATAAATTCGAAGTCGATGGGATTTCCCGAATTTGTTTTTGCGCTTGGCTGCCTTTAACCCAAAGTTCCCGTGCATGCGTTTTTTATCCTTGGGATCTATTTGTCCCGTCCAATGTCAACTGTAGATCGTAGCTGTAGTTCTATGGCGCCCACCGGTCTTAACCGCCATGCCTGTTTTGTACGGAACCTTCATCGTTGTGTTTATTTTCGAGGCGAGGGTTCCTCTATTTCTATTGTCATAGTGCAACCGGATATAGTATATATATATAGTGCCCAAGGTGTGCCCGCCGCTTCTATGAGTTGTTTCGGGGTTTCCTTGCTGCCGTTACCGGATTGCGGCATCTGCTATCGTATTTTTTAAATCGTAAAATATCGTATTTACACTGGCTCTTTTCTTCCGAAGAGATACTCCATTCCCTCACACATAGTTTTTTTGTAGTCTGTGCGTCTCTTGTCGTTGGTTTCTAAACATCTTTTTGTGGTTCTCTCTCTCTCTATTTAGTGTCCAATGGCCGGTCGCTAATTGTTCGGCAATTTGACATATGCGGCATCCTTATACTATACTGCAGCGTATGTTATGGCTGAGTTAACTGTTATTATGTCAATAGGTATACTGCCATCACCGCATCTAGGCACTGTGATCGACCCAACCACGTTCCACATGGCTGCTGCTATCAGGATAGGGGCTTCAACTCTTTCTTTGGGCGGCATGCGGAAATTAGGTCGATACTTACGCTCTACACCCATTAAGCTGTCCAAGAAGCTCTGGGAGAATTTCACGGTACATACAATTAAATTAAGTTGTTAAAAAAAGCTTTTAAGAAGACAAGGTTGCCAGCAAAACTGGAACTACGGAGCCTCGCAGGGGACAACGACAA
Organism: Dermanyssus gallinae; assembly: GCA_003439945.1. Taxonomy (NCBI): domain Eukaryota; kingdom Metazoa; phylum Arthropoda; class Arachnida; order Mesostigmata; family Dermanyssidae; genus Dermanyssus; species Dermanyssus gallinae. The sequence goes on along the minus strand of QVRM01002658.1, from coordinate 204,952 downwards.
GACACCTGATGGCGTGACCATACCATTATGGTTTTAGGGCAAGCGCTTAACCTGGTATGCTATAGTGTTCTGCACTGTAGCTGCCCGGTGTCTCAGCCATAGCTCCAGCACAGATCGGCAGCAAAACACGCCGAACACAAAAAGAGACGTAAACACGCAGATCTCAGAAAAAAATTCATTTGGGATCTGGCCAGAAGGATAGAGGCAACGACGAAGGGCCAGCGTGAGGAAGAATATCTGAGACAGCTTCTGTCTTTCGCGGTGTGCAGAAGAGGCAATGCCGCTTCTATAATCGGCGCCGTGAGATGAGCAGCTAAATAGCACTTGCTTGAATCGAGGCGATAGGATATTGACAATATATATATATATATATATATATATATATATATATATATATATATATATATATATATATCGCTTTGATGAGCAATGGAAAATCGTCTGAGACAGGAAGGCGTCCAGACACTTTTTCGCAGAGCTTTAGACGTTCCGCTTCTTTGTATATCCTTCTAACCCCGCAACTGTTATCATTGGATGCGTGAGCACCTCCACAATTGGCACAACGAGCCTTATTTTGGCATTCCCACATTTCATGTCCAGGACAACCACACTTCCTGCATGTGGGATCCCCTCGTCTTTGACATTCTGTGGCTTTGTGTCCATATATTAGGCATCTTAAAATTGCATCGGAAACCCTGCACATAATGTCACTTAAAATACCTCACCAGCCAGAATACCACTGCAGATATTGACATTGCGTCAAAGCGGAGTCGTACTCTGCCCGAATTTTTCCATGCCGTTGTTGTGTTCCCCTGGTTATCTCGTGCGGCAATGGCAATTTTTTCTCTTTTAACTTCGTCTACACCTTGATCTCGGAGGCAATCTAAAATGTCTTCCTCAGTAAATTGAAAGTTAACTCCATTAATTCTGCTACATATATATACATATAGAAAATATTGTGATGATTTAATAATCATTTACAATACGTTTGCACACTCGGCAGTATTCTGCTCGCCTTCTGTATGTATGTATATACGAGGTGTGTTCAAAAAGTATCGCGACTTTTGTGTTTTTTCAAAAATTATTCATTTATTCATGAATATCTATTTTGTCCCCTTCAAAGTAATCCCCATGAGATATTATACACTTGTGCCAACGGTTTTTCCAATCTTCGAAGCACTTCAAAAAAACATTTTTTTTATCTTGTTCAGCTCCTCCTTCGATGCCGTCTCTATCTCGTCAAGCGTAGCGTAACGTCGTCCTTTCATGGGCCTCTTCAGTTTAGGGAACAAGAAAAAGTCACAGGGGGCCAGATCTGGGGGGATCAGGCTGCGGCATCATTAGTGTGTTGTTTTTGGCCAAAAACTCGCGCACAAGCAACGATGTGTGAGCAGGGGCGTTATCGTGGTGCAAAAGCCAATTTTTGTTCTTCCACAAATCCGGGCGTTTCTGGCGGATTGCTTCGCGCAAATTGCGCATAACTTGCAGGTAATATTCCTTATTGACCGTTCTACCCTGTGGCAAGAACTCATGATGCACCACGCCCCTGCAATCGAAGAAAACTGTCAGCAAAACTTTCACATTCGACCGAACTTGGCGCGCTTTTTTTCGGTCTTGGTTCGTGCGGCAGCTTCCATTGAGATGATTGAGCTTTGGTTTCCACGTCATAACCATAAACCCACGATTCGTCACCAGTTATGACCCTCTGGAGCAAATTTGGGTCGTCGCGGACAGAGTCCAACATCTCATTAGCAATGTTCATGCGATGCTGTTTTTGGTCGCAATTGAGCAATTTTGGTACGAATTTCGCGGCAACCCGTCTCATGCCCAAATCATTGATAAAAATCGAATGGCACGAGCCAATCGATATGTTTAGGTCCTCAGCAACTTCTCTAACGGTGATTCGACGATTGGCCAATACCATTTTCTCCACTTCATTAATTTTTTCGTCTGTTGTTGAAGTGCTCGGGCGTCCGGCACGCTCTTCGTCGTTCACATCTTCTCGGCCTTCTGAGAACATTTTGTACCACCGATAAACGTTGCTTCGGTCCAAGGTAGCTTCTCCGTATGCCACAGTCAACATTCGGAATGCATCCGCGCACTTAATTTCGTTTTTCACACAAAATTTGATACAGGTTCTTTGATCCATTTTTTTGAATAGGTAAAAATCGAAGACGATCCAAAACACGTGCAAGCAAAGCAGCTGTCAACAATTAAGTGAACATTCAAAATGGCCGAGCTTGTCGGCATAAGTGAGAGACATGAGTACCAACATAACGCCACAAAAAATCGAAATTCGAATATACGTAACCCGCGAAAATTCAATACTTTTTGAACACACCTCGTATATATATATGTATATATAACGGGTTATTATGTGATACATACTAACTGCATAGCACCTAGGTCAATGATGACTCTGTCCTGTATTAGATGACATTTAAGAGAGAGCCCGTTTGAATTGCCACTTGAAGCGGAGTGAGCACTCGTGGCGATCGAACCGTCCTTTCTTGATTGTTGCACGAATGGTTCCATTAAAGGATTCCTCCCAACCCCACTATTACAACGACTACTACTGTTAATACTGCAGCAGCTAGTACTCTGCACTGGGAGCAAGATGACTGTCACGGATATAATGGTGCTGGTGATAATTTTTAGGGCCATATACCCGCACCTATGTCCAGGTGGAGGCATAGTGCGGCATTACAACAAAACAGAATAAGGACAAACCCAATGCAGCTTGTGTCGACGTATTGCACTGCTTTGCTATAATAGCAAAGTAAATGAATCAAGCGTAGTGATTATCGGAAATATAACTCATTATTTGTTGAGTTTATATATATATATATATATATATATATATATATATATATATATATATACATATTCAAACAGTCGTTTTAAGTGGGCGTGTGTCGAACCCACGATTTTAAGTGTCAAGGTCACAAGTCTTTCATACAATTATTTCCCGTCTGGTTGATAATAGAAACATAGTTGATACATCTGTCACGCTAGCAACGCATCGTTGAGCTGGCTCAAGTGACATATGTTCCCTGATTGAATTGCCTGTTAAACGGGAGAATGTTGAGGGATCGCTCATAGGCTCACTCTCGTACTCGACTTGTAGCGAGATATATTTGTCCTGCTTGATATTTTTTTTCTGAAACGGGCACTACCAATTGCAAAACGCTACTCTAAGACCCCCGTGAAGCAACCCTGACACCACCGTGGGCTTCTTTCAAGAGCAAGTACGCTCAGTGTCCTCACTGAGTGCATTCATATCAGACCCCTGTGTCGAGATGCCCTGTATCTCAGTGTTGTGATTAAATTCCCTATCGTGTATGTGACGTGACACAACTCATTGCTTAAACATCGAAAGCGGTACGTAACTGTACCACCACCGTTTCTACCCGTAGCAGGAGTGGCGGCGGTGAATGATGAAGCAACGAAATCAAACCACCGCAGCAGCAGCAGCACCAGTGCTGCTGCGTTACAGCTATCGATATGTTTTATCTAATAGTTGATTCGACTCTTCATCTTGCAGTTTCTTCGATTCTGCCGGCTGTTCTTGCTGTTCTTCAATTCTGTCTGTCAATGGCTGCTCTTTCACTGCACTCTTGTTTTTCCTCCTTCCCAATCGAAGTAAGTGAATAGCGGCTTGTTGTCCAAACAAATCTCTCTCTATCTCTCTCGATCAATAATTGGTCATGGTCTCGTCCAGTCAGTTGGTTTGAAGCGTCCCCCCGTTCAACCATTTGGCCTTTTTCGTGGGCTTCCTTTGTGCCCGTGAGTGAGTGAGTGAGTGAGTGACTGGGTGGTGGTGGGTGGCTGGCTCAATGTGTGCGTCCGCAAATGCGCGCTTGTGTGTGGCAATGCGGATCAATAATGCGTGACATTTGACATTGGGCGCCCCACGACTGTGGCCGAACGCCTTCTTCTCTCGACATATCGGGCGTCACGCATCGGGCGGCTGCTCCACTGCCAATTAGTTACGTCGTCGGTTATCGTTCTGCGGGCATCATGTTGATGTTGATGGTTCTGGCGACCGAGGGCCGTAGGCTGCTAGGTCTCGAGGTGTTATACGGCCGACCAACGCCGGCGGCTTGATCGGTAAACGGTAACGGTGCTGAAGCGGCAGTACGAGCGAGAGCAATCAACGATCGGCTGATGTTGGCAGCCATTGAGATGATCGAACTCGAGTACGACTCGCGGACACCGCGAAACGTCCACTTCACGTCTGAATCGGTTTTCCACGAAAGGCTGCCTCGCGCCCAACTCTCTGGACGACGACGACGGCGGCAGCGGCAGCGACGCACGAGTTTATTCGGTCTTCTTTGGGTCGCCTTAACGACAAACGCGAGGCGACAAAAGCGCGGGGAGAGGGAAAATGTATCGACTATGGCTTCTGCTCGGACAGCGTTCGTTGTGGCGCCACGGATTTTTTTGGACCTTTTATCGTCAACTCCCTTTATGTTTGCCCCTCCTCTCTCTCTCTATCTCTCTCTCTCTCTATATATATATATATATAGATATCCCTCGATCTATCTCTCTCACACACCTTTTGCTCGCTCTGTATATGTGCCTCCTTTGCATTTTCCCCTCTTCTTTCCCTCTCGAGTGTTGACTGTGAGTCCCCAAGTACGGACTATCATCTATACAGAGTTCAATGCCGCTAGCCGTTCTTTCGTGCGGCAACCGAAAAAAACGAACGAAAACCAACGTAACACAACAGTTTCATCACGTTAGCTCGGCTACGCTCTTCATCGGCGCTCATCGTCGTCGACATCCGCCGTCGCCTCCGCCGCTGCCGCCGTTTTGAAGCGAACGCAGATATCCTCTCTCCAAACGGCCGACATCAGCCGGGGGCACTCTCCACAAGTCTCTAGAGTCGCATGGAAACAACAGGTTTCGCTTGGTGGAGTGGCATCGACCAGCTGGTAGTGATGCTGCGCCAGGCAAACCCATGAAAGCATGCGAGCAAATAAGAGACACAGAATGAGAGAGAGAGAGGGGGAATAGGGAGAGAGAGAGGAATAAGGAGAAAGGGAGAGAGAGAGAGAGGTCAAGAGGTCCCTCCGACTAAGATGTGGTGATTGGTCGCGTCTTAGGCACGCGTACGGGTGCCTGTGGTCGCACGTGATCACTGCTCTCACCAGCGGATGGATCAGCAGGTAGGCCACGACCGCTTGAGTCCACGACGCACCACGTCAAAGGGTTAACAACAACCGCCAACAAGAGGCCGAAGAAACGGAGGAGGAGAGGGAAAAGGAAGAAGAAGAAGAAGGAGAAGGGGGCAGCGACGATCACAACGAATAAGGCAAAACGAGTTGGCAAAGAGTTGGGCTCTTGAAAGACGAACGCTCCCGAGATAAATGCGCGAATGAACGTGGTGATGACCACGCCGTTCAAAGTGCACTTAGTTCTCTACAGAAAGATCGATTTTTCGTCCTGAGATGAAGACCAACAACAGCCATAGATAGATCATAGGCTCGTATCCTAGAGGACGCGTCAGGAGTGGTCGTGGTGGTGGTGGTGGTGGTGAGACTGTGTGTGAGTGTGTTTAATTTTGTTTGTTTGCGTGCCAAACAGACCGCCACAGGCCATTTCGACGTCTTGCGTCTTGCAAAGAACTCTCTGCTTTGTTTCGTCAACGATACTTCAATTGGCTAGGCTTGCCTCGGCTCAGATCGCCTCTTGGCGGCGGAGAGCTTCAGAAATCAGAAAGAAAAGAACGCAAAGTTCGTCGCTCAGACATCGCCATGGGCGGAACAGGCCGTGGAAACAGTGCCGGTGGTGGTGGTGGTGGTGGTGGCGGCGGCGTGACAGACACGAAGGCTCCCAGGACAGGCGGCGAAGTGGAGCTGAAGCGCGAGCTCGGCCTACTGAACGGTGTCGGAATAATCGTGGGCATCATCATCGGTGCGGGTATTTTCGTGTCGCCGACGGGCGTGGTTCGCTATGCGGGCTCCGTCGGTATGTCGATTGTCATCTGGGCGGCCTGCGGAATACTGTCGCTGATCGGCGCCATGTGCTACGCCGAACTCGGCACGGCCATACCGAAGTCGGGCGGCGATTACGCCTACATCAACCAGATCTACGGCCCGCTCATGGGCTTCATCTACCTTTGGGTGTCGTTGCTCATCATGCAGCCGGTGCACAACGCCATACAGAGTCTGACGTTCGCCAACTATATTCTCGCTCCACTGTTCGACGGCTGCGACGACGCTCCGGGCATGGCTATTCGCCTGCTGGCCGCGCTCGTCCTATGTGAGTGCCTGCTTGCGTTCATAGTGCCTAGGCGATTAGAGAGATACGAATGGTGCATGCATGCATGCTGAGGTTAAAGAAGGGGAGGAAGAGGAGAAAGAGGAGAATGTAAGGTTTCACGTATGCTGCCAGTAAAAAGCTACGAAGCGTTCTCCTGCTGTCGGGAAGTGCCGCTTCATGCCGCGGGCTGCATACTGTCTGGTAAAAGACGACAGTTGCGTCCTGAGCTTCACTGTATTTCGCGGGTAATTTTTTGGACATCGCTTCGCGCTTAAAGACATAGAGGTAAAGCGGAGTCCTAAGGTTGCAAGCACAATGCTTACTTGGTTTCCTGGTTGGTACTGCACCTGATAATAATAATAATAATAATAATAATAATAATAATAATAATAATAATAATAATAATAATAATAATAATAATAATAATAATAATAATAATAATAATAATAACAGGGAGGTGATAATGCACCATATTACCTGTATTATTCAGACATCTGTGCTGTCGGTTTTGTTCTGTATCCTTGTTTACCTTTCCAATGGCAAATACTGCCCCGGCATTCACTTTATTCGAGTGGAAAGCATGAAAACAAATTTAATAGTGACCTGCCTTGGGTTTGAACCCACGAACGATAGAATGTAAGTCAATGACTTTCTAAATGGCCTTAGTTGGTTTCTCCTTATTTTCGTATATATATATATATATATATATATATATATATATATATATATATATACGAGGGTTGATTAGCAGGTTCAGGAATTTTGAATTTTAAAAAGTGAACCGACACCACCACCGGTAGTCCGGTTTGTTTTGTTAAGGAGAACCATTCATCAGCTGCATACAGGCCAAATTTCGTCTATTATTGGCGGCATTTAATGTTCGAGTTTAGTTTAAAGAGGTGAAGGAAAGAGCTTCAGCAATTTTTAAGGAACCGAAAATGGAAGAGCTACAAATCTGCACAAAAATTGTGTGTTAAGATATAAATAATATGTCCAAACATGGTGGAATGTTACGAACTGGTTAGGGCAATCAAGCAGTATCCCGAAACCCTGTGTATTCGAGGTATCGTCGATTTCGTGACGCACGTCAAATTGACCCCGTTTGGGAAGGCCGTCGACTTCGTTAACAGAAGAAAACGTTGAAAAAGTTTGTGAAACCTTATTCAACAGTCGCCGATTTACTGTCAGGGAGATAGCTGAGAAAATTGAGATATTTTACGGATCAGTTGTAACAGTCTTGACTAATATTTCATGCATTAGAGAACTAGCACTTTGCCAAAATGTTCCAGGCAAGAGCAGAAAACGCTGGATTGCTTCAGAGACTGATTACAGGAAGCGAGGTATATGATTACGGCATCGAGACAAAAACATCGGCAAAGCCCAATTCTCTCAGTGGTGTTGCCAGAAAGGGAGAGCCGATCGATCTGTCTATTTCCGCAACCTTTCTATTTGTCCGACCTGGCTTCTTGCGACGTTTTTCTGTTCCTGCAGACAAAACAAAGTTTAAGGAGCAACGTTCTGAGACTATAAAATATCGCAGGAGCAACATAAATAGATTCCAAAAGACGCGTCTAAAAGGCTATTCTAAACGGGAACAAAAACATTTTGGGAGATTTTATTAATCTTTCTTGGTTTTACAAATTTGTATTTTACGAGTATTATACCAGCATGCCACATACACCTTCGAAGCGATATCGTTTAATATTGCTGATCAAGTAGCTTTTAAGAAATAAATGAACTATATTGCATTAGATACATTCTGTACGGCAAAAAACAATCAATATCTTCTATTTCTCTCTTGCACACAAATTGAACAGTAATTTAAGCTTCAAACGTAGTTTCTTTATATTAACTGCATTCTACAACCCGTCAGTTGTCTTTTAATTAGTACGCAATAAGTAACGTGAAACACGAACTTAAAAACGCACACACACAAAACACAATGAAAGCATAATGCGTGATATTTCATTGAACTAGCCCAGCGCGGGCAGTATTTACAATGGATAACATTACATTGCACAATGCATTATTGCCTTAAAGAGCACCATCAAACGCTTCCTCTTGATCCAATAGTTGGCTTTAAAAGGTGTCACTTTATAAAACAAAGTCATAAAACATCTACAAAGCCTATTTCATTAGTATCGAACGCATAATTATTACAGTTACAATTATGTTTATTTTACTCAAATTGAGTATGATATACATTTCAAAATGTTTTTTATGAAGTTCTATCTTCCTCACGCTTTTGACGAGAGAAGTAGTGCAACGATTTTCGGTCCAGCGCTATGCATTCCACTGCATGGTACTTGGCACACCTCTGCAGGCAGACCCGGCAGGTGCACAACTTGTACTCCTCGTGAAAGGTTGCGTTTGAACATACCAGGTAGTGATAGCCATGCACTATGTACCTGGTGTATACGTGGCGATTATCACATGCAGGACCAGACCAAAGGTGCAAGGCATTGAAAACGTCCAAACCACCGACCTCCCGTCTGGCCTATTCGACTTTAGCTTCCCACTCCGAAGTAAAACATTCGTAAGGTACTGTACGCGGCATCTTCAGCATTAGTCGGATTGTTTCAGCAGCCGGTGGTCAGCCTGACATGAGATGCACAAAGCGGCTCCTCGCTCAGATAGGCAAGCAGAGCACTCGCTTCATATATAATAAAAAAACACCTTTCAAACTGGTTAAATGCATAATTATATACATTGCGTAATGAAAAAGAGAACTCAATCTATTCTTATATCGTTTGTCAATTAAATAGCAATGTTATCTACCATGCGTTTTTCCTTAACTGCTATTTAAATAGACAACTGTGTTACATATGCTTGTAGATTAGAGGCTGCAATCAGAAATGGGGGGCAATATGCTCATTGTTGTCACAACCTTGACTCTAAACGTTCAACGCAAAGCGCGTTATTATAAGAAAGCTACAGCCGATGGTGTCTCTGGCGAGACATTCGCAAACTCCTTCAATGCGAAAGAGGTTGCGAAAATTGATTGCAAGCGAAAAGAAGCAACGCAAACTTTTAACTGAAGACAAGCGTGTTGGTTTCTGCAATAACATGCACGTTTGTTTAATTGGCTTTTTAAAGACGAACGCGCCAGAAATATGCAGATGCGAATAAACGTGGTTATGAAAGCCGCTCAAAGTGCCACAGAAAGATCGATTCTTCGTCTCATGATGAAGAGAAACAGTCAGCTAGATGTTAGACTCGTACATTATTGCTTAAAGACTTGTTTTCTGGAGAAGAAGTATCTTGAGAGAGACTTGGTTTCTGGAGAAGAAGGATTTGAAAAGCTTGTACCCCTTTTTGGACGTCCTCGAAAGGCTTTTTTTCTATTAAAAATGCTTTGGAGAAACCGGATCTGAAGGAGCAAGGCCCGGAGAGTTAATAATTTAATTAAATGCGTTTAGATAAATGCTTTCTCGTTGGATTTATTGGCTGTAGAGATCCATATTTTTCGTCTAGTTTCTTTTCAGAAGTGTAAAGTGAAAGATGCCTCTGACATTCCACCAACAACACAACATATTAAACGTAAAGTTTTTTGCACGATCACGTGCATTTATTTGTCTTCTTAGAAAGAAAGGGTAGGCTTTTGGCGTCAAAGTGAAGCCAATCGGTTCTTTCAATTTATTTAGGAATTTAATATATACATGTGAATGTTTAAATCCACGGCACCGATGGCTCACTCCTTACCTATCACTCGTGTCCGAGTGGGAGTCTTGCCCGACCCCTGACGCCAGGACGCGGGTCCATCCAGTCTTTCACAGTTCCGAGCACCGAAATTGCGTTACCTCTCTGAATCTCTAGAGAAAGCCGTTGGCAGAAGAAAGTGCCCGCTCTCTTGTCCATCGTAGCTTGCTGTAAAGCGTCGCCGACCTGGGAAATTAGCGTGGTTGTGAGGGGCCCAGGGCTGGGCTGAGCCAATCGGTTAATATATATATATATATATATATATATATATATATATATTAAGCGATATTCAGCTATTCTATTATGAACGTATATTATTCTTCCCATGCTGATGTGGCCCGAATCGCGCTGCAAGCCTTCGAAATGACAGTGTATAGCAGAACGGTAAGAACTTGAAACACCTGACGTGTTTCCGTTCCTATATCGCAAGGCAGCCAACTCAATTGTAATCTACCGTGCATGCATTGGCTCCGTTGGTGCGCAGAGTCCACTGAGATCATGTAGGTAAGCATTGGTTCATGCTAGGTTGCCGAGTTCGAGATTGCCGTTGTTCCATAAACCCCTATGTTCACCTCGCTAATTTTGGTTTGCCAGTTTTGCATGTTAACGTTAAAGGCGCAAGTTTTTTTCTAATTCCATCAATTTTTCGCGGATCCTTTGTCAACAGCAAGCCACTTTTCAGCACGTGAACAATCCTATTACTGCATGTATTCGATATCGCAAAAACCCTCTTATTAAACAGATTGTTAACTAAATATTATTAGCAGCAGTTTAGTAGCCTATTTTTGATATAGTTGTTTAGTTTATCATCAATGTGTTTCGAGCCAACCGTCAGTCTAGCGTGCTGCTAGTCCTACTATGGACCGAACCGCCGGACATACTGCGGCGTGGTATCTATCACATTTGCTCCAGCATTCCCTGCATCGACATGCGTCCTGAGGTTCATGAAAACCCTCTACGTTGCACAGAACGTGATGAAATCCATGGGCTGCATAGGCCGTAGTTAGATGTCAACCTTTCATTCTGCTAGTTCTCCACGCAGTGCTTCTCATTGCTGTTGTTGTATGTTTGTGTACCAAAAAAATGTATGTCCACCTCACTAATTTTGGTTTGACAGTTCCGCCTATAAACGTCAAAGGCGCACGTTTTCTTCCGCTTCCATCGTGTTTGCGTTTTATCCTCCGTTACCAGCAGGGCACCACTCTCCAGGATGTGAACAACACTATTACTCGTGCACTCGATAGCGCAAGAACCCCCGTTGGAAAGAAACCTCACCCCATTAGTCGAACGCAATTCGTCCACTTTCACCCTATCCCATATATATGTGGTGAATACATATGTGGTGATAGGTGATATTTGTATCTCGAAGAGAGCGATATTGCATAAACAGAACGGATACGTGAGCACTTTTGCCATTTTCCGCAGCTCCTATGATGGCCTTCCTGACATTCCCCTAGAAAGGTGTTCGAAAAATACTACCACTTGTTGATCAAATGACCGCATCATCTGCGTACAATAAACTTTTGACCCCACTTTCGGGTCCAGCCCATCCGTCTGGCAGGCAACCACTCTGCCCATCTCAACTAAACATTGTCTCCTCCCCTTCCATCTCAGACATATATGCGGCGTTCTTCAGCCTCCTTTATTGCTGGCCACTCTTCTTTCCCAGTAGCGTTGTATCTCTTTTCTACTTGCGATTTTTTAACCAACCGTTTAACTAACGGTCTCATCACCGGAACGATCCTTACGTATTTCCGCGTCAATCTGCATACCAGTCTGCATCGCCTGCTAAACCAAGGTATTCCGCTTCACCTCTGCAGTGGCACCTTGGCAGAATTCAATAAGCCTACGATATGTCGTCTCCTATAAATTGTTTGTCTCTTCTGTCTTTATTTTTTGCTGATATTATGTGTTGCCTTGGATTTGGTTGTCCAGCCAATTTGTCGACCAAATTTTGAGTTAGGCATCGGTCGCCTAGTTGCCTAGAAGTAGAAAAAAACGTTTTAATTGTTATTTTCATATTTTATTTAGCTGGCGCTAAATACTGTGGTTGTGATATAAATATATACGACACGCACGTTAAGACTAAGACAACTTCTGGTACGAAATAGGCTATATTTAACTCAGCTCGGCTTGGTTTTACTCAAACGGCGCTTTATGTACAAAGCTATTTATCTTCATCTTTCTCTGTCTGTCTCGCTCTCCTAACGAAAGACATAAGTGCAGCAACGATCGTAATCCAGTGCCGCGAATTCCACTGCAAAAGTTCGAACACAGACGGGGATGATAATCATGCACTATGCATATTTTTACCCCGTGTATGTCTGACGAATATCACATGTAGTGTAGTAAAGTGAAACATCCAAAAGTACAAAATACTGACTTTGGCTTCCCACCCCAAAATTAGACGTCCGTAGGGTACGGGAAGTTTCGTTAAATCTAGCTAACCATCCTCCGTCCCCTATAGGCTCGGAATCGCCACGTGGCACATTTTTAATGCAGGGCCAGGCATGTTGAGTTATCTAGGTGGTCATAGAAAGGTGGTGCCATATTCTATCAGTCATCTATCAACATCACATACAAACTCCGAAACAATCTTGAGAATGAAGAGCCCCACTGCTGAGAAAACGGACAGTCTTCAGAGGCTGCCTACCTCCCCGCAACGAGAGACAAGAGTGATCCGTACTGTTTCCTGTACATGCGCTGTGAACGTCGTTCCCGTGTAAAAGCGGTCTATGATTGCTATAATAGCGTATAACGTCATTGGTAGCCAATTCACTTGCACGCCTGAACTGCATAGCTCTAGGCTTCCTGGTGTTTATCTCCGGTCTCCTTCAAATTAGCTATACGAAACCTTGAAGTATTAAGGCGTCATCGGGTGTGTACGGCCCTATCTCAACGGCAGTTACAGTAATACTCTGTACGCTCTGTTTCTTCACTCTCATTCCTATGGTTTGTCCACCCCAAGTTTTGACTCATTTATATATATATATATATATATATATATATATATATATAAGTAGAAGCAGACAAATTAAACGGCTTGATAGAATCATCTGCTATAAATTATGCAATTAGTCATCCTTATACTCTTAGGTAAAGCAGACTTCCATTTTTATGAGTATGTTCGGTATGCTTGTCACAACTCGCTCATAAGATGATGGTGATTTTCCGACCACTTACAGCCATAGCCCAGTCTCTTTGTCCTTATCTCCCTCTCTGTCCCTCTAAGATCTAATGACAGATACGCTTATTATTATTATTATTGTTGTTGTTGCTGTAAAGAGTAGTTGTAATTATAGTTACTGCTGCTGCTGTGGCTGTGGTCGCTGTCATTGTTCCGCATGCTTGTGAAGACGTTTCCCCATAGGTGGTGATGGTGGTTGTGGTGGTTGCTATAAATTCTGTTAAGGCGACGATCTAATTAGTACGGCGGCAGCGTCGTATAGTGGAAACGTTATTAGGTCAATTGACGCCCACATTTGACAGTGCAATAAAACATCTGAACAAAGAAGTGGACGGACGGACGCCGCCATCGTCTTTACGATACGATCCTCCGCGTTGCATTCATGGTAACTACCACGTCGGCACGCCCTGGCCTCGAGCTACTAGATATGTACGTGTCGTATAGACAAAGGAAGCCTTTATATATATATATATATAAGGCAAGCACTGCCGAGTGTGCGAACGTATTGCAAAAGATTAATAAATCATCACAATATTCTCTCTCTCTCTCTCTATATATATATATATATATATATATATATATAAAGGTCTCCCACCAGAGTAAAAAGGTGTACTTGGAAGGGTTTTGATAAACGTTTCCTTTAATGCAAAATGCATTCTATTTACTAACTACTTCCAGCGAAAAGGGCGCATTAACTGAGGAGAATTACGCAATACTTTTGGATTGAAGGAACGCATCATAGCGCTCGCTGCAGCGCGCGATGCAGAAGACGACTGTACCGTTTCACCACAGCAATGCGGCCGTTCACGCGTCTTTGTTGTTTTTCCATGGCCAAATTAGGGGAACTTGTTTTCCAAAGTGTCTCTTATATTTTCTCTCCGGAGCTGGCCCCGTGTGACTATAATCTGTTTGAAAACCTCAAAAAGTATCTCTTCGGAAAGAGGTCACAGAGTAACATTGATACGCACTGTAGACAAGTATTCTGGGTGTAAGCATTCTGAATATTTTGTTTGTGGTAGAGAGGCGATTGGGGATCTTTGGACTAGGTGTTTTGAGATTCAGAGTACTGTACTGAACAATAATATGTATGTAGTTTTTGTCAGTTGTTTATATTCCATGCTACAAAATGTACGATCAACCTAGTGTATACATAAGTTTTCATAAACACACACAAATATATATAAATATATATATATATATATATATATATATATATATATATACATGATATATATACCGAAGTGCCGCCGGTATTCGTTATTTTGGTTCACCATTTTTAAATTTAGTGTACTGCTCTGTAATTAAGTAATCGTTGACCCGCTTTTGCGAGCGATTCTCAGTAAGACTAGATAATAAACCAATCATACCTATTTCACTTAACAGGTGAATATTGAGTGAAATAAGAGTATATACAGTGATTCATCTTAATATAACGAGTCATTCCGTATATTCATAATATCATTGGTAGTTACATAATATGAATATACCTATTTAATGTTCCGCCATCAATAATATATATATATATATATATATATATATTTTTTAATACTATTACAGTTTTATTTGCTTATAAGCAAGCTTATATGCTTATGAAATCTGGACATCCCACCGAAAAATCGTAATTACTCTGCAACCACAGCTCGCATTGCCGTAAGTTTGGTACCAAAATGATCGTCGTGAAATGCGCATTTGCTGAATATGTTAGCTTTGAACACGTGGGTGGTCGTAGGGTTATGATTCTGAAGTATTTGGAGTGAAAGCTAATAAAAAACTTCATTTTTGACGAATTCTCTTCTAAACGACCGTGTCGCATCTTCTGACCGGTCTTGTATATTCTTCGGAAGAAGTAGCATTTTCTCACGAACCCGACAGTGTGTTTAGTTTCT
The DNA here is from genome assembly GCA_003439945.1 of Dermanyssus gallinae. Taxonomy (NCBI): domain Eukaryota; kingdom Metazoa; phylum Arthropoda; class Arachnida; order Mesostigmata; family Dermanyssidae; genus Dermanyssus; species Dermanyssus gallinae. The sequence goes on along the minus strand of QVRM01002658.1, from coordinate 189,913 downwards.
GTATAGGAGGACTGGTTGTCTCGCAACAGCACATTTTATGCTCCTATGTCGGGCAAAAACACTAGTGTCACAAATTGTAGTAATTTCGCTCTCACTCCGAAACAAGACTTCTCAGAGACCATGTTCCATTGGAAAAAATATTTGCTTTAACGAGCTCTACAATTTGTATATTCTATTATGAAAAATTTCTGCAACACCCTGTATATATATATATATATAATATATATATATATTATATATATATATATATATATATATATATATATATATATCTATATATATATATATATATATATATATATATATATATATATATATATACATATATATATATATATATATATATATATATAAATGATGATAACGCTTTTGTCTTTTTAAAGTTTATTGTACGTCGACTGAAAGTGAAAGCTAAACAATGCGCGATAATCTCGGCTTACAGTTTGTCCGAAAAGAAATCCGCGAGTAGATAATCAAATATGGCGACGGACGTTTTAGGATGCTTTTTCTCTGTCTCATCTGCCGCAAAGTACGAAGCGCGTCTGCTCTCACGCGTGCGTCTCGTATTATCTCATGAGCGACCGCAGTCTGATAGCTGGATCTCTCAAATTTCCACCGTCTATATGAGATCATTCTGTTTACAATGTGAGGCGCCATATATATATATACAGTAGAGAAAACCCTTAGCACTTTAAGTCAGCAGCTTGTCAAACCTGAACGGGCCAATAAAACGCTCACCAAATAATGGTGGCCATTATAGGTGATTCAAATGTCACAAATGTAGTCATAGTGAATATAAAAGTATAAAAACCGGTCTGCAGTTTGGCTATAAAGGCCTCTCGACTTACTGATACGCAGGAGAGATCTCTAACGACGTATGTCGCTCTAACTAGTTTTTGAACAATCTAGCGACCTCTACATCGCGTAACTCGTTTACTTCTAGATTTTTTGATGCACGTTCCAAACGCATTAAACCGTTTTGTCATGCTATATTACTAATTTCACTATTCATGGCCTTAATAAGCTGCGTTGTATGCTTCCAAAGAGGGCATCTAAATGGGGCTTCAATCGATTTGTGGTACTGCAAAAATGTCCAACACGAGCTTAATGTAAAGCGTTCTTTTTCACGTCGAGGCATCTGAGAATTTTGCTGTACAGATTTAGGATCTGTGCTGGTAAAACGTTGGTTATTATTATTATTATTATTGGCTTACCCCCCTCTTCTCAATCCATAGATCCGATAATAGCGGCGGCGTTTCCCCTACACACTGAGCGAGAGTTGCTAACGCAGAAACTCGTCCTCGCACTGGGCACCCGTTCTAACACTAATGTTAATACCTAGGTCTTTGAGGAGGATACTTGTGCTCTTGCTAATCGGGCCCATCGTTTCCATGGCGACGGGTACGAAGTGATATCTTCTGCCCAAATTAGAGTATTTGCGTTTCTTTGTGATCTCGGCATGCTCAGCAACCCACCCTGACCTGGTAGCGCTGTGCATCAAGTATGACGGAGCCACTGTACATGATACCGTGGCATCCCATACCAGGCTTTTGCCCTTGGACCATGGCGGGATGGTGACGCCGTCCGGTCTTTTGTCGCCTTCGAGGCCCAACCTGGGCTCCAAGGTGCTTGGTATGCCGGATCCACGAAGAGCTTTCTTTAGGATCGCGTTGATTTCCGCGTGTCTGGAAGTCCTACCAGGGCTTTTAGTGCAGCTCAAGGGATGCAGTCCGTCCTTATCCACTGTTTTTCCACACGCCTTACACTCGTATGGCTCACTTATGGGAGCGCCTATCCTCAGGGCGGCCACCATGCGGAAGGAGGTGTTGTCCAGCGTGGTGCCCAGCTGTGGTGAAGGAAGTGCTCTTCGGAAACCACTGCAGAAACTGTCACGGACGGCTATGAATACCGCTCTCTCTGTCGGGGATTGGATGTCATCTAAGATCGTGCGAGCCGTCGTTTGACACTTGTAGCCGTCAAGCATATGCTGTGTAGGGTGTTGCTCCCAGGGGCCAGGGCCTATCGAGTGTGTAGCTGCCAGCTCAGCTTCGTTCCTCTTTCCGCGCAGCACAGAATCAACATGCGGTTCTAGCAACGTCTCCGCAAGCCCCGAGAACTCTTTAATAGAGGCCGCGTAGCACAACGAAGCAAGCTCTGCCACGGACCTTAGTCCCAATCCTCTTTCGCTGAGAGGAAGTGTGGCCTGTTTCCAGGATTATTATTATTATTATTATTATTATTATTATTATTATTATTATTATTATTATTATTATTATTATTATTATTATTATTCAGTTTTCATCATTCATTTATTACAATTGTGTGGTATCAACGTTTATGCCAGGTTTATCCTGCTCCGGTCGCTTTCTATCAATTCATGGCGCCTATGATGGAAGCCACATTTCCTCTACAAACGGCCAACGACATCATCTGTCTCAAGAACATGGCCTCGCGTCGATCGCCCGTAACTTCTGCTATGCGTTTTCCGATATCTTTCAGGATTTTTGCTGTACCTGAGCTGATGGGACCGAGCGTCTCTAATGTAATGGGTACAAAGTGGTAGCTTCTAGATAGCTCGAGATACTTCTTTCGTTTTTCAGAATCCGCGCGCTCTGCTACCCATCCCGACTCAACGCTGTGGTGTAAATTCGATAAGGCCGCCGTGCATTAAACCGTTACATCTCATACAAGGCTTTTTCCGTGTGACCGCAGCGGGATGGTGACCCCGTCAAGCCGCGTCTTACTGCTGCCATTAAGACCATTCGGCTCGGGTGTAGATGGTATCCCTGCCCTTCTAAGAGCTCTTCTAACTATGGCGTTAAGTTTAGCGTGTCTTGTAATTCTGCCGGAACTTTTTAGGCAGCTTAACGGGTGTAACCCGTCAGAGTCAACAGGTTGGCCGCATCGCAGACATAAGAAGGGCTGGCATACGGTGGCGCCCATCCTAGGGGGCTGACACCATGCGGAAGGAGTTTGGGTCCAGCATGGTGCCAAGCTGACAGGAGAGCAGCGTTTGAAGCTAGCCCCCGCTGAAGGGATGTTGCGCCGCTAGAAAGACGGCACGCTCTCTTGCTGATGTTAGGCTATCTGTTATATCTCGTGCGGACTTCTTAGTTTTGCAAGCGTCGAGCGTTATTATTATTATTTCCACGTGAGGCTGCAACGGGGCATTTCGTCGTCGAAACTCTCTGTATGTAGTTTCTCCTCAGCCCGATCCACTGAACAACATGAAAAGCCTACTTAGTCAATCGGCAGCAAGTAGGCACGCATGAGTTAAAGGAGTTGCAGTGGCACCATAGGTACTAGTTAGAAAGTGGTAGCTGGGGCGACTCGAGCGGGACAGATTTGCGACAGAGAGGATTAAATACGATGGTACTTTTAAAAGAACTGCGCAGGTAGAAGAATGCAGTATGACCGTTGTGGGGCAAACTCTGGAATGTCCTCGGCCACCTTATAAAAAAAGAATACGCCGGCGTACGTTTTCACAACCTAACTTAAATAAACTTTTCGGGCGACTTTCAGTCAAGATTTAACGTCCACTGGATTGCTTAACGCAGTGTTTCATAAGCGGACCCCTATAAATACAAATATGCAAAGGTGGGGTTTGAGCCCACGCACCTGTGTCTCTTGCGGCCGCGAGGCGCTGGCGAATGCACCACGCCACCGGGCTCGACTGCAGAACCTAACCTGAACGACAACATGACCCAGTTAAGCTCAGGCAAAATAGCTTCTTTGATGTCCGATAATGTGCGGTGTCCACGGCGTTTGATTAATGCCCTCTAGAATAGAACGCATGCACAGTTACAGCTTTATATGAAAATGAAACGCGCGCTATTAACCATGCGCTCTCCTCCTGTGTAGACCGAGGCCTGCACTAGCTGTGCGAATGCGCTATTAGGTCGGAACTGCTATATACAAAAAACCTCAAATGAGTACATCGACTTCGAGGCTGGAAATTGACTCGAATTCCTTCATTCACTAGAGGAGACATGTGGCAGGCCCGCGTTTCTCTTTTTCGCTTGCTTTGCGATTCTGCAAGCTCAGCGGCATCTACATACTGCGTGTGGGGTCAGTCTCGGCGGCACTGATATCGGTTAAAGTTGTGCAAGAGTTCCTGTTGTCGGATCTTTCCTTACAACCCAGTTCCCCATTCACCCTCAGTCGGCGGCACGGCCGACAGTTGTAATACAGTATTTCGCTTGACAAAATTCGGCAATCATACGACAGAACGGCTTCTAAAGACAATTTCCCTCTTACGACGATTTGTCTAACAAACACGGCAAAGTTGTCCATCTAGGCCTGGCTGCTGGCGAACGGCTCGTATTCATGGCCTGAATTTAAAGGCCCGGTGTGGGAAAGACCATGGTGACGACATGTGCTCTACAGAAATGTTTTATCATCGTTTTTTCGTACATGCATTAAGCGGCCTTTGGAAGTATATAGTGTTAAGTTATAAGCAATAGAACTGGTGTCAATGCTTATGCCTGTATGAATATTGGAAATTTTGCATTGACTACGATGTCGGGCTCATGGGGCACAATAAGAGCTTAATGGCCGTAACATAATTGCATATTTTTTAATTAATTAATCGTTTTTCAATAATTCGCTCAAAGGGACAGTATATATACTGTGCACAAATAAGTATATACTGATTGACGTGATGAGAAAATGATGGTGTCGACAATATTGCAGTGCAGGCGTAATTTTGTCACACAAGCTTACGTTGTGTTGTGAGGTTTTCGGCCTTACTTAGACAAACGCATTGAAGCAATGAAACGTGTACAGAGGAAATGAATTCGTCGTGTCTCATTAAGGTGCCGCATTGCTCGAAGTTCAATTGTGATAAGCCTTATTTGAGAACTGCAGTCCAATCGCATGTACTATCTGTCGCATGTACAATAAAATTATAAAATCAACAGATTTATCTAACTCTTTTAGCGTTTGCGTAAACAATCTTAGAAACGGTAACGCCATCTCGTCAAAACAAATTGCAAAAACGGATCGCGTAAATAACATGTTTTCATGGCGGATGGCTAGAGAGACTCTGAGAACTCAAAATATTTGCGTTGCAAATGTCGGCGCAACGTTTTCGACGCCTGCACATCCTGAACTGGTTCTGAAAATTTCAGCGTTGACGATGTGCACTTGTTTTGTTTTGAACTGCTAATGTAGAAACCGTTTTGACGATATACTGTTGTTTGTGATTTAATTAGTTAGCGGGCTTAGCTTGATTCTAATCATACCGTAACATTTTGATTTGGTCTGCAGGTCTTCTGACATTTATCAACTGCTACAACGTGAAATGGGCAATGTTTGTTCAGGATTCGCTGATGTTTGCCAAGGTAAGTCAATCCGAAAGTAGTTGCACGTTCCAAAAGCTGCCTCATGTCCGGCTGCTCGAAATGCCGTACATTGATATATATACACCTAGCTTACGAAATATTATGTTGATTTAGAAGACACTAGAGCGTTACTCCCCCGCTATTCGGAAAAGGAACTTTTAGCTGATGAACATTATGGTGCTGACGTTGTCTTGCTCCTCCTGTCGCAGTCAATTCGCCATTTTATTGTATCTTATAAGAACGCGAAATTTCAAGCTGCTAAGGCAATGAAGTGCGACTCATTGTCGTGCTATTTCGATTGCAGTTCGCTGATTACCCAACAACAAAGATTTTAGTAGCATTTCTTTATCAGAGAGCACGCTTAATGATCATGTCTGGTAGGTCATTTATCGTAGTTTATGTTGATTTAGATAGCTGTAAGATGCTGTCTTCTGATTATGGATGCTCACCTCTCTTGAGCAATTTTTTTAAATTAGTCACTATGCCTATTAACCCAAGACCTCAAGGTATCCACGCTAATTTAAACCGCTTTGTATTAGCTTGAAATACCTAACTCCTTTCTTTCACACTTCATTGACTCTACTGGGCGCACACTTACTAATAATTCCTAACTTACGGGAAAAAAATTTTCGAGTGCCTCCTATCGGCGTGCTAGCTTTTCATACCCTAACAATTTCTCACTCTCTCTGTATTTAGGCCCAAACCTGCGAGGACACTACTTTACCACCCCTTAGGGTAGTATGAACGCTGATTTTACGGCGCGTTTCACCCGTTCAAGAATTCATCCTCAACGTCGCAGCGTTTCATTTATTTAACCTAGCACGTCTACAGCCTGCCGGTTTGTTATAACCGTTGCTCGCCATCTATAGCAACCTCGGCGGTTCTCTTCCGTCTCTCAAAAATTAACAATCGTTGGAGCAATGCTTTGAGTCTACTTGTCACTTGCGCATCGAAGCTGTACGGCGTGGCTCTTTCTATCATGTGAGCACGTCACCGGAGAGGCAAATAATAATACGGTAATAACGTAATTATTGCGTTATACTCAGGTAGCTGGCTTGTGCTCCCTATTCTACAGAGGGCTGTTACGTCACTGTGAGGGCGTTGAGGGTGGCGATATGTATTTTAAAAAAAATCCTTTTGGGGCTGACTCTCAGCCAAGATTTAACGTCCATGGGACTGCTTTGCGCATTGCTTCACAGACGGACTCCCATAAAAACAAATGCGCAACGGTGGGGCTCGAACCTGCGCACCTCCTATGTGTCTCGTCCGGTCGCGAGGCGCAGACGCATGCAGCCACCACGCCACCGGGCTTGATATGTGTTATTATAGGCATTATGCACACCTGTGTTTCTCTGATGAAATGCGTCGACGGAATGCTATGCGGTGGGCAAAGTCTGCTTAAGGCATGTTCTCATGCTCAAGAGCGAATATGCTTCAGAGTTTTGAAGCATACTAAAATTGGCGGCGGAATGCCGATTAAATTTTCTAGAATTTCTAGAAACTTGAAAACTAGACGAATGTAACTAGATTTGTATCGGAACGTAACGAACATTCTGTCGTCATTTTAAAGGGTTAATTCATGCTAATGTTTGTTGTACTTTGCGTGTGGACATTTTCGTCCTACGCTTATCGCCTCTATGAGGCGACGACTTTGCACGGCACCGAGTGGCCTGAATGGATCGCCGTACAGTTGTGGACGTTATTATTGTACTGTTAACGTTTGTTTTTTTGTTGTTTCGTGTTGTCGTTACTATTGATGTTCTCGTCGTCGCCGTGCGCCGTTGAGGTTTTAGTATTACAACTAATGTTGTCAAACGTATTGCCAGATTCTGGCGCTGTGTCTCATTATAGCCGTAGGCGGGTACGAGCTTCTGTTTCTCGGCAACACTACGAATCTTACCGAACGCCTCTGGGAAGGGACCGTCTACAACCCAGGAAGCATCTGCCTTGCGTTCTACTCGGGCCTCTTCTCGTACGCTGGCTGGTGAGTTATTGACTAAGCAAATCTTTTCAAAACCAGAAACCAACGATCACTATGCATCATTAGTTCGTGTCTTGCTTTAAATCTCTAGATCTCTTTCGTTTTTTGTTTTTAACATTTTTAGATAACCGACAAAGTGCTCGTCTGTCTGCGGGCTTTTCTATGCTATGCCTAATAGTTTTTAGGTCTCGTTACAAGGCTACACAAAAGCACGTTTTCGACATCTACCTATAATGTATTAATTTGGAATTGAGCGTCACGGCTTATAATTGTAGAGTCGTAAGCTATCTCCCACCGTTTCTGGCCGCATTTAAATTGCTCTGAGCGCATTTTATGATTGCGGTGGGTCTTCACGCGGCTCCTCGTCGCACAAAACGCACAACGCCCTGGACGCGTTCGGCTACCAGACGGGCGGACGCAGCGTGGCAATCGACGATCTGCCTCTCCCGTCTAACAGCAGCACTACAACACTCCACGCACCCTTGGGTCCACCAGTGGATGCTAACCACCGACCACTTCAAAAAAGATCTTGCGAAATCAAGACTGCTTTGCGAGCGCTTGGGAACCTCCATTGAGACCGGCTACACAAGAGACCGAGATGTTGTTGAGACCAGTAATCGGTCTCGGGTTTGTCAACGGGCCGAAACGACACTCTGCTCGATCACTCGGAAACACACTTGACGCTCACGAAATGCGAGCCTAGAAGAGCAAACCACAGACAGCCGAGCAACTGCTTTTGGCGGGTGCGGCCGACGATAAAACACACTTTTATTTTCCTTCATTTTCTGTGAAGGCTGCTCGCAACACAAGCGACTATGGCAGCGTTTCACCCGGTTGCAACAGCAAACAGTCAAACGACAGATTTTCTTGCCAATAGCCAAGGAAGGACTTGGCTTACCAGACCCGACAATATTAGCACTCCCTGCCCATAGTTGCTGCCACCCATCAAATTTCCGGCAGCGTCTGCGAGCTTTTTGTCGAAGCCGGCCAGATGATTACATACCCCTCCTGCAGCATAATAGCTTGTAATAGCTTAAGTATTACCGCTGGAACACCACATAGCCCTAATTTCTCTAGAATTATTTTTGTGACGCCGTTTCAAAAGCCGCCTTAAAGTCTCTCTAAAAACAGCAAAAAGAAAGGTACGTTCAACCCGGAGTGTCAGCAAAGGCCCGAAAAGTGGCCAGCGATCTGGCGCGCCTGATGCCAAGATTCGGAGAAGTTGGAGAAGAAAAGCGCCGCCTTTTGGCAACGGCTGCAGAATCCGTCGCCCTTTACGGAGCACCGGCATGGGCAGACAGGGCCGCCCCGACGGCGGTCGTGGCCGCGTTTGCGTCGCATTATAATAGCTGCTGCCCTTTTGCACAGGGCCACCCGGCCAATGGCCGAGTGAGAGATTCCGCCGCGCTTCATGGGTCCGTTTGTCCGGCCTTTTGCCGACGCTATACAACGTGAACGTTTAAACTATGAACTTGAACCTAGGCGTATAACAGGAATGAGTGGCTGACACCCAAATGCCAAGTAACTCTTACTTCACTGCAAACCACACATAGGTACACGCACGTTCACACACACACACATATAAGCACATACTTATTCGAGCCGACGCAGCAGCCGCAGCAACATTTTGCTGATCACACCCTAGATATCTTAACATGTCCGGCCCTCGATACATTGAATTGATACACCTCAGGTTAAGTTCCAAGCCCACAGAGAACGGAGGATAGTCTAAAATTTAAAACAACCTCCTTGAAAACAAAATTTCATTCTAGCACAAATCGTGTGAACCGTTGGCTCTCTCGAACTCGGGCTCGATACGCTCTTGCACCCCCTCGCTCTCTCTCCCTCCCTCTCTCTCTCTGTCTCGATTTCGTCCTCATTTTAAACGTCCTACTTATTGCCCTATACACGCCGGTATATTTGCCAGCCCGATGTTCCCCTTCCACTTCGTCCACCTTCGTCCTCTCCCCAGCGGGCCGTGCCCGCTGACTCGGCCCTGGTCAAGAGCCGTCATATTCTGTACCGTGATTGTTTGCCATGCACTACGCATATGTCAATAGTTATCTGACCAACGCTGTTAGAATATTCGGAATGACTTATGAGCGTCTTGTATGCCCGTTACACGGCCTGGAAAAAAGGGCCTTGCGAGTAAGCTTGGAATAGCTAGTTCTAAGAACGAGCCGGTTCTAAGAACAAGCTGGTTCTAAGAACGAGCCAGTTCTAAAAACGAGCCGGTTCTAAGAACAGGCTGGTTCTGGAAACGAGACGATTCTAAGAATAGGCTGGTTCTAAGAACGAGTAGGCGGCGAAATATAGAACCACTAGTCAGTGCGTGTTTCAGGCATGGACGAACCGCGAGATATGGTGAACTTGACCATTTTATGATCAGTGGTCGATACAGTAATGTTATCAACTGAGTCATCAATCAGCTATGACAACGTTCAGTATCTTATGTACGCTTGTCGCGCTGAGCCTCTTTCCTCTGTTCCCTAGCCGCTTTCTTCTCTTCCTTTTCTTTTTGCTCGGCCCGTAATTCTCTGGCCTTGGCTCCCTTCTCTTTTGCCGCCGCTCTCGCAGCTTTAGGATATCTTCAAGTCGTAAACATGTATTTACGCGTTTCTTCTTGTAGACTAATTATTTTCCCAATATCTGCACGACACAAAGTTGTGCGGATTTGTGAAGCGACGTCTAGCCTCTGGTCACAGCCATCGATCCGAAATGAACTACCCGCAGTTTGGTTAACAAATACGAAAGCAAACAAATTAAAGTTCGTTAACGAAGAGCAGCGCTCAGAAGTAGTCTCAGAGAGGGCCCGGCTCGAAGCGAGCGTCGAAGGAGACCAACAGTAAGAACAGCAACGGACCAGCAACGTCACCAAGGACAACAACGGTGGCAGTGGAACAGCCGACAAGGATGTGTCCTCACAGCAAGTTCCTTTGTTTGTCTACAAGTGTGCGAATACACCACGCGGGAGAGAACTGAGATTGACATTATCAGTTCCAGCTTTGATAGCACGACTCGACACAAGGGACTTAACGATTTAAAACTTCCGAGACTGCCCCTCCGTGTGTGTAGTTACTCTTCTGCGTTAAGGATCTTGCAGGCCGGAGGGTCATCTTAAGGAGAATACATATATGAATTATAACATTTCACATACGTATATGAATTACAACATTTCACATACATATGTATATGTATTATAACAGAAGCCTTTGTCCAGTTTAAATATGTTTATAGAACAAGCATGACACCTCTATTTGCAGACCACAGAAGCACAGTACATCATGATACCCTTGTAACCGTGTTGATCGAGAGCCACGTTGGTGCATCTCCGATCTTAAGTTCAATGTAATCTGGTTTATGCCCAGGTGCAGTGCATACTTACATATGTGAATGAGTCATTGATACAGAAAGTGCAACGCAAAGGCAATTCGTAGTAAAAACATATTGGAAATCAATATTGGCTTTGGTGCTGAGGTTACTTTTGCAACCCTAGCAAAATTTGTATCCATCGCATCGAAACAAGTAGTCGAATTGTTGCGTAATGACAGTAGTCGAATTGTAGTGTAATGACGGTAGTCGAACTGTAGTGTAATGACAGTAGTCGAATAGTAACGTAATGACAGCAGTGGGAATATCATATAGAGGCAATGCAACTAAAATGTCTCTGTTGCGTACTGTTGCCGTCGCTGTAAATTATGATGACGGTGGTGCTATTGCTGTTGCTGCTGTTACGGGCGGACGGCTGATATCTGGACTCTGCGCTGGTCGGGGACACAACCAGGAACTATCTGAACTTTGTCACCGAGGAGCTGAAGAATCCGTTCCGCAATCTGCCGTTCGCCATCTACATTTCGTTACCGCTGGTGACGCTCGTCTACCTGCTCGCCAATGTCGCCTACTTTATCGTTCTGACCACGAGCGAGATTCGGTCCGCAAGCGCTGTGGCCGTCGTACGTATTGTCAATGAAATGTTTTTTGTTTTGTTTTAAGTTTTCTAGCTGTATTTACTGATGGGGCAAGAGGTAACAATTGTCTCCCTGTAAAAGTGTACGCCACCTTGTTCGACATTGCCGTATAATTTTACATAGTTTAACGCTCGTACGCAGCGCAAGCCTTGTACAAGCAAGTCGTATTTCACCCATCGTAGCCGGGGCGTGAAAGCCTCCTTTTACGCAAACGTTCAGTCATCGGTGCCATTGATTGTTGTTGTTGAATAACAACCAGCACAGCGCAATCGTATTAGTATACGTTTCGTAGTTGTAAACTACTTCAATAAAGCACAGGCTACACGAATAGCAGACGAACTTTGTTGATAGTACACGGTTGTCTACAGCGCTAAAGAAGTGGAGCTTACTAGCCGAAAAAACGTTTTAATTGACCCTATATATATATATATATATATATATATATATATATATATATATATATATATATATATATATATTATTATATATATATTTATATATATATTATATATATATATATATATATATATATATATATATATATATATATATATTACACGTATGTTCAAACTGATCGGCGATGCTGTCGGTCACGATTGCAGGCTTTCGGTGAGCGGACTCTCGGATCGTTTGCATGGATCATACCTGTTGCTGTGGCGCTATCTACCTTCGGCGGTCTCAACGGCGGAATATTCGCCAGTTCACGGTCTGTAGCACCTATATTCGCCTCATTGTAGTGTGTTCAGAAGAACAAAAGCGAATGCATATTGCAATTGTGTTTAACTTATACCCAGGTTGTTGTTGTCATCGCCGATGGAAGCTATTAGCTAAGCTCGCGTTAGTAGTAGCTACTCTACGAAATTCCAGCATCGGGCATCCTATAGATGTGCTAAAGACACGACCCCCAACTCGGCAAACAGATATGCATAATAAATACACAATATATATGTATGTTCATTGGGACAGTTATCCTAATACTTCCTTTAATTGCTACCGTGGATAACGTTTAGGGTTTGTTCGTGCTATAGTAGTATTAATAGTGCAAGTAGTATTCATATTAATAATTGTTATCAAACCAAAGTACGATTTTGTTAGATAAATTGAATTTGAATTCGAAATTGAATTGACAGAATTTGACAGAGAAAATCAACATGCGAGCAGTGCACCCGTTGGAACTCTTTTAGATATACTTTGACCTTAGGATCTGCGTTCGTATTCGCTGCTTTGGGATCTCCTCACTCGTAGAGCAACATAAATGCAGCTGTGACAAGAAGGCCTTACCGTTAGATCACCGTGGCCTATAGTGCAACCGCAGCATAGGTCGTAGGACGAGACACGCTGCTCTGAATGATACCCTGGTCCGTGCCCTGAGGTCTTCTGACTAGCGTTGCGTTTTCGAGCCTGCAGTTCTGTACTCAGACGATCCTTGTCGACCTCACGGAGTGAACCTAACAGCATTTAAGAGTGGGGAACACTTGTCTGGGACGCTACCGTGACTGATTCTCTAGCACTAGTAATGGTCAGTCACGGCGATGTCTGGGCTGGGTATGCCCGTTTCGCAGGCAGAGAACAATTAGTGTCGGAAGTGTGCATTTATCGGAGACTCTTTGGAATTTCGACATTTTGCCTTCGAGACCTTCGAGGGACCCAGGTAGAAATGACAAGGCAGTTACTGTTAAATTATGCAAGAATCACAGATTAGCCACGAGGGACCCACGAGCCGGTGAAATTTTCCGTCAAGTGCTGTCAGTTGGATATACAACGCGGTAACGCCATAGTGGTGCTTGGCATCTTATCTAGTTTGGGACGTAGAGCTGATGTAGTTTGTCGTCACACTCACTGGGGACAATTATTTCACCCCAATTTAGGTAAAAAAAAGATATATATATATATATATATACATTGCTAACTTTTATAACCATTTTTTCTGCAGGTTGTTCTTTGTGGGCGCCCGCCAGGGCCACCTGCCGGAATTTATTTCTATGATTAACGTTGACTGCTGCACGCCGACCCCGTCGCTTGTCTTCCTTGTAAGTGCAAGCCATCTTTATTGAAATAATGATATCGAAAATGGTATATATATAAGATACACTTGTGATGTAAGAATGTACATATATAATTTATGCCAAGTATATATATTCTTACCCCCAGATAACACATAGTAACAGCCCGGCATTTATCCGCGTTATTGTCTACACTATAGTGTGTTGTGAGCTCACAGCTGGTTCCGTATTGTTCACTGGTTTGATGTTCTTTTATTCGATCAATATCAAATGTAAACCACTAAACTAAATTAACACTACCATATTTTAGCACAAACTCTGAACGATTAAAGATTGCAAAAAGTCATAACATTTGGACCTTTCATCTAGAGAAAGAAAGTGACAATGCTAATACACTCTTATTATTTTAGCATTGTTAAATAAAGTTCCGTTATTATACTGTGTTTAAGTTAAAAAGACTCCGGCAATTGACCAGGGTTCGGTGTCCTATAAAAAAAAAAGACCGGCTTCGACATCAAGCTTACTTTCATCTGCGGCATCTTGTGTCAGATATATCTTTTTTGTCGGATATGCGGTAAGAGAGAGGAAACGGTAGATCATCTGGTTAGGGAGTGTGAAAAATTCGGAGGGACTAAGGATTTCGAATTAGGGGAGGCGCTAGGATGCAGTAGGCAAGGATGCAGAAAAGACACAGGTGCAGATTACGAAGCAGAGGGTATCCCGATCGAAGGTGCTCAACACATAAGGGAAAAAAACGGGGGAGTACAATATAGGTAATGGATAGCTGCAGCGTTATGCGCCCCTGATATAAAAGGGGTGATATATGTACAAACATTTATACAAGCGAATAAACCAATCAGTCAATCAATCGACCTTGAAACTCCACCGTATCCAGATCACGTCAGACCACATCTATAATAGTTAGTTGCACCCCTGGCGTATACACATATCGGTGCATGTACATCCGGACAATATGAAGCGAAGCGTCGTCCCCAAGTTCGCGGTAATATTTCGAGCATATGTCGGCGGGAGGACTTAAAGGACGCGTAGGGAAAGTGGTGTATACTCTCTCGTGCCCCAAGCCTGCTTACGCTAGACAATGAACGTCACGCGTCATGCGGTGGAGTAATCACGTACGTCAGTGCCTCTGTGCGGTCACCACCACCACCACCACCACCACCACCACCACTGACGAAACGAATCCACGTGAAATATGCGACCGGTGGCAACGCCTGGTGGTGTTTTCTGATAACTTGTGTCGCCGAGATTGTGTGCTTTTGTGCATCATGGGTCATTCGTGCGGGCAGGTATGAATGTGTGTGCGGCAGGTGTTATGAGCCCCCCGTTTTGGCCAACCCCGTAGGCGCGACGTGTCAAGCACTCGTCTACCTGCCATTCCTGGAAGCAAATCATCAACAGTAGACAAACACTGGGGTTGGGCAGGGGGGGAGGCGGCCTGGATATAAGGAGGCCATCGAGTCGAGCGGAAGCCAAACTTCTACGAATAACCGGCGGCCGCATTTGTTTACGTGAGAAAAGCCTGCACGCGTGTCTTCCGCTATCTACTATATACAAGTCTCTTGCCTTTCAACCTACCTACATGATCCCACCTTACCCCCCCCTCTCTCTCTCTCTCTCTCGTCCTCTGCTTCCGCTCTTTTCCAACCCGCTTTCTTAACCAATTGCTTATCGCCTTTAGTGCTGTTTCCTCATCTATGTTTTCTTAATCTTTGCGTTGACTGCTTGTGACACCTGGGCTCAACGTTGGCTACCACAGTAGCCGGCCACTGGGTTATCGTTGCCATTCGCGTATGTCTCTACGCGGTCACGCTGTGTCACGTCGCAGAGTTCTTTGCACGAGATGCCGCCGTTATGATATCGAAGTTGTTTTTAGTGTTGTTACAGCTTCTACGGCTGCTGCTGCTGCTGCAAACCTGACAGGCAGCCGTCTAGAGGTAAACCGGTCTCTTATTATCGGGTTATCGGGTGGCTTTTTTCTCGAATAGAAGAAACGAGGTTGTTTTGCAGTCACCAGCCGCCGTGACAGTGATGATCCACCAAAGGCAAGCTCTTCTTACTGGATCTTCTTAGTTCCTTCCGTAGCCGATGGCCCGTACATGACACTGCGCTTTGGATTGCTCAGATCAAATTGCGTCTTATGTGATCGGTTCCCAAAAGAGAGCAACCTAGAATTACATTTTTTTCAAGGAGGTTGTTTTTTGAACCTGAATGACCTGTACATTGGAAACCGTATTTCCATGCTTACACGCTGCCAGAAAGCAAGATAATCTGTCGCAACTAAAAGAGCCGACAAATAAGGCGTAAAACGCAAGTAGAATAGCCAACATGGAAATACCTTTAGATGTATTCACACACCGATCTCGCAAAACACCCCAATCATATATCTTTTTTTTCGTTTAAGACTCAGATGGTAAACGTTGCCCATCTAATTGAAGCTTAATTTATTGAGCGCCTGACTATACAAAATGGGTAAACAAAATAGTGACTGTAGCTGGCTAGCGTAGCCTTGATTACGACGCATCTCATTGCAAACGCTCTGTGATGCAGCCGCTGTGTTCCGGTTGACTCAGTCAACCGACGGAAACAGTGGCATTCCGTCGGGCAACGTCAGGTGCATGGTAGAATACGCAGAACTTTAGTGACGCGTGTTCGAAGAAATGGACGTGACTCGATGAATACACCAGTGGCAGGCTGGAAAACGATTGGCTCTCTCGTCATCCATCCCTTGTATGCTATTCCTTGTATTTGAGTGCGCATAATCCAAGGTCACGCTTAAGGTCATTCGATCCAAGCAGCAAGACAAATATATCGGATCGCGCAGAATCAATCCACTGCTACGAGGACGACAGCGTTCATTTACAAGCACGCTTGAGACAGCTGACTACAATTACTATTACTACTAATTTTACGACTACAAATACCAGAAACTTTGCGTGGCACTGCGGAGACTGCTTTGAAAACCATTGTAGAAGTACCTAAATCAAGTACGACACTCAACTGCCAACTAAGTAGATCGTATCAAGGCACAAATTCTCCACATATTACGTAGTGATTGCGCGTCGTTGATCCGTCTCAGACCGCGGACAGCTACGTAAGCGAGCCCGCAGCCAAAAGCTTTTCCAGACTAGCCAACAAAACAATCAGAGAGAGAGGCTCACACATCCGCCGCTCCCTGCTATGAATTGCGTGAACATTTCTATAATTTTTAAACGACCAATTCACCAACGAACTCTACCCATCGAATTGCGAGTAGTGAGAAGTTAATTACAATCAAGTAAATATTATCGCACAATATCGCACGCCATGTCGGCCAAGCAGTGGGGGGGGGGGGGGGCGGATGGTAATGCACCATCTCTTTTTTTTGAGATATCTGTGTTCCCCGTTTTTTTTTTTATCATGGTCGATTTTTAATCCACTCCGGCATTCATCTTGTTTAGATTGGGAACCATGAAAACCAATTTAGGAGTGGCCGATCTGGGTCTCGAACCCAGGCCTCCCGAATGCAAGGCAAAGGCTTTTGCCACTAAGCCATGTCGCTCGGTCTAAATAAATCGAGAATTAACAAATTAGACTAGCGAATACCACAATAACTCTGCTCGTTGATTTTGGCGCAACCGTTTCGTATCGTTACAGTGCCTGCTGTCGCTGGTCTATCTGACAAACACGGATATCTTCGTTCTTATCAACTACACGGCGTTCACCGAGGCGCTTTTCATCATGCTATCAGTGGGCGGTCTGCTTTGGCTTCGGTACAAAGAGCCGAATCTAAAGAGGCCAATCAAGGTAATTAATTAGTACGCGAGTGCAACTAACGATATGCGATGACGATTAGGCTGAGCGAACGCTGGGCGATAACTACGGAAGACGAGAAAAAGCCGCACAGTTTCTACGCCCGAATGACTTTCCATTGATGTCATCCGACGGGGCAGCGACGGTCACAATTATAGAAGTAGAATCGCGTCGTAGACCGAATTACGTAACCCTGGTCCGCGCGTCACCTGCCACTTTATTCTAAGCTGATTATGAACACGATCACTTAAGCGCAATTGTCAGCTATAATAATAATAATAATATGGCAATTGTCTATGAGACGTATTTTGTTATTTTGTTAATATTAGATTTATATTTAAGAAACGTACACACATTGATTGCAGGTGAACATTGCACTACCGATCATCTTCTTCCTGATCTCCGTGTTCCTCGTTGTGTTACCGTTTTTCTCACAGCCAATAGAGACGCTTATCGGTCTGGCCATTGCCCTGTCGGGCATCCCTGTTTACTTCGTCACCGTTTCGTGGCGGAACAAGCCACGTTGCTATACGAATACTGTCTGTAAGTATACGAGACATTACACCCCTCTACTTGCCATAGAGGCTTGTTTCACCAAGCGCTTCGTCAATTCGCTCTATATAGTTGTATGTACTATACGACATATCTATCTATCTATCTATCTATCTATATATATATATATATATACTTCTGCTCTGGATAAGTTAGATAAATCCAGTGAAGAAGTATATTTATTTATATATATATATATATATATATATATACAGTCACTGAAAAAAAATATAGGGCCACCCATGTTTGCCACATTTCACGCATTTATTATAACCGATTGTGTAAATATCATAATGATACATGCTCACAGAGTAACAGCGGATACTTTTATCGACATTTGGAGTATCGGGTTACCTTAAAACACGAGATTTCGACATTTGGCACAGCTACGCTGCGAAAAAATTATAAAGTCACCACCAAGATGCATGTCTTAGCGAGTGAATTGAGTGGAATAACAACGTTTGGGCTCATTTCACGGCTCGACGGAAACGAAAGCAGACCTCCTACCAGACATTTTTCTGTGCTGAAACGATGGGTTTGGGTCGGCGTCTCACGAGTGACGAAAAGACCCAAATCAAGGCTTATAAGGATGTCGGCCTCTCTAATCGGGAAATTTCCCGTCGATTGGGGCGTTCTCGCCAAGTAGTGAATAACTTCGTGAATTTGGGTGAAAAATACGGCGTAAAAAAGAGTCCGGGGCGTCCAAATGCCATTTCGGAACGAAACAAGCGCGCAATTTTGAAGATAGCCTCGAACTCTGCGCTCTCGGCAAAGGCAATTGCGGCGGCGGCCGGTGTGCAAACGAACGTGCGAAATGTGCAAAACCTTCTCAGGAAGACACTTTGGCTCACGAGAAAAAAACTTAAGAGAAAACCACGATTGACCGCTGAGCATCAGAAAGCTCGTCTCGACTTTGCCCAGGTTACGATGTCATGGACCACTGAATGGCACCGAGTGCTCTTTTCGGATAGAAAAAAGTTCAATTGTGATGGGCCGGATGGATTTAACTATTATTTCTACGATGTGCGCAAGGAAGAACCATTTTTGTCAAAATGGCACTCAGGTGGCGGTTCGGTGATGATCTGGGCCGCTGTCGGGTATTATACAAGGTCGCCAATTGTGTTTTTAGACCGTTGTGTTAATTCGACGCGCTATAGGGATCTACTAGAAGAGCAATCCGCACATTTTGAGCTGATGGGAGGACCCGACTTTGTTTTTCAACACGATAATGCCCCGATTCACACTGCTAAGTTGATCGAAAGCTGGTTTGAACAACGCCACATTGAGGTCCTACGCTGGCCTGCAGTCTCATCTGAACCCAAACGTTGTTATTCCACTCAATTCACTCGCTAAGACATGCATCTTGGTGGTGACTTTATAATTTTTTCGCAGCGTAGCTGTGCCAAATGTCGAAATCTCGTGTTTTAAGGTAACCCGATACTCCAAATGTCGATAAAAGTATCCGCTGTTACTCTGTTAGCATGTATCATTATTATATTTACACAATCGGTTATAATAAATGCGTGAATGTGGCAAACATGGGTGGCCCTATATTTTTTCAGTGACTATATATATATATATATATATATATAAAATTAAATATACTTCTGCTCTGAATAAGTTAGATAAATCCAGTGAAGAAACACAATGACTATGAGTGCATTTAGAAGCTATTGTGCCACAGGTATCTTAGAATATTACAATCGTCTAAAACGTGGCTATTAGAAAGTTAATTTAGATATATACACTTAATTATGAACTTCTAACATGTCGTGTCATTTAATGCGTTTCGTTTCAGCATACGTGACTGCGTTGATACAGAAGGTGCTAAATAGTGTTCCTGAAAAAAGTGACTAGGATGTGTAATACTGTTCTAATTAAAATAATTTTAACTGCAATAAATATTGTATTTGTACAAACTTGGACTCCGTTTACTTTAGCAAACGTAAATAACTCCATACACGCAAAGGTTAAATGCCACCATGCTTGTATTAGCTGGCCCCGAGAGTGAGCAACATTACGCCACACCGAAACCTAGAAATATCAGGTGTATTCTTTTGTGTATTCTTCTCAGCTTCGACGGACAAAACATGTTTTCTCGCTGAAGGTTTGACATTTGCATTTACGTTTAATAGAGACTATTAAAGGCAGATAAAGCGTGTTTCAACATGCTTACCTGTACACTACGGTAAATGTTACAAATTTGCATGCGCTTATGTCCAAAAGTACAATATTCTTGATCATCGCACTAAAGCTTAGACTAAAGGCTTTACCTAGCAAAACCCTGCACATGATTTCCCCAAAACAAAATTCAGGCAGAATCTCTGAATATTTTATAAGAGCGCATCCGTAATCGACTGTAGGAAACCGGTCAACCTTTTGTGCCGGACTTGGTTATCTAAAGCGAGGAGGAAACTATGGAGACTATTATAAGGAAACTAGTCATTGAAGGAATCTTAAGGATCTTAAAGCGGAGCACGCTTGAGTAACGTTTTGACAATTTTTTTAGTAGTTTGTATACAGAGCAACCCGGTAGCAAATAGCCCATTAGTAGGCGCCATTATGCAGCCAGTATTGTATTTGCATGCTGGAAAAGTGTCCCTGCAAACACACAAACACACACAAGAAGCCTAATAGCGTAATGGCACAACGAAAAAGATAGCGGCGAAAAAATCGAACGCACGTAGTGTGTTAACACTTAAGCACGCCTTTATTTTCGTGGACTATGTGACTTCATAAGATAAGTTATATACAATAAAGCTGGCATAGCGTCATGATGATTCAATCGTCAAAGGAAAACGATAACTTCACAATTAGTAATTAAAAACAAGTGAAATAGACAGCAACTTACATATATATATATATATATATATATATATATATATATATATGCGCAAGCTGAAGATAATGACAAGTTATCTAAAAGTGAGGAACTGCTCATAGCATCATCTACGATGTATTTGTTTTGGCATTTTTGGCGTCGCAGCAATGTTTCTATTTTTGCCAGCAATGTTCGAGTTGGCTGGAAGTGGTACGGATGTAAACATTCCATGCATTAACACTGCTACATATGGATATATGAGGCAGCAGTATTAATACATGGATGGATGCTTCTCTGCCGTTGCGTTTCGAGTGCCCTTTTAGCTTACTGTCAAGCCTGCGCGTATGCACCTTCTTACAGGACTGCTGTTTATCTCGTTGTTGTTGTTATGGTTGTTGCGGTTGTGGGTACTTTTTTATGGTTTGCTGTTTTCGTTGCTGTAAATCTGTCGTCAGTATACAGTTATCGTTGAAGTGATGCTCCCCCCCCCCGCAAGCTGTTTCTGTTTGCTTGCATTGTCATTTCGTCCTCGTAAAGCGGTTCTACCTAATCTTACAAAAATTCTATCTAGCTAAAATACTATAAGAAGAGCCTAAAAAAAAGAAACACACACAAGCAGACTCTCCTAGTAATAAATGACTATTAAGTATGAGACAACTTCCAAGGCGGACCACGTATATAGACTTTGCTTCTCTCTCTCTCTCTCTCTCTCTATATATATATATATATATATGTGTGTGTGTGTTAAACATGTAAAGCCTGATGTACAAACACCAATGCCGTGTAAAAAGCGTTCCACAAATATTTGGCACAAAGCTAGTTACTTGTGAGAGCCTTAAGGAGCCAATCCGTTCTGAAGTGAAACGAGTTTCTTAGTCATAGCGTTCTAAACGAACTCACTGAGATCGTCACTTTTTTCATCTTGTTTGACTGAGATATGGAAACATAGTAAGCACGGCACGGATTCGTGGACACCTTATGATGAAAACTCGTAAAAGTCTAGATCCTGACCAAATGTTTGGTTGTACAATATTTGAACGCATACATCCATACTCGAACATGTCAATCAAGTAGCACCGACCAGCAAGTGCTGGCCTCACTTCGAATACAGCAATTATATATAACCTTACAAAAATAGGGGACTAGCCGTCCGATTCTAGCCTTCTTTTTATGGCTAGTTGTCTTTGTGTTCATTTGGCTTGTGTGAATTTGCTGCTTTCATCTCTGGCAAAACGAACGCTTAGCGTGTCGTTGCCTTCCATTTCGTACGTTTCCCGTTGTTTTATATTCAACCGTTTAGTTAGACTTGTGTATAAATTATGATAAAGACGTATATATTTGTTTTGCTTGGCACACATCCGCGGATTCTCGTTAGCGTTAGCTAAAACCTTTACGCAGTCGCACATGAATATCGATCAGATTCTGTCTAATCTCGCCTCCCCCAAAATCCCCACGTTTACTCAATAGTAATTACCGTTGGACAGGTCGACCATTTTTTGGGCCTACAACACACAAACACACACCCATACATACATACATACGCAGTATATCTCTCACACTCTTACACTGATACATAGAGACAGGGCATCTGTCCATGTAGTGACACGTATGACATTAGTGCGCGAGCGTACAAGAATAAACGTCTATAACACGCCACTACCCTCTGAGTGCGTTGTGTTATCGATACAAAAATAGACTGACGATGAGGAGGAGTGAACGGCGGAACATGAAGAGCTTAAAGAAGATGGAGAACAGAATGCCACAATAGAGATGTTCATCTCATTACCAGCTAGCTGCTCAAAAGACAAGCTGCTACAGGCTGAGTTCTGAAATCCTTCTAGCTGAGTTTTAAGATTCTTCTAGCTGAGTTCCAAGGTCCTTCTAGCTGAGTACCAAGATCCTTCTAGCTGAGCTCCAAGATCCTTCTAGCTGAGCTCTAAGATTCTTCTAGCCAAGCTCAAGTCTTATAGGTCTCTAACGCTGGCAGCAATATCGTCCCTTGTTGTCTCGTCGATGCGTTTGGCCAGCGGCGCACGTCAATCTAACCGGACATTGAAGCGGACCCCTCAGGTCTTTACGCGTGAGCCTAGCATGCCTGGAGCCTGGACCTTACGCCTGCTCTTCATCCTCTTCCTCAGGATCCTCTGTAAAAGGTTTAAAAGGAGAAACGTTTCACAAAGTCAAAACGCTTTCTAATGTCGAAGTAGCAGTGACATACGACGATATGATAAAGACGAAAAAAATGAAGATAAAAACGATCCCTTTGATGACGGAGCAGAACCTACCTACTACGGAATGGTAGTGAATGTGGCGCAACGGCTGTCGTTAAAGTTGAACACCTATGTTCGACTGCCAGGCGTAATGTCAGTCCCTAGATTTCTAAACTAGACAAGCATTTTTGAGCAAGCTGTTTCGTTTTGAAAAACGCGTCTTCTTTTTGGAATTACAGTCATAAGTAGAACTATTTGAATGAAAAAATAAGTAAATTTTGAGAGGGATGATTAATATTCAAACAACTTAACTGTCGACTTATATAATATTACAAGACATATATATATATATATATATATATATATATATATATATATATATATATATATATATACATATATAGTTGGCGAGCACTGCCAAGTGTGCAAACGTGTTGTAAATGAATAATAAATCATCACTATCTGGCGCGGGTCTCGCGAGCCACATTAGATTGACTCACAATCAACAAGAAGTTCGTGCTACCTCCCCAACTCCTAATCTATCACAGACTAATAATTTGATTTTAAGTTCCTCACAAAATGACACTGCTGCTTCTAATAATAATTTTAACCCCCCTAGTACTTCACGCGTCTCCCAGCCAAATTGTAAATGTCCACCTAGTACTTGCTTAGAGGTTTTTAATTCTAAATCAGGTCTTAATTTACACCGTTGTCGTACCCATCCGGACGAATATAATGAGAACATTTTAGCCCCCCCTCTAAGAAAGCCAGATGGAACCTACAAGACCGTGAACTTTTAGCAACATTAGAAGCAGATTTTATATTAGATAATAATAATAACGAAACACCTAGAGAAATTGACCACCTTTTAGCTACTAATTTTAACTCACGCACACCTGGGGCGATTAGAGGCCAACGTTATTCTCAGGCGCATAAGGATCTGGTAGAGGACCTCCGTAAAAAGAGGTCTCACCTGGATTCCAACCCTGACGAATCTGAGCTTCCTAAGCCTAGTCGGCTTCGATACTCTGAATCAGATGGCCCCTATAATTCATCCAAAGAAGATATTATTATATCCAAAATACAAGCCCTCACAAACATATTTCCCAAACGCAACATAATTTCAACAGACCTTACTCATCTGTCAAATATAATTTGCTCAGGTGAGGACCACACTATCGCCTTAAAGGACTTTCTGAACAAACATTTTACACACACTGTCCGACGTCGTGCCTTTAGAGAAACACCTTCCACTGAAGCGCGAGGATCTAAAAGGCAACAGCGATGTCAAGACTACGCAACAACTCAAAAACGTTTTAGCTAAAACCGATCCAAATGCGCTCATGAGGTGCTGGACGGTAAACACACCATACGCAACATGCAGGCCACCGAAGTTGTAGAACACTGGGCCAACACGATGACACAACCACCCCCTGAACCACTCCCTTGGCCCGTATACACTCCCAACTCTGATCTCTTTGAGGTTTCCCTTCCTATCTCCCTAAAGGAAACCCACGTAGCTCTCCGCGGACCTTCTAAAGCACTAGGCTTGGACAGGATTTGTCTTTCGTCCCTCCGTAAACTCCCGTTAGAAGTAGTCTGTTGTATTCTTAACATACTATTAATTAGCTATATTGCCTCAGCCCATGAAACTGCTCGCTTAGCGTTCATCCCTAAAATTAACAATGCCACATCCCCAAGCGATCTGCGACCCCTATCTATTAGTTCATACTTACAACGAACGCTTAACAAAATTCTCTCTAGACGCCTCCAGAACTCTATTAAGCTTCTCCCAATCCAGCGAGCGTTTCTCCCCTATAATGGTACCTTCGAGAATCTTGCGATGGTATCCTTAACGATGCCAAGTCTGCAGGACGTGAGCTCAGACTCGCCTCAATCGACCTCCGTAAGGCGTTCGACATGGTGAGTCATGTCTCCGTCCTCTGGTCACTGATACCCGGAGGTATTCATTACACATACATTCGCACATTTCGGCCAACTAGGGGTGTTAGGCAGAGATATTCTCTGTCCCCCCTTTTATTTAATCTAGTTCTCGACAACATTTTTTCAAAATTAGACAAAACTAATATCGGGTACTAACTTACTGATGACTTCCGCCTTATGGGCTTAGCCTTTGCTGATGATTTCATCCTTTGTGGATTTACAGCGTAACGATGTTTATTGTCATAGGCATACAATTATGGGGGATAAAACAGTTTCTACGGGATCTCCGGAAGCCCTGCGGCTGACGGAAGAGACCCTTCCACGGCCGCGGCGTTGCCGCGTTGAACCTCGATCGATAAACGCTGCAACAGGTATTCGCTAGCTCGGGGGTCCTGAGTTGCAGCGATGACTTTCCGGCCCAGTTCCTTAATAAACTTCATAGACTCCGGTCCGATCGGTCCAAAGGTCTCTATGGCAATCGGCTGAACTATAAATTGCAATGCTAGTTCCTGGTATTTCGTTACTTTTCGGTTCTCTGCGAGCCGGGCGCATGCGCCCACCTCCCGGCTCGTGTTCTGAACGTAGCTTTTGGCCAGCGTACATGACACTGTAACATCCCACACGAGAAGACGACCACGAGCCCAGGGGGTAAGAGTTTTTCCGTCTGGCCTCAGCTGACTATTCTGACTAAGACCGACAGGCTCCTTCACTGCCGGAATGTGGGCCGAGTGAAGAGCACGGAAGATAACGTCGTTGATGGCGAAATGACGTGAGTGGCGCCCAGCGCTATAGCGACACGACAAGGCGTGTTGACCCGTGGCACTTACCGGTGCTCTGCATAGACTGCATGGGTGGGGTGCGCAAACGACCGTAAGCCGGAAACGATGCGGAGTGTGTTGTTGTCCAGCATCGTTCCCAGCTGCGGCGAGGGGAGGGCTTGAAGCCACTTGCCACTGATTTGATCAAAGCACGCTTTCAGACAGGCCTTCCCTGAGTTGTCGGGAACCTGATTTTCTAGGTCGCGTTGGAGCCGAGATACCACGATTCGATCCAGAGATCCTTGCGCTATGTGCTCCGGCACTGAATCCCACTGGTCGCGAAAGTTAGCAAGTGCTGCCTGCGTTGAGTCGGCAATCCAGCTATCAGTCGAAGGGGCTCCGATGGCGACGACAAGCTTCTTAACTTTGGACAACGAGCCCAGGTAGCAGGATAGGGCAATATCGACCGATCTGCGTACACCTAGGCCCCCAGCACTAACGGGAAGTGCAGCTTGAGTCCAAGACCGATCCTTTAAATCAACGTTTAGCAGGGATTGTAAGGTCTCCCGGAGTATCTCATCAAAGCAATGTAGTAGGTCGCGTCTTCTGAACGCTGGCGAACATCGAAGTTGGTACATTAAGCGAGGCGTTGAGAGACTGTGTCTTAATAGATACAATGCTGGGTGCGCGTCTAAGACTTTAAGTCGGCGGCACCATCGGTTAGTGTCTGCGAGCTTTTTCCTGAGGGCACCCTCTACCGCCGCTTCCGTAAGTGGCGCACCCAGTAGTTCTAAACTGTCGTCGGTTACCTCTCTGAAGTTTGGAAGCTGCTTCCGTACGAACGTTGAAGACTTCGTGCGCGTATCTTGAGAAAGCCAGAATACCTCACACTTATCGTCGTTTAAGCGTAAGCCTGATTCAGCCTCAAATTCTCTGACTCGTTTGATATCCTCAATAACCGTCAAGCTGTCGCCGGCTAAGGTGGCGTCGTCGAGATACCACGGCCGCAACTCCGACACTAGTCTGGCCTGGAGATCGGAGATTCCAATGCAGAAAAGTGCTGGACCGCAAGGGTCCCCCTGCTGCACGCCACAACATGAATGTATGGTTTCTGCCTGCCAGATGAGATTTGTGGGAAATCGGTACATCTGATAAACGGCTGGAAAAAGCCCCGGTACTTTGGAGTTCACAGCGTTCAGCAGATGGTCGCGACGCGTTGAGTTAAATGCGTTTTGAGTCAAGTTTAACTAAAACCCCCTCCTGGCCACAGCGGGTCTCGAGAAAACCCCTAGTAGCGTGTACCGCTGCTTCTGCTCCACCTCTAATTCCGCAGCCAAGCTGCATCGGAGCCACGAGCTCTAAAATACTTGGCAAGGATTTCTTGATCAGGATCTTTCCCACCAGCCGCCGTAATGTGAAGCCGACAGCGATCGGCCTAATTCCGCCGTCCTTCTTGCGCAAAGCAATGAGATTCGCACCGTAAAAAATCGGAAGTATAAACTCAGGCGAACGACCGTTAACCGCTAGGGTGACAAATCGCACAAGGGCCTACAGAAGAGGATTGCTGTCGTCCTCGTGGGTACCAATAAGATCTTTCAAATGGCGAGGTCGTAGGCCGTCAGGGCCGCCGGAAGAGCTGTTAGGGAATCTCCTGACGGCGTTACGAATCTCGGTCGGCGTAACAACGATTTCCGATACTGATAGCGCCGGCGTCGGTGCCGGCGGAAACGACGAGTTCGACGGGTGTTGGGGGTGTTTCTCCAGCAAACTACGGCAAGTTTGTGAATCAAGACGGGCGATCGTATCAGTTGAAAGCAGCGTTCTTGCGGCTGCTGACACGTCGCCTTGAGCGAGCTTTGCCTGTGCGCTTATTGCTCTACAACGGTCAGAGTCTGCAGCGGGGTTTGTCCTTGTATGTCTTCTAGTCGTGTGAGGGTTATCCGTTATAGACGCACCCCTCTGAAAGCGAAGCAAGTTCTCGCGGACTACGGAAGTAAGTGTTCGGCCTTTTTCCTTTTTTGCCGGGATACTGAACACCGTCGTCGAAAAGGTGAGTAGCCTTTCCCAACATTCCCGGGTCCCCGAATGACTGACACCGTCAATGGTTTTCGCCAGCTCAACAGAAACACTATTCCGTAAGCTGCGTGGGATGCAAGATAACATCTTGACACTCGCCTTTATCTGGGCCACCTTCAACACGAGACGGGCCAAGTCTGAACCGGTAGGCGCACGCTGCAGAGCGGATTGGTTTGCTAGATGCGGGTTGTTAGAAGTGGAGTGAGCGGCAGGCGCAGCCGACTGTGGCTGTGCCGGAGGGAACCAACGGCGGATATCGGCTTGGCTATTTAACATTTTGGATCCTGTGAAGAGGACGACTGCCTATTGCTAGGCAAACCATCGTCGTTTTGTGTCTTTTTCTCGGTACCATGCTGTGACTGCACGGCCACCGGGGAAAGCGCTGCTCTTATCGCCTCCTCAATCCCATCTCATCCTTTTAGCCTCCACGAAATCTACTCTCCAACGGCAAATATTGCGGACCCACTTTTGAAATCCCGAGGCCTTGAAATGAATACTAATAAAAGCTTTACTATCTCCCACATATTTAATAGGAAGGACGGTAAAGGTTTTAGAAATACCGTACCAGAATTTAACGTTGGAGATCGGCAATTGCCAGCTAAAGGTATGAGCGATCGATGGAGTCGACTTTGACAGCAATGGCAGAGTTGACTCCATCAAGGATATACTTCTTAATTCACTCAACAGACATGATAGCATAACAGACAACAGATAGCTCCCCTTAAACCCCACCAAACCCTCATATTTTTGAAAGACCTTCTCATTCCCCGTCTCCTATATAAACTGGTCTCCGGTCCCAGACCATCTTACGCACTCCTTAGCGACCTAGATTAAGAGATCAGAAAGGTTGTTAAGTCGAAATGGCTTAAGCTCGAAAACTCGGTGCCGAACGCCTACCTGTACACGCACACAGCACACGGCGGTCTGGACATCCCCTGCTTCCAAACATTCATTCATAGACTCCGCCTCTCCCGCCTGACAGCACTACAACACTCCACGCACCTTGGGATCCAATGGATGCTAACCACCGAGCACTTCAAAAAATATCTTGCGAAAACACGACTTCTTTGCGAGCGCTTGGGAACCTTCATTGAGACCGCTACACAAGAGACCGATTACTGGTCTTAACAACTACACAACACGTTCGATGGGGCACATTTTAAATAAACACACGAAACGCCTTTTGTACATTACTGGATTAAGGGTATGCCATACCTATCTGGTAAGGAGTATGTAAACCTACTAAAGCTCAGGATCAACGCACTACAACGGGTTTTAGATGCCGAGGTTTGCGGCCCGAACCGGGACCTGGCAAAAGCGCGGCAAGCCAAGATCACCAAATATGACGTCGAGTTCCTAAGAGCAGCGCTCCCCGACCCGCAAAAACCTCGCAGATTCGGATCCATCACTATCTCTATGAGTGGTGTATTGGACTCCGAATCTGCGAGGACGCTCTTGGGGCTCGGCGTCACGAAGAGGAGTCTTATGGATCTCACCGTTTTAACTTTGCAAGGAACCTTGAGGATATACCGCTCGCACACAATCATCACAATATTTTCCATATATATATATAGGATGACCGGACCTGATTGCCTGAAACTCTGGACTATGGTCATGCTTAATGAGAAAATAATTTTTGCCAATGGAAAGGGGAAGCGGAAATGCATACGAATTGCATGTGCTACACACATACCTGTGGGAAAACGGTTGCCTTTCTTTGCCCTGTCGCTATGTCCCGGTCGGCAGTTTTTAGTCAGTCGGCGTTCGGGCTCACAGTCGGCACCGCTACGGTTGACGCCGCCTTCGAGTTTGAGCACCTTAGTACGAAGGTTGGTTCGTGCGTCGCACTCGGACCACGACGTCGAGCGGTTGTACTTGCAGCCTACAAAACGAAGCAAATCAACATTTGAAATAAACGATCAATAAAGAGACAAACAGGCAAACAGACAAAATCTAGTTAATTACCACAACACAAAAGTCACCTACGTGGCACTTGAAAACAGTCGGACGGACTAGACAAGATATCTGCGCTTGTTGACCACTTGTATGCCATGTCCCCTATATGCAGTACGCGTACCTTCCCCTATATACCGCTTGAGTATACCATATACTCGACACAGTCAACCTTATTTTATGTTCATTCGCCCGCATATGTACGTCTCTCGTGGCGTTTTATGCATTTAGCGTATATGTGCCATAGACCCATTGTTGTTGTTGCTGTCCACTGTTGACGTGCGAAAAATGTGTATGTAACTTGATTGTAAATCTATTTGAAAACAGATTCGTATGAAAATTCCTTAACAGAAATGGGTCTTCTAAACCGAGGAAAGAGTGTTTTAGTTTAGAAATTACAAGGTGTCCATGCAAACGCACGAAGGACCACAAAACAGCGTATGCTAATCTGAAGAGAATACGCCAGAAAGTATCCAAATATCGGTTGCATAAGAGAAAGATTGCATATTGTAAATTTGTCTTAATGGCGATGCCTGATGGAACCGGTTTTCATATACAAAAGTGAATGATGTTTGCCTTCAAATATCGTCTTGTACCAATGAACCACTACAAGGATAACACGCCTACCGAGTTTGGTGGCCTTGCATTTGCGCGTCATTACGCGGCTGGGTTCGCAGTTATCACGCAGGAGCTGTATTTGTTCGGGGAGGCCATGTCGGCTGAGCTTCAGCGTATCGGTTCGAGTCTTAAGGCCCGTGTGTGGATCGCACTCGCTCCAAGAGCCCTTCTTGTAACGGCAAACCACTGCAAGTACATAATTATGATTGATTGATTGATTGATTTATTCGCTTGATAAGTGTGTGTACACACATCACCCTTTTATATCAGGGGCGCATTGTGCTGCAGCTATTATAATTATTATTATTGTTATTATTATTATTATTATTATTATTATTATTATTATTATTATTATTATTATTATTATTATTATTATTATTATTATTATTATTATTACAATATCCACAACAGAAACTGTCTTCTTCCCACGATGCCGTTTATGATAAACAAATGCAAAATGCTCTTGGCGTTTTATTCATAGTCAAAGTTAGCTTCGATCGTAGTTGGCCCACGTGTTCAATGACTCTGCATCACCCTACCTGTCTTCTGTCTATGGTTATGGGCACCATCGACGCCAGTCTTGGGGGATTGAGGGGATGAGGCTGATGTCGGCTGTGACTGGTTGGGCTTCCTCATCCGACAGGGTCGCGAAATTTCCTTGGTTGGCTCACAGAGCGGATTGCCCTTCTTAAGAACGAGACGCCGTCGTTGAGTCTTGGTCGCCAGATCACAGTCACCCCACGCCTCCTTCTTGTACTTGCACTCCTCTGTATCGGACAGTTGGAACACAAACAAATAGCCGTTATGTAGGCTTAAGAGGTTACCACCATCAGCACAGACTCTAGTATGCTATACTGTACCTACTAGGCATAGTAACGCTGCTCTTAACTGTTTGTTACTTAATAATAGTAATACAAATAATACCCTACCTACACTCTGTAAAACCCCTATTTTTGCGTTTCCGCGTTATATATATATATATATATATATATATATATATATCAGACACGGGCAATAGCCTTTTTCACAAAATGCCCTTAATTGTTACAATCGTTGAAAATAAGTGATTTCGAAAACTTTAAGCTCAATGAGAAATTACTGAATTTAAAAACTCCTTCCATCTGAAGAAGACGGTCCCATTGAAAAATATCGAAGCGGTGGTCTCTCACCCTGATGGCATGAGCCGCAACTTCAGTGGAAATACGGCTCATAACGGGTAAGTAGTGCTCTACTAATAATATATATATATATATATATATATATATATATATATATATATATGTGTGTGTAAGGCTGAACTTACCGCTATGAGGAGCATCGGCAACAAGCAAAGGCACAGGAGTGACGCCACCGTCGCCGCCGGGAGCCGCGTGTCGTCGGAATGCGGCTTTTCCGTAGCGGACGCGTTCGACCCTCGAGATGTGGAAGCGATCCTCGTGCGAATTCGGGTCAGGCGGCGGCTGTTGGATGATTAGCGTGGAATCCAATAGGCGAGCTGCCGGCACTGAAATTCAATCTACGATTAATTTCCCAGCCTACTACAGGATCGTCATCACCACCTACCTATTAACACTGTCATCGCCGCGACCCTTGCCGGCTTGGTTTTGGCTATTGCTGTTTTTTGTTGTTGTTGTTGTTGTTGTTGTTGCTGGTAGTGTCGTTGTTGTTGTTGTTGCTATCATAGATATTGCGTTTGTTAGCTGTGGCTGTTGTCACTTTGGAGCATGTCGTTTTCATCTAACCTGTATGTTTAATACGAATAGCCAACCAACCCCGTCACGCAAATTCACTCTTATCTGACTGAGTGGATCTCATGAGAAACAAAACTAACAAAAGCCTAATCAATAAAGACAACTGACGAACTTGCAATTACAGGACAAAATACTTGCATTCACATGTAAGTGAATAGTCACATAAGGTGTGTGCCCTAAATAATAATAATAATAATAATGACAATTCGTACTCCTTATGTTATTAAATTATCGCCGGCCGGCCAATGTACACATTACACTACTTGTATACACCCGTTTCCTCAGGCCTCTTTTACTCGAGAGCGTGTCAAGAATTATTCCTTCGTTGCCGCGCTGAGCTTCGAAGGCAGTGTGCTACTTCAGGAATGCTGTAGATCGTTTGTCTCTATTCGACTTCTCGATGCTCTGGCCTATTGTCCGCGTTATGGTCGGGGCCTCCCGTCCCCACACGCCTGATGTCTCAATGATGAACGAACATGTAGTGTGCTCGTTTCCAAAGGCTTTGTAATGACGGATCTTGACCGTCTCCGCTTTGAGTGCAATGCCGTCTCTACCGTACGGAAGATCGCTGTATAGCTTGTCGCATAAGAGTTCCGAATCGAGACGTCCCAGATCAACAGTTTCACCACGGCCTAGGGGGCCAGGGCTGTACAGTCTGGTATTATGTTTTCATTTTCACATAGATGTGTCGGCTCGACGCGCAGGGCTAGCAATCATCATCATCACCATTATATATAGGTGTCGGCTATTAGGATAGGACCCCAGTCTGCGAGCCGCAGTCTTATGCATGTATTGTGGTGTACTGGTCGATTCTGACGGTCTACACCCGTTAAGTGGCCTAAAAAGGCCCGGCAAGTTCTAACTAGACAGTTCGCGGAGTTCAATCGTCGAATAGTGAGAAGAGTACTGAGAAGAGCAGTTATACCATCCGCATTCGAGCCTAAAGGTCTGCGAGGAAGCAACGAGTTATATGAGGTAACCATGTCTTTATGGTCACACGGCAAAAGCCTTGTCTGGGATCTAACTGTCTCATGCGAGGCGGTGCTATCATAACTTCCTAACAGCTCTGTCGAGTGTGAAGGGGCAGATTTCATTGGCTGTTAGTAGGGAGCGCCATGGGCTGACACGAAATTACTTGAAAGCAGTGAAAACGTTTATTCAACATAAATTTAAGAATTCACGCTAATAATAAAAGACGTGGGTAAGACAACAGAGGTCATGACAAAAGCGCGTACTACGATATATTAACTACGCAAAGTAGCGGTTAAGAACGTCATACTTTGCAATTTAAGAGGCCTTCACTGCCTCGCAGGATCGTAAATTTTACGTTTTGATATTGAGGAATTTAAGTCCGTGCCCATTGTTGATAAGGTGCCTCATGATGTAAAAGTTCATCCGCCGCTAAAGATTTTCGACACTGGGCGAGGTAATCTCAGGCGCCTCTCTCAGGATCCTCTGTAGGAGAGCAACATCTTTGTTGTGTCAGAGGGCCCCACACGTAGGCACAAAACGTAATTTTGAGTGTAATAAGGAGTCGTACTGTTCTGAGATAAATATCTACAGTCTTGACTATAAAAACTTCAAATATCAGGTTGCATAAGTTAGTCCAGCTGTAGGCCACATCCGCAATATGCGTGCGGAGTTTCATGTGACGGTCAAAGGTGAGAGCTATGTCTCTAAATTTGGCCATCTCGATAATCAGAACATTGTTTCACAGGTAGGAGGCGTTGTCGTCTATTGTCTTTAGAAAGGCACACTTAGATAGAAATAGTGCGATTTTTATTTCCGTCACACCATGAAGCTAGTGATTGCGTCGATTGTCCGAGAAAACTCTCTGCTCAGCTGGAAGCGTCGTCGCTAATGGCGTACGAGTAAGGAATCAGTCAACAAAAACAATAATAGCAAATGCATAGGTCAATAACAACAAGATTAATAGCTAAGACATGAGTCAACACAACAATAATTATCAAGACGTCAGTTAACAACAACAACGACAACAGTGATAACAAAGACATCAGTCAACGACAATTATAGCAAATCATCAGTCAATAACGATAATTCAAATATCAGTCAACAGCAATTACAACACCATCAATAATAACAGAGACTTCAGTCAGCAGCAACAACAATAATGACTAAGACATCAGTTCAGCACAGTTCAAGGACGGCATCAATACAAGTTCAAACTCACCCCGGTTGATAGTTCGCTCGAAAACGCTACCTTGCGCCGCACCAGGAGATACCACGAGAAGCGCTGCAAGGCAACCACCTACTACTAGAGACGTCCAGCATTGTAGCGTCGACATTTTCTCTGTTTTTCTCCTTTTCCTCCTGCCTGAAAGACTGGAATACACACATGATCAAATTACATTGTTTGTTTGACCTTATTGTTTGCGTGGCTAAAGCGATAACATCAACATTAGGTATGTGGTTCCATGTAGTGAACGAGGTTCGCAACCTACCCGCACTGCACATTTTGCTCTGGCTCTGATTGTGCTGCAACTGGGAGCACAATATAAAACATACTTTATTTTTATTTAATTTAGCTCATAATGGGGTTTAAACAATTGTCCCCCACTGAACGTGACGACAAACTACATTAGCCTTAATCCAAACCTGGTGTCGCCTACCTGGACAAGGTGCCAAGCACCGCCGGGGCGTTACCACTTTGTTTATTCAAGGACAGCCTTTGCCCGAAAAATTCACCTGAGCGTAGGTCCCTTGTGGCCAACCTCCTTACCCTTCCAGGTCCGGTAATACCTAGCATTTCTCTTTAATCCAGCTAAGCATTTGTCTATCTTTCTGCATGCATCTAGATATGGGGCTCATGTAAAGGGCTTGAGGGCCTGACTGCACTTCCCCTCCCACCTCTTTCGGCTCCTCGTGTTGATCACTCTTCCAAGACTGCCGCGAAAACCTTTCACGCCAAGCGGTTTGCTCGGCTGTCTTAAGCGCCAAAATGACGTCGAACAGGTTTGTCTCCTTCTTCCACGCTGCCGTCGAGGTCATCATATAACTAACCACCCTCTTGATGGGCGTCCCCTCACGACCATGGAGCACCTTGCTTTCCAAAGAGACTCGCAGTGTAGGATGGTGTGTTCCACGCCTTCCCAGATTTGCATAGCACACAGGTGTCACTGGTGGCCTCATGCAGCTCTGGAACTGACCGTGACTAGTATGCGTTAGGCCGACCTTAGTGCTTTTCTATTTTTCGCCAACCGTAGTTCTATGTCCGCCCTCAAGACGGGCGCTGCGTGTAGAGCTGATGATTCGGCAACCGAAGCTACTAGCCGCCGGTTTCCTCTGATACACCCCTAATTCTTGGCATATTCCATGCCATCCGTGCCTCCGGCTAACCCCGTGTCGAGAGTCATCCCAAGTTACTTTGCCTCTTTGTTCATTTCTATCCAGAGGCCCGTCATCATAAAGCGGACTCCCTTTTCCCTTTGTCTTCTGGGCTGTCAGATACGGCACCTCGGTCTTATGCGGTGCAAGCGTCAGATGATTGCAGTCTATCGATTTCGTTACTATCGATAAAACTCTGTTGGCTATCTCCTGTAGGGACGCTTCGGTCCGCTGTGATTATCAGGATCAAGTCAACCGCGTAGGGCTTGGCACCTTCTAGGTAGTTGTTATTGTGTCCAGCGCCCCGTAGTAGGCTAGGTTTTAGAGGATAGGTCCCAGAATTGAACCCTGTGGAACCCCGGCAGTAACCCTGTAATTTTGCTCCTTTGCAACCAGACTTTGTTCATCCAGGTATGATAGAATCATCCGGCAGGGGTACGTAGATATTGCCTTTCTCTTTAGCGCGTGTACCACTTCTTTCCCGCTCATCAAGGACTCCGAAGGTAGAGTTTTTGCTTTCCAGAAACCATACTGGGCGTCTGATAGAGCTTTTCTGGTTTTTATTTTTTCGTTTAACCTATTAGCCAGAACAACAGTATTTCCAGGACCTACCCCAAAGTGTCGAGGAGGCTGATGGACCTATCGGACGAGGGCCCTAACCTATTTCCGCGTTTGGGAATTAGTACAGGGTTTGCATTCTTTCACAACCTGGGAAACCTCCCCTCTCTAAGCAATCTAAGCAATTGGTCAAGGTCTAAAAGACCTTCGGCTAGCCCTTAGCAAATAGCTTGATCACCTCACGGGGTACGTCGTCAGAGACAAAGGCCTTTCCAGGCGCCAGCCGTTCTCCAGCTCGTCTGATCTCTTCCATTGTCACCTCCGGAACATCCTCCACGGCATCCGGAAACTTTTCAGTTCTTTTCCAGGGCTGTACCGGCAATGGAGCAGAAATTGTTTCCAGCAGCACGTCCGGCGGGAGCTTCAAGGGAGCTCTTCGGAGCTTCGCCATAACAATCTGGTACGGCAGGCTCCATATGTCACTGTCTACCGCATCTATCAACTGTCTATATGCTCGCGGCTTGCTCTTAGCAATGAGTGTTCGCAGTGTTGTTCGGGCGGCCTTGCAGTTGACTAGTTGGAAGTCGGCTTTTTTCACGTCTCTCTCATCCGACCTGCCACTCATATTTCTGCTGCTAAGTAATGCTAGTTAACTGTAATGCACCAGGAGCGCGTGATGTACGTATTACATATTTCACGAATATATATATATATATATATATTTATATATATATCTGAATGTTTTTGAATGTATTCACACATAATTTTACTGTTGTTATTCGTCCATTTATTCCATTAAATATCCCCATCAGTGCCGTCATAACAATCCTCGCTGTCCGTTTGTCGGAGTCGCCGGCGCTTTTGTTCTGGTGCGACGTTTACATCGCCGCCGCAATGACACGCATAAACAACGACGTATCCGGCTGACATCCGGCGGTCACACTTCTCGAATCTGCAGAGCGCAGCGGGAGCAGCAGCAGCAACAGCAGCAGCAATAGCATCAGAAGCAGCCGCAGCAGCAGAGCAGCTTCATTTCGCAATTGTGATTGACTGCCACAGACGCCGACCATTCCATGAATGCCGAGCCTGTCCAAGCGACGTACGCAGATGGACGGTGAAGATTGGGTAGGCAAAGGAGACCGTCAACGACGGGGTCATCAATTGGTGTGACGACAGCCCATCTGCCCCCTCCCGAGCTGGGGAACTCCCGAGAGTGGCTTCTTTAGCTCGTCGTGGTCGCCTCCTATAATGGCACTCTACCATTACAAGCAACTACGACATTACTGCGACAACTACTGCTACTACGACAACGACGACGACAACAACAACAACTGGTCACCATCATTTCTACTATTCCTGCAGCAAGTCGCCGCTCTACAACGCGGATGCATAGATGTATACGGATGTACTCGTACGAGATGCTGTTCGTTTCATGCCGTTCTTCAAGTCGTCCCCTCCACGCGACATAAAGCAGACAGTCCGGTGACCGGGCACCAAGACACTGTCTATAAGTCTCAATGGCTGTATGTATGCGTCATTGCTAGTAGTCGTGCGTCACTAACTAACGCGGCCGGCAACTGATGACCGTCGTCGTACACATATACACTGTTTCTAAAGCAATCAGTGACCATAGAGCATCTACCATACCACGAATCACAAGATGGCAACAGAGCGAGGAATATGGAACTCGAAACAGGAACGGCACCATGTATAGACCGGCATACGACGTGCGTTCATCATACGGCTTGTATTGCTGCACTTAACAGACGCACATACGACAAATAGTCTTTGAGGAATCTGAGGCCCGCGCTTCCATTATGCGTCAGAGGACAAGCAAACCCAGATCTCTCTTTAGTATTGTAACATAGGCTGCCTATGATCAAAATGCAGGTGTCGTCAGCATCGCTGACGTTCTCGATGTTGCAATTTTGTTCGTTGTTTTTGCTGCTTATTTTGTTGTTGCTCATTTTGTTGCTGTCGTTGTTGTTGTCGTTGTTGTTGTTGTTGTTGTTGTCGTCGTTGTTGTTGCTGTTATTAATGCTGTTGCCTTCGTTGGGGCTGTTGTTAGAGTTAGTAACTATGTTGTTGTTGGCGACCAGGGGAGTCACATGGGTGCACGGGTTCGATTCCCACCGTTGCACAATTGTATAAAGCGATTGTTTGTAATCGTGAAATGTTAGTTGGGAGTCAGCCCTAAATAGTTAGAAAGCTTTCCAAGTTCAAATCTGCACACTGTTGGAACTCTCCCGAATGTGTCGACAGATGTTCTGGCTCGAATAGCCACTCTCAGCTTGTTTATTCGTGCGTGTTAGTTTCCTCATTGCCATGTTATTTGCTCCGTTGGTTCTCTAACTGGCCCTGTCCCGTATTACGTTGTAAAGATGATAAGTGAACGCAGGCCAGATAGAAAAAGCACACTGACCATATCTCGTTCATTACTGACTCTGCACCGGGTCATGCCGGTTGCCAGCCATTACTCGAGGCGCTGTTCTGCTGCCAAATGTTGTTGTTGTTGCTATATATATATATATATATATATATATATAGATGGTTGCGATATATATGTATGGATGCGCCAGTTCACAAGCAGACAGAAAGCAGCGGACAGCGCCCAATGAATATGCGTCGAAGAAAGCAAAGGCTGTGCTGACAGCCGGGAGGATAATGGCCTCTTTTGTTTCGTGTGCGATTTCTATTTCGTCACCACAGTATAACCATCAGTACGTACAGAAGAATAAGCCCTTTACATTCTTCTGCACCTCAAACTATTGGTATAAAGGGCTGCAAGGGAAACTACTTGCGTTTTGGTGCGCCAAAGCTATTTTTCGTCATAATAACACTCCAGCGGACACCTTCATCGTCACAGTAGCAAAATTGCTGGAAGTAGTGTTCGAAGCACTGCTACTTGATTGTGTGAATTGCGCTGTTTCTAAAATAATCTTATTTCCAAAGTTTAATAGCTGGCACAGTAGAAAAATATTTTGAATAAAAAAATATGGCTGCTGTGTAACAGGCATTTTGTTGAATACGATTTCCAAATTAATAGGTGATTGAATCGTTCTTTCATACAACCATGATGAGCCACGTAGTAGTTCATTGTTAACGCCCCTTATATAGCATTTTACTGTCCAGTTTTATGCTTACTGTTACGTGTGTCGTCAGTGACCCAAACTATCCACAAAACGCACATCGCGCTTGTCGCGAAGAAGCGCACATAACGCTAGTACTGGGTGACGATCGCTTCCCCAGTAGCCAGCTGGTGCGTGGTCGGAAGTTCCCGCATTTTGCTCCCTATGGGAACATGCTCGTCAGCAAACAGAACACAAATACGGGACGCCATCCCGACGCCATCGTGTCACCCACCGTCTACGCATCAAGACGCTTTCATGACCTGTGGCCAAGGAGAAACGTTATGTCAAGTTGTGCGCAAGATACGCTCTTACGCCAACCACCAAACCGCCTAGCCTCCCAGTCAATCTGCCTCGTTGCTGATGAATCAGGTGGCGACACCAGCCAAAGCAACTACTGGTCAGCTATAATGGATGATCAGTGAAGGCTGCACAATTTTGATGATGACTACAATATCATTCGCTGCTTCTGCTGCCGCGGCCGACAATTGCAACATCGACACTGCCCGACTCGACAAGAACATCATAGTCAGGCGCCAGTGAGGCGCCCAGAGTCTTCATGTCGCCTCACGCCTCGATCCGTCTTTGCTCATTATTAATTCTGGTATGTGTCGTCTTCCATGCTCTCGCCCGTTGCTCCCTCTGCCCCTCCCCCGCCTCGCTACGCATCCATGTATCTGTTTGCACTGTGTACCCAGTCTCTTTGTAGATAAAAGAGCTGACCTCCTGGAAGCCAAAATAAAGCCGCACCATTAAGACGGCAGCGGGGGGGGGGGGGGTGGAGGCGGTGACGGGGGCGGCGGACAGTGTTGTTGTTGTTTTTGTTGTTGTTCTTGTTGTTGCTGCCGCCGGATGCATGCTTGGATGCTGGACGGTCGTTGGCAGGATGCCAACAAGAAACACAACTGCCAGACTCGAGGAGGGACGGAATGAAAAAATGGGGGTAAGTTCACCCGACCAGTTCACTTCAGCCAGAGCCGCGAGACGGAAACGCAATGGGCAGCTGCATGTAGAAAGATGCAGTAGGGGTATTGAGGCACGGGGGTCGCGGGATGCTCGTACACTCTGTACGGTTGAGCAGGTCTGCCGTCTATAACATTTCTGCCGCCGTGGCCGCGACGCCACCGCCGCCAATGGTTCGGACTAGCCAATGACGTCAGCGGCACCCCGGCGCCTACATTCATTGACTGTCAACTAGAAAAATAGTCGTGGGAGTCGAGGTACACGACAAACAATACCAGCGACATCGATGAAGGCACAAATGGCTGGCAGAGTACCTGCGATGAGCCTGTCGAGAAGCCCTGGCCGGAAGCCCTTGTCTTGCAAATTCTCAAGCAAAAATGCTTATTGCTGCTTTATACTAAGACACCGATCTCCGATTGTGTTAACGTTGCCGTAGAGTAGTGGTAGTTCTCATTACTTTTCTTTTTCACTGTGCGTAGTATTTCATTTGTAGGGTATGATCTCAATTATAAATCCGGGCCTTCGCTCAAAGAGCCACATCGTATGGAGCACATCGTATGCCGGCCGGGCTGAAGGGGTCTTCTGCAACCCTCGGTCGTCATCGCCGGGATCGCGTATAATTCCGCTGGGATGGCAAAGGTTTTGCACCAGTAGTCGATCCTAAACCTTTGGAGAGCGGGGTGGGCCAGAAGTCAAACCAGCAGCAAACCAGGACTTCGATACGGGGTATCAGTCCTGCTTTTTCTGGGGCGGGCAAGGTAGGCATTGTCCACGAAATGAGCAAAGAGCCGATTTTGTCGGAAAGAGAATGGGCCGTAACATCGTCGTTGTCGAACAGCATCGGGCTTGCCTGCAGCATAGAGGCTACCAGTTCAGACAAGCGTGCAGGTACACTAGTCGTGGCTAGCTCTCTGCGAACTCTAATGCGCGGCGCAGGCTCATTTGAGGTCTGCCTAGACCGTGCTGACTCGCCTGTTTCTTGAGAAGCTGCCTCGAGGTAATTGCTGAACCGGCATGTGACGATTGTCGAAAGAACCTTATAGGGACAGCTGCGTATTTCGCCACGAGGCAGTTAATTGGGAGACCGTCTTTCCAACGGAAGCAACCGGGAGGCCTCTTAATGCTCTCGTGGTGTGCCAGGTATGGGCCAAAGGCTCAGCTTGGATTATTATATTTTTTTCCTCAAAATTATCGTGAATTCAGGCTTGACACACACAATTGAAGCTTTTATTCCCAAGTGCTACACATTTGAGTTTATGCTTATATAAATGAAAAAAGACTATACACACACGGCGGCTTTCTGCCGCTATAATAATTTTAGTAGATCAGAAATTTCAACAGTTTTAAGGTTTGCAAATTTTTGCTTAATTTGTTAAAGATAAAAAGCGGAAAAGTTAGCTGACTACGTCAGTTTCGAATAACTTATATAGAACTCGTAAGTTTGCCCATATATATATATATATATATATATATATTATAATTTGTTACGACAATATGTGTAAAATTATTGTGTTTGTTTATGTTACGGCCATCATGATTTACTTAGGTACCTTCAGAAGAACTATAAATGTTTTGCTCACTCTAGCGAAATAAGCTACGTTGCTTGAATCTATTCGGTAGTTCTGCCGTCTGTCCTCTGAGATCAGAGCGCCCACAATCACAGCCATTCGATACTGTTCGATATGATTTGTCGTTGCAGCATACTACGCGTATATCTACCACATCATATAGCACCGCCACATGCGAACCGTGGCCCATGAGAAAAGTGCCTCAGTGTCAACTAGAGAGAACAAAACAAAATGGCAACGAACCTACCTGAAAAATCAGCAGCGAGATAGCAGCGAGAAGCGGCGGCTTCGTAACAAGCAAACAATGGCTTCGTATCAGCGCGCGATGGTGCTGATGGTGGTGGGGTGGCTGGAAGAATGTCGACGTTCTACCTGGCTATCGGGAGCAACAGCGGACTGACAACGAACGGGTAGTATCGCGTGGTGGTGGTGGTGGTGATGGTGATGGTCGGTACAACGTCAAATGAATGCTGCGCCGGTATGTATCCCTCTAGCGGAATGGCTGACTCGCTAACTGGTGAGGGATAGTGGTGCTTTGCGGATGGTGGTGGATGGTCACCGTAACGACGCACTGTTCAGTACAGTAACATTCAGCGCGTACATTGACCGTGCGTGTTGTTGTTGTTGTTGTTGTTGTTGCGTGGTGTTGTTGTTGCTGCTGGCGCTTTTGTTGTTGGTGTTGTTACTGTAGTTGTTGTTGCTGCTGCTGCTGCTGCTCCTGATGCTGTTGTTGTTGTTGTTGTTGCTGCGTCGGCGGTTGCTGTAATCATCATCGTGGTTGCGTCACAATAACTAAACGTTGTCGTCGTCGTCGTCGTCGACGTCTAATACGAGATACGACGCACGACGCCGGTCAATAGAGCAATGAAGCTACAACAAGCCGTCGTCAGCACTGGCTAACGATCGAGATCGCCAGCCCGCCCGCACCCACTCACACGGCCAACGGCGGCGGAAACACACCAACACGCCTACGAACACAACCGAGAGGCAGCAACAACAACAACGATAGCAACAAAGACAACAACAACAACGATAGCAACAAAGACAAAAAAACAACAGCAATCGTCGGAGTCGTTGACAAACGCGTCACGTCATCAGACGCGGACACGGACGACGACGTTGCATCACTGACCGCTAACAACAGTAACTACTGTTACTATTCGAACTGAC
This sequence comes from Dermanyssus gallinae, assembly GCA_003439945.1. Classification (NCBI taxonomy): domain Eukaryota; kingdom Metazoa; phylum Arthropoda; class Arachnida; order Mesostigmata; family Dermanyssidae; genus Dermanyssus; species Dermanyssus gallinae. Next base: position 147,394 of record QVRM01002658.1, on the reverse strand, counting down.
GCGATGCGTTCGTTCGGCGACGACTACTCCAACCGGAATCTAGCAGTCTTGGACACGATCAGAGAGAGAGAGAGACAGAGTCCTCCAACTCATTCACCAGCAGCGCACAGTTGCTGCTGCACTAGGCAGACGCCGGCCACAGATACTAACGGCGTCCGATTCCCGTTCGAGTAGCTCGAAAGCTCTTTGAATCAGTCCAGAGAGGAATTGGTGCTGCTGCTGCTGCTGTTGCTGCTGTGGTCGGTGTTGGTAGCAGCGTCTCGGTGTTTCGTGGTCTCGTTGGCTTTTTCTCTGTGCGTTTGGCTCTGCTCTTCCTGCACTTCCTGCACGCACACTGGTTCTTTGTTCGTGTTTTGTCGTCGTCGTCGTCGTTGTCGTCGTCTTCTCCTTTCAGCTCTGCTTGTTCCAGCTCTCTATCGTTCGACTTTTGCTATTCTCCCTCTTTGTGTCGTCGTTGTCGTCGCCGTATTTTCCTTTTTTGCTTTCCCTCTTCCTCTTGTTCTCGCCTTCTTATTCCCTGCCTATTCTTCTCCTTTTTCTTTCATTATTTTTTCTTTCCTTTTCCCTGTTCTCGTCGTTGTCAGCGTTCTTCTTCTTCTTGACGTCCTTGCTTTTTGTGCTTCGGGCTTTCCTTGTCTCTTGGTTCGAATCTCTCACAACCGCTGAGTATTATATTATATAGTAGGTATAGGCACCGAAAAAGGCGGTGGTGGTGGCGGCGGCGGCGGTGATGTTGTTGTTGATGTCGACGACAACGGCAACGCAAACAGGCGACACAGCGTCGGCACGGATCAGCAGCCTCGCAACTGTTGTTACTGATGGCGGACACTCGCCGGCCCGCTCGTCCGTCTTCCGTCTTCCTTCCCAAACCAAGCGCGAGCACACTACGCAGCACACATAAGAAGCCCAACGAGAGTCAGGCCGATCTACAAAGGCCGATCTGTGTTTCTTCCTAAGATTTTGCTTGCTCTTCTCCTCTGTTTGTGTCTGCTGCATCCATTCGCCTGCCTGCCTGTCTGTTAGTGTGTTCGTCCGTTCCTTCCCCTATTCCTTCCTCCATTTTCCCTTCATAACCCCTCTTCTTTCTCTCTCTTTCTCTCTCGCCCTCTCTCTCTATACATATATATATATATATATATATATATATATATATTTATATTTATATATTTAGGGGCTACAAAAAAGTTGTTTTCGGTTTTGTCCGTACGGATTCATTAAAAAATTCGAAAAAAAAAAAATTTAGACCCAATATATATATATCTACCCCCCTGCCTCTATGTCTCTCTACGACTCTCCCTCTATCTCTCTTTCCCCTTCCCTATACCCCCTCTCTTTATTTTTCCCTTTCTCTGGAAGAGCGCCAGTGGGAAAGATGTTGATATCGACCCCGAATCCAACGACAACGACAATGAAAACAACGGTGACGATGGCTATGCTGATGAGACGCGTCTGGGTGGGTGATCGGTTGTGTTCCAACCTGCGTCAAGTGTTCCGGGACGCAGGAGCGTCGGTGGAATGCAGCTGTTATTCTTGTTGTTGTCGTTGCTGTTGTTGTTGTTGTGGTTGCTAATGGTGTTGTTGCTGCTAATGTTGTTGTTGCTGCTAATGCTGTGTCTGATGCTGATGTTGTTTTTGCCGTTGCCACTGATGCTGGTTCTGCTCCTCCTGCCACCTCTTCTTCCTCTCCTTCGTGGAAGAGGCTGTGATGCGCGACCGAGCCAGGAAGTCTTCACAAAGAGAGATATGACTACGTAGGCCGATAGGTGGGTGGGAAATAGAGAGAACCGAAGAGAAGATGCGATGGAGGTCTGGAGCGCGAAGCGCGGGGTCGGGGGCACGAAGAGAAGTGTCTAGAGAAAAATACGGAAAAGGTCGAGGAACAACTGCGGTACAGTACAGTAACAGCGACGCGGTGGCGGCAGCAACGGCGGTAGCAGCGGCCCACCAACTAATCCGAATCACCACGCAACACCAGCCATGGACGCAGCCGCAGCAGCAGAGACTATCGTGACGTCACCGACGGCGTGCTTCTCGACGTATTCGCTCTTTACTTAGTCAGTCAGTCAATCAGTCAGCTAGCCACCCAGCTACCCCTCAGCGTGGACGGGGGGCAGACCGGCAACCCCCGCCCACGCTGTCGCACTCAATGGGTAAGGGTCGAAAGAGGAAAGGTGATGATCGCCATTCGTCGTTGTCGTTGTCGTCGTTGCCGACCTCATCATAAAGAACAACGTACGCGTGCACACCAGGGGGAGCCACATGGGCTGTCGTTGGCTCTGCACTGCAATTGGTACGCGCGCAACAATGGTGCACTATGCTGTATGAGGCGTATGACCACGAACGACAACTATGGTCACGTTAGATGTTGCCGGAAGATAGTAATACAAGATAGTAATAACGGTGATGACAAACTAGATAGACTAAACAAGTACAACTGCAACGGCCAGGGCAACAACAGCAGCATCAGCAGCAGCAGCAACAACAACAACAACAAAAACAATAACAACAACAACAATAACAACAATGCGAAAGGCGCACGCAAATGCACCACGCCACCGGATTTGACACAACAACAACAAACTGTGGTGGTCAGAAACGGATCATGCACTTTCAGCCTACCTTGGTCGGACCGCTAAGCACGAACGGAGACCGCTTGCATGATGTAACGCCACCCCGTGCAGACCAACTTGGCAGCGTCTAGTAATAGCGCCTCAGCCCAGTCGGCCTTCCCATATCTCCAACTCTCTCTCGCTAAGCCTCACATAGTTGTCGAATAGCACTCATTTCCTTTGGCCACAAGACACACGCGTCCACCTGCAGACGGATACATCGAGGACAGACAAAAATACACTCGATTGTGGGCTCGTCAGCCACGGGGGGGGGGGGTGAGTTCCTCGATCGACTTTCATGTGCTTCTTATTCTTTTCGCCCCCGCTCTTCCGCCGCGTCAAAACGTTACTCCCCTTGTCCAGGGCGTAGTTTTGGTCGTCCACAACACGAGCGGAAACAAGACTTACCACTCTTATATTGTCTCACAACAACTCTTAACCCCCGATCCCTTCTTACCCGAAATGGGTCAGGGGTGGTGTTTTCTCTGTTGTTTTTTATTGTGCTTGACCTTATTAGTAGCGACGGCGGCGGTGCCACGGCAGCAGCAGCAGCAACAGCAGCAGGAACAACAGTACCTGTTGCTGTTCCTGCTAATTCCCGAGTCATGTCGACGGATCAACAAGCGTCGTCTTTGCTACCGACACTTTATATGGGCGTAATTGTGGAAGGGCATTTGGTAGGTTGTCCGAGTGTGAGAATCTGTTGGCTATTATTAGCGCTTAGAATACAGTTGCTACAACAACAGTAACCACAGCAACAGCAACAACTAATGCGGCAATCTTGTGCAAGACCCAATGGCCACCCCGCCATAAGTATCACCTACTCGCTTCCTGCCTCTTACCACCCACGCTGGCAAGGTTATAAAATTGTGACTCAGCCCAACCAAGGTCATGGCCGTTCATGCAGTGTCCGTGCAGCTTCCGTGTAAGTCAGAGTTAACAAGCCAGTTAGCTAACAAGTTCCTTTTATTGGTTAATAAATGCAGTCGCAGCAAAGTATATTTTGGTTATCCCGGGGTTGGTTTGGTTAGATTGGTTTGTCTTCTCAGAGCTGTCGGTCAGTCTGCCAGAGGGTTGACTGCTGGGGTCCTTCTGTTCTTTTTTTAGACATGGGAGATGTTGGGAATTCTTGATGCACTTGCGTCGCTGGCAAAGCTACGTTCGACTAGTATGGGGCTGACTCTCACTGATGCCACTAAAGCCGGAGTTGTTTCGCACCCCTCGGAATTGGTTGTTGCACAAACATCAATACTTCGAACAAAACTCCACGGGCTGCCCCCCAGCATATATATATATATATATATATGTTTTTTTTCGTACTTCCGAATGAGGTCGCGTTCACGGTCACGGATCGACGACAAAAGTGTTGTGGGTTGCGCTTAAACATAGGCAAACACTGCTGCGTAACGCTTCTTTGTGTGTGTGTGTTTTAATCGATAGCCAGCAATCGCGGCATTCTGCTTGCATACAGCGTCTTAATTTTATCATCTTTCGTTTAGTATATTATGCACGCCACCCACTAAAATGGCTACAATGTCAGTTACGATTACATGCGCTTTCATTCGGAAGTTCAATTTGATGACTATTTATTGACGTTTTCAACAATTTATGGTGTAGTGGCGGTGGGGCTGCTGCTGCAGAGTCCCCGTAAGCTTAACCCAACACAGCTTTGATTTGCGCGGCCGTCCACTTCTTGAAATACAAATTCTTAGTGCACTGTGCGGAACTCGTGTTTCTCCATATTTATGACAAATGCTGATATTCTCTGATCCGATCTGCTGTCACTGATCCGATGCTCCCCTTGCCCAGGTGTAGCCGACTGGAGATGCCCAGGAAAAATGCACTTACCAACAAGAGCTTATATAAGCACAATTTTATATTCATCTAATTCTAAAAAAACGCAAATTTTCGTGGCAACCTCATATACAACATCGAAATTGCGTTGTCCCGTTGCAGCTCGATAGAGAGAGCCTCTGACAAACAAAAATTGCGGCTTTTTGTCCCTGTCAATACACAAATTCAATTTATTCACACATTTAGTGTCGATAATATCTAAGTACAAAGATTTGGCTCGGCGTCAGGAGCTCACAAATGCAGTTACAAGAATTGTATGAAATATACAATAGAATATAAACATACAATATACAAAGTGTTTTTTTAATTCTAGTAGTGTATTATTATATTTATTTAGGAATTTAATATATACATGTGAATGTTTAAATCCACGGCACCGATGGCTCACTCCTCATCTATCACTCGTGTCCGAGTGGGAGTCTTGCCCGACCCCTGACGCGAAGACGCGGGTCCATCCAGTCTTTCATAGTTCCGAGCACCGAAATCGCGTTACCTCTCGGAATCTCTAGGGAAAGCCGTTGACAGAAGAAAGTGCCCGCCCTCTTGTACATCGTAGCCTGCTGTAAAGCGTCGCCAACCTGGGAAATTAGAATTCATATACAAAGTTACGATGACATTAAACGGGCCAACTGAGTTAGAGACCTAATGTTACTACAAACAAGACCGTGATATCTAGAGCATTCGGTATGACAATATTTACTTCTGCACTCAACATCGGGGTCGTGGAAGCCTCCTGCACTGCATAGGTGGTGGTGGTAGCCGTGTACCGAAAAACGCACTATCACATGGCGATTCGGTCGGTCGGGCCCACTCCACGCGTCGTCAGTCATTGCAGGTGTTATGAAGATATCACAATCTATGTCGGCCAGTTAGTCCTCCTTTGTCCCTGTCGTCGCCTTTAGCAGTTCTCATAGCAAGTCGTCGATAGTCGATCTGCCTCAGAGGGCCTAAAGTGCCAAAGGTTTCGAAGGCCACTAGACTGAACTCATACGATTAGACCAGTTCTGCACATTTGCTCATCCTATTTTATTCGGCTGCTGAGCTATATATATATATATATATATATATATATATATATATATATATATATATATATATATATATATATATATATATATTATTTTTCCTGTAAGGCTGATTGCCCGTGTACGGTTTGTTCATGTCATTGCTAATTTGTATCTACTTGTATCCATTTACCTTATCTAAATTGGAAACCCTGCAAACCAATTTAAAGGTGGCCGGTCTGGGTCTCGAACCCAGTCCTCCCGAATGCAAGGCAAAGGCTTTTTCACTAAGCCATCTTGCTATATATATATACAGGGTGATTCGGGTAGTTTTGTACTTCTTTCGAGGTTTGATAGAGCTGGGCAAGAAAATAATTTTTCCCTATGGAGGGAGGACGCGGAAACGTCTTGTTTAGGAGAGAGAGTGAAGTTTATAAAAGTAGTTTTTCTGCCTTTTTTCTCCTACATAGTTGTGCGAAATCTACGTTTGCGGGAGAACCAGTCAACGCATAAAGAAACCGGAAGACACTTCACTAGCTTGCGTAGCAAAAAGCGAATACCCAGATTAAGGAAAGTCATGAAAAGTCGATATTTTACGTTAATGCTTTTTTATGAAAAATCGTACAATTTTTCCATTGCGACCGCAAATGTACGTCTAAAAGACTACTCTCACACAATAGCAAATTAATTGCCCATCATTTCCGTACCAAGGTGATGGCGCTGCGTTACGTAGTTGTCAAGTAACCAAGCGTTTTCGACAGTCATAGTTGTTATGTTTTACGTGCAAGTTTTCACGTTCAGAACCGTAAACATTTGCCAAGACGTTTCCGCCCCCTCCTTCCACTCGGAAAATGATTCTCTTGCTGAGTTCTACCAAACCTCAAAATATGTACCTAACTTTCTCATACGCCCTATGGAAATATGCATGCCTTCGATTTCGATATGGCTATCGAAAAAAGCTTAGTGACTTGACAATTACGTAACGCAGCATCAAGTCAATCGTTTATTGTCACCTTGGTTAGGTATTGCACATTACACATATATATATATATATATATATATATATATATATATATATATATTATAAGAACATTATATCCACAATCCATCCTATGAGATCATATTCAGACTTGTCATCGATGTCATTTTCGTACATTGACCAGCGTGGTATCTTGAACATGATAAGCCACAATATTTGCATATACAAAGATCACTTAGGTCATGATATCCTTCTGTTCTACATATTGCATGGTGGAACCCGTGAACCGCATATCTTACAACCGTATGACGAGTATTTCGGCACACCCCCTTCCACTCAGTGTTTGTCATTGCTCTTGTGTTATAAAAATCGGGATCAACGTCTGCCATCTTTTCATCATACAGCCTAATAAATTCACGATAGGCCGGCGTCTCTGGGAACTTAAACTGCGACTTTAACTGTTCGACAAACAGCGGAGTACCCGTAAGAAGATAGACCAAACGATTTCGCGTTGAGCAGTGCAGGCCCAAGACCCTTTTTAGAAATGCAGGTTTAGTACTATCTAACAACGCGAGGTGTGCTGTGCTCAGTTTCTCCCAGAGCAGTTCTATTCCATAAGATGCAGTTGGTGCTATTTTCATATTAAACAAAGCCAGTGCCGTGCTGAGTGACAGTTTTTGCGGCTGTGCTATCATTGTTGCGGCCACCAGTGCCTTTGCTACTCGTTGTTCTATATGTACACCAAACGTTTTGCCACTGGGCGTCAGTGTCACGCCTAAGTATGTGAATCTATTAACATAGCTTAAAACATGACCGTTTAGCCTTAAAGTGTCTCCTTCTGCTATTCTACCGCCACGTCTAAATTTCATCGCCTCAGTCTTTTGGGCGTTGATTTCCAGTCCAACGTCGGCAATATATGAAGAGATGGTTGCCAATGCTTGTTGAAGGTGAAATCTACTCCGGCTGTAAATCACCAGGTCGTCCGCGTACATAATTATATCGACCGTGGGGTGTCGTTTCTTGATTTTGGGTGGCAGGTCCGCTATTAGAAGTGTAAACATCAGCGGGCTCAGATTGTCTCCTTGTGTGAACCCATTAGTTTGCACCAGTGGCGGATGCTCTGTGACTCCATCATCTATGACGACTTGATTTGTTTGGAGGACATCCTGGAGAAGTCCTACGATTGGTGCTGGAACACCAAGTTCAGCGAATTTGTTAAGAACTATGCACCTCGAACCCGAGTCAAAGGCTGCTCGGAAATCAACGAACACACTGTACAAAAATTGACCTTTTCGTGAGAGGGTGCTGTCGATATCCTTGAGGAGTGTTGTACAAGCTGATAGTGTTGTAACGCAGCATCATCACTTTGGTACGAAAGTGGTGGGCATTAAATTTAATATAATGTTAAGGATGGACAATTGAATCACAAAAAAAAGTGTGTTGCATCAATGTGGCTGAGGTTGCAGAAGATCTAGTTGAGAAATAGACTTGTTCCATAGAGAAACTGAACATACCAGCGTGTTCCGAAGAAATGTTGCCTCGTCTAAAATATATTCAACAATAATAGCATAAGCGAAATAGGTGTGTTGAGGAAAATTTGCAAGAATTGAGATTTTGTAATGCTTTTTTTATCTTTTACAAACAAAATCCTTAACATTTTGCACTATGCTTATAAAACAAATACATTCGAAAGTGTCTCTGGCAGCCGATAACGTCTCATTGGTTACCTAAACGCACATTAAAACTAATACTTATAGTTATTTATCTCATCATAAGTTGAGCCCATGAGCTAGGCTCAAAATACTCGACACTTTAGTGCCACGACTGTCCTAATCTCTGAACTTTAAGAATGCATCCACGAGATTCCCCGTACAGTCCCCTCTAGTAGCAGACTCGCTTCTATCTGGCTTAATCTTACGTTTGGGCCAACTAACAATATTGCTAAGAATACGACTCAATCGCCCGCGACGCGAAATGAAAGTTAAGGGCAAAAATATGTACTTGCACGTTACGTGCAAATATCTACGTTCAATACTAAGCCTAGAGGTGCAGTCCATAATCAATTGACCCAAATCAAAATATTGTACAGCCCTTTAGAACGCTGCATTATTTGCCACGGAACATCGCGTATACTGGCTCATTAGCACACTCCGCAAGATTCAGATAAGATGCTAATGACTAAACGAAATCTCATATCAGAGCTATTACTGAGCGTGACTAAGGACGGATAGCTAGCGTATTAGGTTATCGTTAGTCGAGTTGCCTTTTAGCTTTGTGAAACCGTTTGTATGTCGATCAGTTGCGTTCGTATTAGTTGTTTTGAACACCACCGATCTTGTAACACCCGGGTGATGCACCAAACCGCATATACGAGTCTTCAGCAAAAATCGATTCAGCCATCCAAATCTGTTTCATTGGTGTATCCGTATGTGACATCCATCCAGCTAAAGATTCCTTTGGACTGTTCTGATCGGGTCTCTGGGTGGTGGCGGCGGTTTCCACAGCGGGTGTCGCCAGGAGAAATCCTTGGTATATATATATATATATATATATTGCATACTAGCACCCTTTGTCTCTTTCGCTCGTTAGGCAGGCTCTACCACCACCACCTAACCCGTAGGTACGAGCCAGCTATTCTACTGAGTGGATTCATGCTACAAGAGATTTTCCTTGCCTCCACGAGACATACTTATACAGCTAAGCCCAAGCCAGCCGCTTCCAGAGAGTCCCCGGTAAGTCCCATTGCAGGGTTTCCACACGCAGCACCCCGGCACCCTCAGGGCACCACCCGGCAGCAGGAAGCTCTCCCTTCTCTCTAATCGCGTTATAGAGATCTCAAACTTCCTTGTCAACCTGCCGGGACTTTTAGCCTAGCTTAAGGAGTAGCCGTAACCGGAAATTCACCCATAGCTACTCTGCTGCCGGCTGTCAGCACGCGATGCATAGCAAGGCGTCTCTTAGACCATTCGGTGGCAACGGGTATTATGCCTATCACACTATGTTACTGATCCGTTTAATTCGTCGTTACACGCCATTGAGAAGCGACGAACGTGTGGTCCTTTTTTGTTTGTTTTTTGACAAAATGTGTTTGGTGTCTTGGTTTGTCCTAACTAAATGCTGACGACGAGGACTGCAATTGTTGGATACATCAAACTTGCCTATGGCTAAGACTAGCAAGTTTTCCTTGTAACAGGGACATTTATTTAGTCGTTTATTTTTTGCGGAATATTTATTTGTTTAATTGTTCATTATTAAGTATTGTAAACTGAAAGTGCCCTGTTGCAAATTATTGTAATCTCATACCAGCGAATATCAATCCGATAGTGCAAATATTAGCGGCAGCTAAAACCTATTTTTTTATGTGCATAATGATGAAGTGTCTAATCCGGTATAGGATTCTCGATCAGAAAAACAAATTACGTATTTGCAAAGAAGCGCTTTAACAAACCAACGGTGATCCCAAAAATTATAGTATTTGTCTATTTTTGTTCCACTACAATGTTATTTTAATTCGAATCTAATTGATCGAAGACATATTAGAAAATACTAAAATAAATCAATCTCAATTATTAAATTAGGTTGAAAGATGCTAGTTTGCAAGCGAACAAACAGTATTATGAGCCAGCTACCTTTAAGCTAGGTTATTCTAACGAGTTGCATAGACATTTTACAAGCTTCCGATTTGCCACGTCATATGCGTTTATTCTAACTATGAAACCTACGTACGTTATACATTTACATACAAGTAGTATCAAGGAGATACGTCAAGCAGCAGCCGGAATTTATGTCAGCGTAAAGCACGTGCTCTCTATTATTTTATTTTAAAACAAAGTTGGTAAAAACGGGCAGATGATGAACAAGTGTGCCCGCGGTTTGTTAAAAGATGATGTATATCTTTTAAGAAGCTTAAATTCTTGCGCACTACAAACCATATAACAACCTATTCACAATAGTTTAACTTAACTTACTGTAGTCTATAATAGCGCGTAGAACTAAAACTATAAGAACTGCCGGACATTCACAGACATATTAAAAAAAGCACATGAACAAAAACGAAATACTGTCCAAACTGCAATATAGTCTTGCGTGGTTTGATTAGGAATTTTCTATAGATATTTTTTTCCATGAGTTAATCTATTTCAACGTTAAACATATGTTTTCAACAAGAGTATCCTATAGAGCAGTGACCATGAGACATTTTGGTCACTCGCCCGTCGAGACAAAGACAACTCTAGCAGAATATCACAATATACGTAGATTCGCACGCGTTTACTTTTCCTGAGTCTTTCCTACCGCTCCGTTTAACAACTAAGGTAGTCATGGTTCAGGCATGTCGCTTAGTGTTTCGACCGGCGTTCGTACTACCGTAGAGTACGAGATGGTTAGACAATTGGGACAATTGGCTCCGATCATCTGTTGTGCGCCAGGTCAACTCAAGGTGCCCCTCCTGCGACAAGAAGCAAGAAGGTCTCATTACGCCGTCGACGCTTCTAGAACATCCTGGAAAGGTGGTGGCGCGTTCCTTCCCTTGGGTGTAGTAGTGCGCGACCAAGTGGTAGAAAAGGTAGGAAATAGGTTATAAACGGCATAAGGCCAGCTAGCTGTTGCCAGGCTGGCAGGAAAGCGGAAAACGAAAAGAAAAGAGAAGTATAAAAGGTCGGGGAAGATCGGGAACGACGGAGGGGTGGAGGAATTAGGGAACTAAGTATCGTAATGTCCGTAGAGTTGGCCCGAACAGCTCGCTCACAGACTAGCGACTGTGCTGGCGGGTCGCCGACTAGCCCTGTGGAAATGGGGTATCCTTTGTCGGTACGCTACTGCGTTGGCTGGCCACGTTGCGATCCAAACGCTGTCTTCGTTCGTCAAGCCCCAACCTTTGCCCCTCTCCAGCCAATCCGGCTGTCGTGCGGGGGGGGTCGCTGCCGTCGTTAAAAACTCGGTACTACTTGCGCCACTTCTTGGTCGACATCGTTGTCCTGCGATGATCTTGGGAATCCGCCTGTGTCCTGCTCGGTGCCTGCGACAGTTAAAGGGGAGCGATAAACAGACGGAGAGACGGAGAGCGAATATAACGAGAAAGTCGAGCCCGACGCAAGTAGAAGTGTACGCAATTCTCACTCACCCGCCCGTTCGTTCAGCGGCCGCAATACTATCGTTGTTCCACGTAAAGGGCTCTTCCATAGGCGGCGTGACGGGAGGAGGGGCCGGCCGGGAGCGGGTTACGGGGAGGGAAATTGATGGGGAGAGGTTAGAGGTAGGTAGAGGTAGGTAGTGTCTGTTTCAGTTCGGGCTAAGCAGGACAGGACTTGCCCTCGGCTTGCTTTTAGTCAAGGACCAGTCTTAAGTTAGGACCCAGGACCAATTGCGTCCTTCGTCCTCGTCGTGCAACAGCGACGGCAACAGCAGCAGTTCCTGGTTCTGTCGGCAGGCTAGCTGGCTGGCCGGATCGAAACGGCTAGATAGTGGCGATAGTATCTTGACGAGTACAGCCGCCGCATCGTCATCCCCACCACGGTGGTGATGACGGTGATGACGAGAATGTGTCCTGCATAAGCGCGCGTGCTCTGTAGTTTCGAAAGTCTTGGCCATCACCACCATCTCGTTTCGACGGCGGCCTCAATTCGCAATTGGGAAGAAAAACTTCGTCTTTATATTTCTCTTTTTTTCGTCGTCATCATCGTCGTCGTCGTCTTTTTCGCCCTTTGCCTTCCACTTCTACTTTTTCTTTTATCGTTGCGCCGTGGAACGAGTTCAAACGAAGCGGCGGCTTAACGAGCACGCATACCTCGTTCTCGTGCTCTAGCGAATCGGCGGGCTGGTTGGTAGCGGCTACGAGCGTAAGCTTCTATCTACCTAGCTCAAACGAACAAGCTGCCACTGATCGGGCGGACAAACGGACTTCCTGATGGGCGCCGCGGACTGTTTGCCAGTAGCGGGGCGACAATAGCTCGGGCCCTTGGCACTGCTGCCGCCGCCGCCGCTCGAGGTCGACCCGAACAGCTAAATCAGTAGCAACAGGAGCCGTAGCAGCGGCAGGATTAGTACAGGCGGCATAGAGTCGACAAGCCATGTGTCGAGAGTCAGTCGTGGTTCTCGGTGCTGAAGATAGGCTCGTGAAGGATGAGGAAGGCGATCCCTAGGCCGCTCGAGTGTTCGAGCGGCCAGACGCCTCTCTGTCCTCCGTCTGTCGCCGCTCACTCAGGCTGGGGGGCAAAGGTTGGGGCTTGACGAACGAAGACAGCGTTTGGATCGCAACGTAGCCGGCCAACGCAGTAACGTACCGGCAATGGATACTCCACTCGTCCACGATGTCGGGGGAGTCTAATGGGCGTTGTCAAAGACGACGATGTGGTTGTTGTAATTGTTGTCGCTCTTGTCGTTGATGTTGCAATTGTTGTTGTCGTAGTTGTTAATACTGCTGTTGTTGTTATTGTAGGTGTCGTTGTCGTTGTTGTTGTTGTTGTTGCTATTTCTCTTGTCGTCATCATCTCCCCTTTCGCCTTTGAAACCCATTCCGCGCTCGCTAAGCGCAGGACGAGCTGGGCCTTTGACAACGACAACGGCTTTCCGCCGCGTACGTTCACCTTCAAGGAACAGCGCCAGTTAGCCAAAACAAGCTAGTTTGGTGGCCCGGATACGATACGCAAACACACACACACATTATCGGGAAATTCCCTTGTCCTATCAGACTATCACGCCCCCCCTCCCATGAATCTTCTGCTCTACTTCGAAACATCGGTGTGCTGCTTGTCCGGCTCAGCCTACCTACAGTGGGCCGCTAACCCACCATTTTGCTATCTCTTAGATTACCGGTCGTTAGCCCGGTGGCGTGGTGGCTTAAGTCTGCGCCTCGCAACCGGAGGAGACACATAGGTACGCGGGTTCGAGCCCCACCGTTGCACATTTGTATTTATGGGGGTCCGTCTACGAAGCAATGCAAATAACAGTTCCATGGACGTTAAATCTTGGCTGAGGGTCAGCCCAAACTCTTTACTTTACTAGATTACCGGTAGTTGGCTGCCGTTTAGCCGCTACCGCTGCCATCACCATGAGCGGTGACCAGAGGCAGTCAAGTCAGCTAGCTTTGTTTGAAAGCTGGCGTCTTGGTCTTCAAAGAGAAACTAGTTCTAACGCCCCTTCCTTTCCACTCCATTTAGACATGACACCTGTACTGACTAGCGCACCTAGCGTATCGCAGTCATCTACCAACTCAGCAATGAAAAGTTTAACAAAACCTATGCACAGCAAGCAAGGCGGCGATCTCGGCCCGGATCAATATATGCAGTCCATACAGATCGATATATGCATATCGCGTTTATCCGCGGTTGTGAACAATACAGCAATAAACGGTGGCTTAACTAGTCCGCTACCTGCATGGGTAGCAAAGGACTGAGGGAAAGTTTCTGACAAAGTCCTAGAGCAACTGGAGGTGGCAAGAAAAACTTAATCCTGACATTTAACACGACAACAAATGTGCGCGACAAATAAAAGAAAATCGGAAAACCAGTCTACGATGTTACATCGCTTTCCCAGTACAAGCATCTTTTTGGGACTGATAAAATAAGCCCATCTATGCGCCTTGTTTTTCGCAAGATCTCAGACTGCTTATTTTTCGGGGATCTCATTTAATTGTTGCTAGTTAACTTATATTGCATATAGTTAGCCTAATGTTACGCGTGAAAAAGGTACGGTAGAATAAGAGACAGAAAGCTCCTGTCAGCCTCTAATTGTCTCTAGTGCTGTACAAGGCTTAATTGGTGCAAGTACAAGAAGAATGCACTAAATTTAATAGAAATGTATGTACATACGGATCAATTTAGTCTAAACACGTTGAAACATTGCTGTCGTATCAAAGTTTTTGAAGCCAATAATTATCTTACACACAAACAGGGATAAGTATTTCGCAGGGGTAGGTCGACTCGATCTTCTCGCGTTGGCCCACTTATGGAAGCGGGTGTCCGATTCGGTTGAGGTACGTGAATTATGCTTCGCAGTCTTTCCATTCCGTCCTGTTCCAGATGCTGGCTTTGCTGGATTGCTCAGCGCCGGCTGTTGCCTGGATTAGGTCCAATCTTTCAATACGGAAACAGGCGGCACGAGCTCGTCTAAGGCAGTAGTCCTCCTGGCAGCAGGTTGATAACGGGACCCCTTAAGGCTCGGTTATCGGACCTTTTTCTGTCTCTCCGAATTTTTTCATAGTCCACGTGCCAAACCGTAGCTGTGCTATAGTTTTTGTTGACGTTACTGTTCGATGTGGCTACCCCAGCATGTCACCCCCCTAAGACCTGAACCTGCATTCCCAAAGCATTAGATGCCTCACAGCAAAGCACCTCTTCTCTGGCGAAGTAAAACAATTTTCCTTTTTAAATGTTTATTTGACCGAGCAAATCAGGCCTGTGATCTAGGCGTAGACTGAATTTGAACTGTTGTGTAGAGGAACACCAACTCAGATTGAATAGATTGAATATTTATCTACGTGTTTTTAGCCATAGTTGTTGCGTATTAAGGAGATGCTGTACAAACAGATTGTTAGATACGCGTGTATATTTTTCGCGTGTTGCCTCATTGATTGATCGGCGTTATATCAAACGTACCTAACGCTACATACAAGTCCTCGTGATAATATCCAATGAGATCATCGCTTGTGAAAAGTACATAGCATATTATTTGGATTTTGTCTAGTGAGATTTTCAGCCTCGTTGTTACCCCGCCACTTCTTTTATTTAACGAGAACTGTCGTTGAGTAAACCGCGTTTGAAATGAAAATTAACTTGAGACACATTTAAGCAGCAGCGGTACTTTGGGTAACTAACAGATTAAGAGTTTGTCGCCACGGCAATCACGAATGATATGTGCTGCTGGTGTAATTTCCGGCTTGCTAGAGCTAAATCTGTTACACTGTGGTTCAAAATCGTCCTGCTATTAATTTCCCGTTGGAAAGGCCTATATAACTCTAGTATAAGACCGCAATAGCGATGAAGGTCAATATGTCGACGTGATCGCGCCGCAGACGTAGCAGACCCTATTACGTCTAAGCGTCTACAAGTTCTGCTCGTAATTGTGCAAAACAAATGTGAAAGTAGTTATATGGAGTACATTGGCAAAACGGTGAGTCTATTTAGGCCGTGTAAACGGCCTCAATGTGTAGTTGGTCTGACAAACCAGCTGTTCCCGGGTTAAACGCCAAGAGAGAAGAATGAGCCGCGGAAAGTCATAGACGCGAGGAATAGAAGGCCTTTAGAGAGCAGATACAGTTGACGCTAATCTACGACACAGTGTCTATGGTCTAGCGCACATCTGCAACGGAATTTGTATTTATTATTTATTAAATTACCGAGCAAGATGGCTTAGTGGCAACAGCCTTTGCCTTGCATTTGGGAGGCCTGGGTTCGAGACCCAGACCGGCCACTCCTAAATTGGTTTTCATGGTTCCCAATTTAAACAAAGTGAACGCTCGGATTGAAAATCGACTATGATAAAAAACAAAACGGGGAGCACAGATGTCTCAATAAAAAGAGATAATGCATTGCCATCCAACCTCCCAGAAAGTTAAAAAAATCGCAGCCAGTCAGCCGCCAGCCATTGAACATATGCTCGTACAACATGAAGATTTCAAGACCATAGGAGACGTCCAGAAGATGGTCCAAAATAAAAAAAGAAAACTGTATCCTCAAAAGTCATTATTTTTTACTTCATTCTAGCGAGCCAGCCAAATTTATGAATCGATGGAGCTCCGTTCGCTCCAGATTGCTGCTGCTGATTTTGTCAGTCGCCGGCCCGGACTGGGGCAAGGACAAACATCGCGTTTTCCAACATCGGCGGCAGCCAATTATCGTTGGAAATAAGATCAAAGAGCAGTTCGGCTGGACGCGGGCCCGAGAGAATCGGTAGTCGTTCTAGAGAAAGAGTCAGACGCAAATAAAACGCAACTCGACGAAATCTCGTCAGATGTTAGCCTTTCAGTGTGGGCTTTCTCAGTTCACTTTCGATGTTCAGGGCTCTTCATTTATGCTTTTAGCATTTTGGTTTCAAAACATACGTTCGCTTAGACCTGCGCTTTTGAGACTTGCTACCAAATATGGGCACTCGATGAACGGATGGGTAGATTCAGGCTCCGTGTGTTCAGTCAGGCTGTTACGATGGAGACCACCAAACGTAGAACGTGTTCGAATTTCTAACGAGGCTTAACGAGTTCTGATAGACATGGTAAGTGTCGTTGGGGGAAAACCACGAAACGTGCAAATATGCAACAACAACAGGTACCACAACGACAAAGCCTTATCTTATGACGGAACACTCGTATGCGCCTTCGATGCACATACGCACAGATGCGTGCACGTATGGGAAGTTTTACAATATGGTTTATATTGCAACAATTGTACATTAATATATATATATATATATATATATATATATATGCAGCTGTGGTGGCTTGCGCGGTTTGGTCTTAAAAACTAAGGCGTTACCGAGAGTAGCTTCGAATTCTACTTGCGTAGAATTATTTCCTTCTATCATTTGTTAAATCTGAACGCTCTTCACGAAGAAATGTGACTCTTTTACGACTGAACGAGAGCTACTTTCTCGAAACCTAGAACTGGGCAGCCCCGCTACATGCCAAGCCCTTGTAGAAAAGCTTTTCCGAAGGAAAATCCATGTTCGCGAGAAAATTCGCAGAACTTGTCTCGGAATACAAATTAACCGCCGCCCAAAGCTCCACAGGTCAAGCAAACTTCATGGCGATATAAAGCGACCAGGTGATGCAGTTTCTGGAAGAATTATATATATATATATATATATATATATATTATAGAAACTTCTTCTAGAAACTGCATCACCTGGCCATTTTACATTGCCATGAAGTTTGCTTGACCTGTGGAGCTTTGGGCGGCGGTTAATTTGTATTCCGAGACAAGTTCTGCGCATTTAGTCAGAAGCCGAGCAATGCGTATACATAAATGTATCGCAAGCATTTAAATCATCAGTGATATGTTTGCCTGGCGTGTAGTCAGAGAATCCTTTAATCGGTAAATGAAAGCGTTTTCTTTTCGCTTCTGGGGGGCTGACCAATCGCACTCGATAACTGCATTCGTGAGCAATTCAGCACGCTCGGTTAATACCATGGCCGATCGAGAGAAACAGCGGAGTTTTGCCATTTGGGGTAATACCGCCTCAAACCGTGACTGAAGGGTTCTTAATCGATCGACCGACCATTCTGTCATGCTGATTCTTTTCCATTCTGCGAACTGGCGGTGAGGCATGGCCGTGGGGTTACTGGCGAGGTATTTCTGCACAGTTCCTTGCACACTCGGTCAAAGCATTTTAGCGGCTGTGCACAAAACTAACTTTCACACGATCAAGAGAGATGTCGTCACTATTTTCGTAACGGCTCAGCTTACACTAAACGTATTTGAATCCAGTAAATTGTGTTGTTGTTCTCGTAGATGAGTGACGTTGCGGACGTTACCCGCGAAATTCAAATATCGACAGAGCGTGTATAAGATACATATATATATATATATATATATATATATATATATATATATATATATATATATATATATATATATACAAACGATAATGAACAAAAGAACAAGTATATTTTATTGCTCAATATAGTCCCGCCAATACTCGACACATCTAGCTCAATGATCCTTAAAACCATGTAGTAGTAATGGAAGTGTACGCCGGTGCATTAGTTAATTTCCGTCGTAGTTAAGCCTTCGAACAGCAATGCTTAATCACAGCACGGTATTCGTTCTGCTCCACTCTGTCACTGGAGGAATAAGCGCAATTCGAAAACAATTGATATGATATTTATTTTCGTTGCTTTCCAAGAACGTCCCTCTCCGATTCTGCAGTCGTTTCTGCGACCATTTCCTTCTAGTATATACATATACAAGTGGACGATATGGATAAATTGTTTTATTTTTTATTTTACACATGCAACTGTAAACACGTATATATATAAGCGCTCATTCAGTCAAGATGTATGTAAATATATATATATATATATACATCTTGACTGAATGAGCGCCCAGCGATACAATTTCTCAAGTAAGGGCTCATTTTTAGTGACTTTGCCTGTGTTAATTTTTTTTATGAAAGTATTCTTCCACTCGGCTAAAACGCCACGCGTACCTTTTATCAGTAGATTATCGAAAAAAAAAAGCTTTAAGAAAAGGCATCATTAATGGTTAGAGCTTTTTAAGGGCTTAGTCGTAGGCTATTTTAGTTTTGTTCTGCATATCCACGGTATTCTGTTGGCCATCAACAGCAAATCTCCCAAAGTCAGGACTATGTCCTTTGCAGATGACACGACCGTGTTATTTTAAAGCTTCTTAAGGAGATCACTGAATAACGACATTCGTAGGGGCAGCGTAGGGATAACATTCTCTGCGCTCCGTCTGAGCTTAAACGTGTCAACACGAAGCTTGTCTTAAAATCCGTACACTTTTAAATTAGCGTCAGTCATGGAGATATAAAGTCGAACAGCGCTTCGGCGGATGTAGTCAAGTCTGCCTTTGTGCTGCACCCGGTGTCCCACTTCAACATAATAAGCAGTCACTTCTGGCAGACCATTTGGCTTTAAGTAATTAAGTAAGGCTGTAGCATCAATTTTCGACGACGCATAGCTAATGAACCCGAGCAGAAGAGACCGGCCGAGAAGTCGCAATCCCGCTTTTCCGCTAGCGAGTACAATGTTCATACGCCATGGGCTTACCCTAGTAGTTGCGATTGCCTACAATTACCTGCTCTATCGTAATCGTGTTGCAAAACTCGATTTGCGCGCTAGACGGACACCAGAAAAAGCTCTTCGGCATTTACCACTCTTCCGAAGAAGATTTCACTTAAGAAGAATGACGTCCAAAGGGGGTTCAAAGGGACTCTCGTGTAAACCGTGTAAAAAAACCGTGTAAATATATATATATACCTTTAAGAACCCAATTTTAGGCAACACGAAGTGGCTTTGTGTGTCGGCGAAAGTCACAGCTTGGCTGCGTTGCACTGCTCGGCTTTGTCGAGCACTTGCGAGACAGACTCCTCCTGTTTTCTGCCTCTCTGGTGGCGGTTGCCAGTATGGCCGTATGTGCGCCGCTATACTGCGTGTACGTTGCTCTGTCTATCTGTCCGCCTGTCTCTCTCTCTCTTTGGCTGTATGTCTGTATGTCCGTCTACCTGTAACGATTTTGTACGTGAGTTCTGCAACAGCATACAGCGTCGCTGTCACCGAGCGAAGTCGATTGGAGCGCACTCGCTGCGCCCCGCCGCAACGACCGCGGTCGCCCGCCGACTGCGCGTGTTCTTCGACAACGACGACGACGACGGTTGTCGCGCCGTTGCTTTCTGATCACGTCCGATGGCCCTCAATCATCAGTAGCAGCAGCAACAGCAGCAGCAGCGGGCGGGGCGCTAGAGACGCTGGTTGGGCGCGGCCACAGCGCGGGGCTCTGGCTGGGGCAACCTTAGCGGGGCTCTGGCTGGGGCAACCTTAGCGGGGTTCTGGCTGAGGGGCGACTATAGTGGGGCTCTGGCTGAGGGGCGACTATAGTGGGGCCCCTAGCTGAGGCGACTATAGCAGGGCCTTGGGTGGGTTGCCGGCCATTGCACGGCCGTCTATGCGGCAGTGCTTTCGGATAGAGGAGCGTCGACGTGCATAACGGGAGCGGAGGTTTTAACTTGATGTTTGTGGCCGACGTACTGCTGCTGGTGCAGCTGCCGCCACCGCCGCCTTCAGACTGGTCGCAGCTGCGGGTTCTTTCGACACGGGGGAGCGTGCAAGCCGGGTGACATCGGGCGACGACTACAAGGCGTATGAAGGGGGCGGGGGGGGGGGGGGGGAGACCGCAGCAAAGGAGACTGCTGATGGCTTGCCTGCGTGCCCAACTGGATCAGGATCAGAGGGGGATCAGCGCGCGCCGGCAAAAGCGAGACACCGGCCTCTTTAATACTCGGAGTGAGAATGGGGTGGTCGGCTTCGACACGATATATAGATACGAGAAAAGTAAAAGAGGTTGAATCGACAGCAGTAGCGCTGACATCATTGTAGCGTCGTCTCGACAGGCTCTCCCGCGAGGTGGGTTGAGGGGTCGCTGAGGTAGTGCGTCAAGCAACAGGCCCGAGCTACCGGTCCATAGGCCAGCCATGCTGTATCGATAGCGTTCTGCGACGACACGTCAAAATATCGCATGCAGATCGTTGTTGTCGTTATGGTTGATAATGTTGTTGTTGTTGTTGATGTTGTTGTTATTATTGTAACTGCTTCATGTTGTTCTTGTAGTTGTTGCTGCTGCTGTTTTGTCAGAGGTAGTGGTTCTTATTCTTGTTGTCGTAGCGGTGGTGGCTAACTGAGAGGCTAACACAGTGTTGCCCGGCCAGCTTCAGGTTATTCCGAACTTGTCATCGACCGTCTATGGCTGTTGATATTGCTTCTTAAACTTCTTTTGATGCCAGTACGTTCCGTGCAAATGATCATGCATTCCGTGCATGTGAGGTGGTCTCACGTACGATGTTGTACGTCGTCATCTCCTATTGCGGTCTATCCTCGTCTCCTAAAAGCTATCATTTTCATTGTACGTTGTTCTCGTTTGCACGTCGTCATCGGCAGAGCCGGCGGACTATAAGGCCGGTTTAAGGCAGTCGAGTTCCATTGGCTGCAAATTTTGTCACGTGGTCGAAACGTCAGTGTATCATCATTATCGTCATCATCACTGTCATCACTAGCATCATTATTCTTTTCGTTCATCATTATGAGGCCGCTGTGTCATTGAGTGCCTCAATTGAAATCATTAAGAAAACATCAATCAGAACTACAATACTATTATGTGCCAGGCGGCCGCTAGGCTTAAGACCATTCTAGGCCTCTGCGACGCCAGGGCAATCGGAACACCAACAGAGGTCGCAGAGTATGCCAGCTTTGCAGTGTCACGACAAATTCTTCAAATCTACACGCGATGACAACGAGCATAGCGTAAAACGTTAGTTGACGCTCGTAGTTCGCTGCGATACGCGATAGGCGGTACAATAACGTTAACGCGCGCTCGCATAGTCATCATGTACACGTTCTCATATCGTACCCCAAATGGGACGACTTTAACAGACCACTGAATATAGCAGCCGCAAGTTAACGTCCAGTCTAATGAATGAGCGCAGTCCAACAACTCCAGCAGGTTTTCACGGGAAAAAATGATCGAAACTGCCGCCTTTGGACTGTTTGCTGCTGCTATTCCTTGTCGCCCTTTTCGAATACAGCGCTACTTTTGAACAATGCTTCAGCCGCTAAAGACAAGGTATCCAGCTACATTACTGACTAGAGCGTAACTACTCTGACGGTAGCGCAACGTCTACACCGTGACACCGGCTTGTCGTTGGCCAGGTTGCCCATGCGAGCAATGCCACTGGTCTTGCTACGTGACCTCTACGGAACGGCACCGGCTGAGCATGTGCAGGCCTAAGAGAAGTCGAAATAGAGAGATGCCGTTTTGCTAGAATTAATAGCCGGTCCGAACGTTTCAATAACCTTATTGCCCGTTCGATAGCGCCCCTTGAATATCTGGCTAGATCGCTGATTGGCAAACGCAGGACAGGGCTCACGTATCATGTGACTTGAAATAGGCTCTGAATGAAATCTTTTCAATAATAAAGTTTATCAAAATGATAATAGATATAGCTCCAGGACAGAATTTGGCGACGTTCCAATATAAGTTTTTAAGCAGCAGAGCGACTCTACGTAGTCTACCTTCACCGCCTGCAACGGCAGTAGGGTTACAGCATAAACATTCTAGTATCTGTAGGAACAAGACATGTCGTAGGCAACTTCTAAAAAACACCAAGAGAAAAACAGTTGCTTTAAGTAAAGTCAGGTATTTCTTGCCATAACTACGCCAATGAACGATCTTTGGGTGTACGATCTACGCACTCTACAAGAACTAACTGTGCGCGCCGTAATGAAGTTTACGAAATTAAGAAGTTGCTTACGTTTACGAGACGTTACTACATCTTGTATAACTTTAAAAAATTGTCTTCCAGAGAAACTAGACAGTCATTTTGTCAGTTTGAAGTGGATTCACTCAAGTACTAAAGCCAAGTACATTTAGTTATGTCTGGTCCGTCATCGAAAAACCTTAAAGTAATAGCCACTGGGAGCTGGGTAACTTAAGATGCAAAGTTTACAAAGTTAAGACTTTGCGGAACCAACGTCGAAGCTACTACACAGACAAATTAGTATAGTGTGTGTTTCGATAAGCTAATGTCTTGTTTTATACACGTTTTCTTTTTTTTGCCGATGCCTATGCAGCAACTCTTAATGAGTAGCCTTTGAGTAACACGCCGTTCCTGACACACACCCTGACACACTGTACACTCACACAAGCACTCAAATACATACACATCTATCTAACACCCTTTTCCTGATGACTCGCATTCATCATCCCTGTTATCACCATAATCACCATCAACATCGCCATCACCATCACCATCGTGCATCATGCTTGAGCACGAACACAACAGATAAAACCGACGACCCGAGCCTGTTACAGAAGCCAATTAAGTTTCAACGTCAAAAGGGTCGCGTGTCATAGCTGGCACGTACTCGAAAGCGGGCACGTGAGACTCAACAGAGGACGTGAGCGTATGCGCTGATCTCTGCCCGCCCTTCCCGGCTGCTCTGTGACTGGTGCACGCACTCGCCTTGTTGCCGTGGTCCTCGAGCTGGTCATGATTGTTATTATCTTTCCTGTGATGGCGCCTCCATCCGGCGGGCTCAGTTTACCCCTGCAGTGGTACAGCAATAATAATAATAATAATAATGATAATAATAATAATTATATATTTGTGCCTATTGCCATGGAGACACTAGGACCAATCAGCAAGGGAACCAAAGCATTTCTCAAAGATTTAAATAAGCGAATTCAGGAGGTCACGAACGACCGAAGAGAGGGTGAATTCTTGAAGCAAGCGTTGTCCTTGGCCGTTTGCAGAGGGAACGCGGCAACTATTTTAGGCGCCATGGAGTGAACTAATTATTTAAAAAACGTTGCAATAATACGTTCAGACCTTACAACTGTAATATTGTTTAACATGTAATAAATAATAATAATAATAATAATAATAATAATAATAATAATAATAATAATAATAATAATAATAATAATAATAATTCTGCGCGTCTTCCTGTATCAGGTGATTTTCTATCACTGATAAACGAGCCACACAACGTCAGTTCAGAGCCTGTCGGAGGAGCAGAAGCCACAGTGCATGCTACGCGTGCCTTTTTGCAGGCCGATGGCCCGACAAGAGTGCTAGTTAAACTAGACTTTCGAAATGCGTTTAACAGGCTTTTACACGGATGTGGCCCGACCAGCCACACAAAAACTCAAGCAGGTTTTTCATGAAGATGGCGAGACAGTACTCTGTAATCTCCCGCCACACGCTGCACCAAAAAGCAGGCTGCGGAAACGAAAAACAGACCTCGCAGAAGATGCCTGCAAAATCACAGACAGGAAAGAAAAAAAGTTCGTCAAGTAATTATTCACATATCGTCACCGCGATCTTAAGAATCTGGTAGAAAATGAAACCCATGCTCTCAACATGGCTCGACCCCAATCATCAAAGGCGTGTTATCATATCTCGAGTCTGAGATTGGTATCGCTTTTATGAAGGCTGTTGTAGACAATACTGAAGACTCAGAGCTCCTAGCACTTCCCGGAGCTGCTGGTCATTCTACCTGAACAATAGTTTTAAATGACCAGCCAACAATCACACAACACCAGTGAATTCAACGATAACGACCAAACAACAGCTTCTCTCTCAGGCCCCATATGTTTGCACGCAGTGCGATCGTTGTGTAAGAACCTCCAAAGGACTGAAAGCCCATATAACACGCCTCCACTCCCCGATTCCCCCTCGAAGTCTACCTATCGGTAATAGTCCGGGACCGGATAATCTCATACCTTCTATCTCAGACTCTGACCTTCAATCTGATTCGACCTCATTAGTACGGAGACTAACAGGTGCCCGCAAGAATTTAAGACTTGCCAAAGTCATACCCCGCGGAGCCAGAGAATGCTGCGCCGCAGCATACACCAAAGCATTAAGCAAGTTTCACTCGAGGCTTAACCTTAAGAGCTGGAACCATCTCATAATGCTTCCATCGCTAATGTTTGCCATTCCGCGTAGAAACATCAAGAAGTGACGCTGACCAAACGAATTAAGAAGAATGTAGCCGAAATAGATCTTAGGACTCTTCAAGGTGTGGCCGACACGACTGCACTCAGCGCTTCGACAAGAGTATTCCATGTAAATGAAGATGAAAATAGTATACGCCAAGCAGAGATGAAATTAGCAGAGGGTGATATTCGTTCTGCTGCTCGAGCCCTGCTGTCCTCAGACAAAATCGCACCATACGACGCGCACACAGACTCCGAACTGCGGGCCAAACATCCACGTTGCCCACCTGGTTGCCTGAGAGAGCGCATAGAGCTGCTCCAACAACCGGTCGCCTTAAACCTTGGTAAGATTGAGGTACTTCAGCTCCATGAGGCCGTTAGATCTTTTCCGTTCACAAGTGGAGCCGGTTTGAACGGTCTGCGTCCGCGACATCTGCGTGACATGCTCGACCAGACGACTCCCTCTTCTGAACATCTACTGAAAGAACTGAGTACCTTTATGACTACAGTACTTAATGGTACCTTGCCGTCATTCTGTCTACCGATTTTCTATGGTGCAAGTCTAACCGCCCTTAGAAAAAAAGATAACTCAATTAGGCCCATTGCATGCGGACTGGCCTTACGAATAATGGCTTCTAAAATGGCTGTGAATAAAAATTCCATTGTGGCAGCGGTCTTTCCTCACCAAATTGGGGTGGCCATTAGAGGAGAAGCAGAAGCCACAGTGCATGCTACGCGTGCCCTTTTGCAGGCAGAGGGCCCGACAAAAGTGCAAGTTAAACTAGACTTTCGAAATGCGTTTAATACATTAAAAAGAGATAAAATGTTTGATGAAGTACAAAATAAGGCTCCAAGACTCCTACCGATCGTGTGGCAGGGCTACAGAAGTCTGTCAATGCTTGCTTGGACTTCAGATGTAACCATAGAGTCTAGGACCGGTATCCAACAGGGAGACCTACTAGGGCGCTGTTTTGTCTTGGCATTTCTGATCTAGTGTCAAGTCTACAGAGTACCTTTAACGTCTAGTATATGGATGATGCAATTCTGGGTGGTCCCGCAGACGTTGTGGCGAAGGATCTACAGACCGTACTACAGTTCGAGGAAACGGGAGGGCTGACGCTCAACGCCTCTAAGTGTGAGGTTACAGCGATAGGAGGCAATTTGCTAGAGCAAGAGGAATCTATTCAAACGATCATGCAAACGCTTTCCGGAATAATTTGCACGACACAAGATGACTTGGATATTCTGGGTGCTCCCGTCATGTGTGAAGGAATCCCACGGGTTCTTCGCGCAAAACGAGAAGCTCTTGTAAAAGTCCGCCCACGGTTGACAAATATGCCCCTACAGGCGGCTTTTTGTCTGTGGAGGCACAGTCTTGGGTCACCAAGATTTAACTATTTGTTGCGAGCATCCCCGACCTTCACATATACCGAAGGCCTCGCTGCTTACGACGAGACTACTAGGGTTGTTCTGGGTGAGGTATTGAACATTAGTTTAGAGGCGAACTTATGGAAAAGAGCAAGCCTTCCGATAGCCTTCAAAGGTTTTGGTGTTAGAAGGTCCATCGACCTCGCTGCAGTGTGCTATGCTGCATCATTGAATCAATTTGGCTCTCTAGCGGAATCGCTTATAAATGAAGATGCAACCATCGTGTTAAAGAAAACTACCATGTTGGCACATGCGACGATGAGGAGCCAACTTGACCCCGGCCCCCTGAAAGAGCACGTGAACCAACATTTTCTCGACGCTTGTAACAGTAAGAAATCATCAAGGGATATCATGGACGACCCTACATCATCAAGAGAACGTGCCGTTTTTTTAGCGGCTCAACATCCTTTTAGCGGGGGCTGGCTCCAAGCACTGCCCTCCTGCCAGCTTGGCATCATGCTAGACCCCAACTCCTTCCGCATGGTGTCAGCCCTTAGGGTAGGCGCGCCCGTCTGCCAGCCTTTCTCATGTCTGTCATGCGGCCAACCTGTTGACTCTGATGGTCTACATCCTCTCAGCTATCTAAAAAGCCCTGGCAGACTTACAAGACACGCGGAACTCAACGCCATAGTAAGAAGAGCCCTAAGAAGGGCAGGGATACCATCCACCCGAGCTGAAAGGTCTCTATGGAAGTAGTGAGCTACGACCTGACGGGGTCACCATTCCGCTATGGTCACATAACAAAAGCCTTGCATGGAATGTAACCGTTTTATGCACGGCGGCCTTGTCGTATCTTCGTCACAGCGCAGTTAGATCTGGATGGGTTGCAGAACGCGCGGACTCTAAAAAACGAGGAAAGTATCTCGAGCTGTCAAGGAGGTACCACTTTGTACCCATTGCAATGGAGACACTTGGGCCCATTAGCACAGGTACGGCAAAAATCCTGAAGGATATTGGAAAACGTATAGAGGATATTACGGATAATAATAATAATACTAATACTAATAATAATAATAATAATAATAATAATAATAATAATAATAATAATAATAATAATAATAATAATAATAATAATAATAATAATAATAATACGCAGACCTCGAAAGCAGTCTTCACTTCGTATCGGTAGTTATGAAAACATTAAGACCCATCAGCAGTGGAACAGCAAGATTCATTCGGGATCTGGCCAGAAGAATAATAGCTACAACAAGGGACTAGCGCGACGGAGAATATCTGAGACAGCTTCTGTATCTCGCGGTGTGTAGAGGTAATGACGCTTCTATAATCGGCGTCATGGAATAGATTTTATCGGTTAGAGACGTTTCGTGTCACGCATCCTGTAACTTAACTTATCTCATCACTTATATCATTCTATAACCTTAACTATATGTCTCAGCTTTTTCCGGCGTCCAACAATATTTTGAGATTCTGGACAATTGCTAGTCCCATGATGTATCAAATACTTGGTAATAGGTGACTATCCTTAGAGTCATATCTGAGGGATGCCGTCTAATGCTTTGGCTAGGCGTACAACCCCAGAAAGCAGATACGTTAAAAATATCTTCCCTCGTTAAGTACGATCTTTCTATTATGATGTTTTCAGTTCCAATATGGGAGGTTTTGGGACGCACTGGGACGCATGATGCACATACATCTCCGGCAACGAGCAACGTTTGGTATGAAACTCACAAGCTCACTAAACTCGGATTCCTTCTGACTCCTACAGACTCGGGAATATACGTCATTGCCTTGAAACGAAATATGCGTTTGCGGAAGTGAAACGGTGTCTTCGCTGAACAAGTATAAAATCGAATAATTTATCAGTGCAATGTGTATTCCAGTGCTGAGGAAATTGTATTACTGACAGGTCATGTTGGGAGGTAGACAAATTGAGTCCTGTGATGAACTTTTGGGTGGCCGGATAGACGTGGCCCAATACTAGTACCTGAAAAATGCCGGCGATTTACACAATAGAGGTGAAGGCGCTTTGGAACAAAGCGCCCATCTAGATTCTTAAGGCAATCATTGTATACACGTTTGCTAATCATACGTTACCGAAACTGTATGAAAGCGGCGCGTCAAGGATGCTTAATAGCTGGGGACTTGAAGGCTCCGATGATTCCCATGTGAGGACAAATAAAACCAATCATACGGCGATGTCGAACAGATTTCTGGACCTTAATCGCGGTTGCACAATACAAGCGATGAATGTGCACAATAATTGTTTAAAGTTGTATAAATATACTTTGTGCATACATGTCCACTCATTTTGTTACTCGTTATATATACAATCACATATGTATACTGTCAGAAGGTATGTATATTTAAAACAACCTTTTCTGTTCTCTAAATTTAGGCCTTCCATCGCATTCGCGAAATCATTGGTTGCGGAAAACTGGTTTGGTCCCGAAGTACGACCGCATATAAGAAAGCGGCGGAACGTTTAAAAAGTGGTGTAGTAGTAGGCATTTATCCACTTAGATGCGGGTACCAATGGGCTAAAGAAATCCGATCTATTAGAGTCATCAACTAATTTTTGGAAGAAGAGGGAGCTCCTTCAATATATAAAAGGTGTCCGGATAATCTAGCCTAAAACTCTGGGGTATGGTCAAGCTCAGTGAGAAATTCATTTTTGCCAATGAAAAGGGAGATACGACACATTTCCGATGTGTCGTATAGAAGTGAAATGATTTGTTAATGAAGTTTTTTAACCTGTGTTTAAAGGGTGGCTGTCCGACATAAATTTACAAAATGCACGATTGTGAGACAACGAATTACTCAATTGAAAAACAGACGGGCGCATTTGGGAGAAAATTGTCTGGATTACACCTGATCTTAGCTAGAGCAGGAACTTGTGTGATATAAGAGTTCGCAACATTTTATTATTGTATATAGAGCTCATGATCTAGCTAAGACCTTTATTTCAGACAATGTATTTTCTCCGGAATGCGCCAGTATGTTTTTCAATTGAGTAATGTGTTCTTTCACAGTCATGTCTTTTATAAATTTATGTCGGACAGCCTCCCTAAAATCAGCCCTTAGAAAATTTTTCATCTCACTCCTATACGAAATATTTCCGCTTCCCCCTTCCATAGGCAAAAATGATTTTCTTACTAAGTCTGACCATACTATAGAATTATATATATGTATATATATATATATATATATATATATATATATATATATATATATATATATATATATATATATATATATAATTACTCGCCTAGAATTCCGGGTGATCCCTTTAACAAATACTGGAAGTTTTGCAAGCTTCCACCACCTCCCTTACGACTGCCGACTTTATTGATGGTACTCTGCAGTATCGGACGTAATATACATATATGTCGCATAATTAGAGACCTAAGTCGCACGGTTGCTAGTTGTGCAGTGGAGGCAAGTCATTAGCTTAGCATTACAAATGTAGGGATGTGGTCGACTCCGCTATTTGTTGAGAATTTACAAAAAATGCACGTGTTACCGAAAACGGCAGCTTTCAACGAGTACATGTCTGAATGGTAGAATAAGATGGCAGACATTGACCCGCTCTTTTAGGAAACCCAGGCAATGACGTGTACTTCATGGAAGCGCTGCAACTATGAGAATAGACACCTAATTGCACGATTTGCTGTACATGGCTTCCACATGAAGATCTGTACTCGAGAGAAGTTCCATGAAATTTCCTCGTTATGCTTGTGCAAACTTTGCGGGAGGCAGTGTGACTTATATCACCTTCAACGATGCGATAGAACAGTTCCGTTGACCCGACTTTTAGAACCGTGATGAATATATGTATATGTGAATGTGTGCTTTCTCTGTACGCGCAAACCAACTATCGGTTAATAAAGCTATTATGTATGTATATATGGATGTGATTTAGTTCTATTACTAATCTTATGGTGAAATAAAAAAAAATTGCGAGGATTTTCTATTTTGTCGTTCGGATTCTCCGCTATGGATCCGAACTCCTCTGGCAGCTGTGTGCTCAGCGACAACAATAATTTCTTCCCTCCTTCGATCTGAGGCTCGAAGAAACCATTCTGTTGGTTATAAATGACTTTTTTGTTTCTTCTCTCCCGTCCTCCTTCCGCTTATCATTGTTGTTGTTCATGCCGCTGGTTCCGCTGCTATTGCTGCTGTTTCGCTGCCGAAGTGTGGCGTACAACGATCATAAACCTTCAATCCTCATCGTAATCATTATCATCGTCATCGTCGTCGGGGTGAGGGACAGGGTGAGAGTGACTTCGGCCGTGGTCGCTGCGGGGGTCGCGTTCGTCTTCCACGCCCCCCCCCGAAGAATGATTCAGTCGACCAACGTCCGACACGCGTGTCACCACCTGTTCGAATAGGCACGCGTCCCAAGGCGCGCACTTGGGCACCCCAAGAAAGCGGATGCAAGAGGCAACATCGAAGTGCACCAATTCCCTCTTGCTCTGTTCCTTTCACGTTTTGCTCGCTATCCTACAACAATAAAGACGTGCCCTTCTCGCAGAAGTGGCCACTGCTGTAGATGAATGATGAACTGAGATTGATCAGCAGCATCAGTGCCGGTAGCGACCCCATGAATGAAGATTACGAGGGTGGTATCCAAAGACAGGTGGGTATCGTTTCGCGTTGTTGCGCGTTCAGCGAAAAGAAACCAGCTCTTTTTGCGTGCCTAAAAAAGTTTACCTGACCTACTTGACTGTGCAGCAGGGGATCAACGAGGAGGAAGAAAAAAAAACGACGAAAACGACAAAGAAGAGAAAGTGGAAAAAACGCGCCTAGCGCAAAGCAAAGTTTAAAAGTCTCACGGAGTCGACGAGGATATTTTTACGATAATACGCCCGCCCGTGCTATACGATATCGGAGAATGACTCGAATGGGTGTAGACGCTGTTAAGGTTGTTGGGTTGATGCTGCTATTGTTATTGTTGTTGCTAGTAGTATTATTACTGTTGTTGTTGTTGCTCCTGCTGCTACTTCTGTCCTCTCTGCCATAGCAGTGCCAATAGGATTTTGCGTCAGAAAGTCGTCGAAGGCTGCGTGGTTGATAGTTGCGCAGATAGATAGATAAGTGTAAGTGCGTGTGTCTGTGTAAGGTCGTGTGAGTTCGTGTGTGCAAGGGGGGCAACTTGAACTGAGGCTTGGTCCATCTAGCGCAATGTCTGTGTGGCGCTGTCCATCGTAGTGGTGCAAGTAGAGGTATTAGTCGTAGTAGCAGTAAAAGCAAGGACGGACGGACAGTAGCCTGACGACGGCGATGGTGAAACAAGATCAGCGCCGGCAGCTAGCTATGTCCTCAGGGGTTCGTCATGAGGGAGAGCGGGGGGTGGTGTGGGGTGGGGCAGGGAGTGCTGCGGGGAACTGGAGCTAGGGTCATTACAGGATAACTGTTCCGCTGCACCGGCCGGGACAGCCAGCCCGCCAGCAGGATCGAGTTACCGTCGAACGAAAAGACAAAGGAAAAAGCTGCGAGCGAGACTCAAGAGGCGAAGGCGGCAGCGGCGCTGCAGATGGTGTCGTTGCATTGCTGTGCGATCTTCTACTGCAGCTACTGCCCTAAGGACGAAGGCACATCGAGGCAGGAGGGGGGGGGGGGGGGCGAGATTGAGAGGAGCAGAAGTGCGGCGGACAGGGGGTTGACCCGCCACACCGACTTCTACACCGATCCAGCGCATCGGATAGACAATGGCGATCGCTGTCGAAATACAATACGCGTTAGCGTTGCATTTTGACCAAAGTTAGAGTCAAGTACAGTCAGCGGCAAAATAGCCATATTCCGTCACTGCGGCGGCAACACTGGCGCAAGTACTACGAACGATTTTATTTGGAGGCGCGAAAGCTCGAAACGCACCTAGAAAAACCATCCAAAGAAGGGCTGGTGTTGCTGGATTCGTTAGGTCGGGTGACGAAGTTGTGCAGACGGGCATGTCTTTCTGTCTGTCGGCACAACGGTCCGTCAAGATCTCTGCCTGTAGCTTACTAAACCCAGGTATTCAAGGCATTCATGGACACCTTCCCTTCTTATACAGTTGGAGAACGCAACCGTTTTGACAAATCGCGCTGCTGCCGCTGCTATATCATTTTGCTATATCAAAAAAAAAGAGAGTATACACCGTGCTATAAGTTTAGGCCGCTAAGTCAACTTATGCCACGAACGCGCGGCATCAGAAAACCGAAACCGACACACCTTATGTACTCAATAATCCCTTCGGGGCGGGCTGACTATCAGCCAAGATTTAACGTACATGGAACTGCTTTACGCATTGGTTCACAGACGGACCCCCATAAATACAAATGTGCAACGGTGGGGCTCGAACCCGCGCACCTATGTGTCTCCTCTGGTCGCGAGGCGCAGACGCATGCCACCACGCCACCGGGACAGACACATCTTATGTACTACTGCATGTTATTCTATTTGCACCAACTACGCCTTGGTCATATGAATCGGACGTTGTTTGCCATCATTAGTGCCAACTCATTCGAAAACATTTTTAGCTTGATTTTCCTATTGTACAAGTATTTGGCGTTTTCATAGTCAAAATCATATACAGTAAAAACAACAGAAAGAAAAACATAGAGTTTCTGAAATGCGGAGCAAGCAATCGCCACATCTAGTCTGTGACCAGGAGACACGTTGGGCTTTTCCACGTGTCAGTAAACCCAGGCGTCGATAAAAATCCAAGCACACTCAATTCTAAAAGCGGTTCGGTCAATTCTTTTCGGAGTGGGTTTGATGGCCCACAACTGTATCCCGTACGGGATCTGCTTTTGACCAAACGATACCTTCTTTTAAACGCTTCTCTCTCTCATAGCGTCTCAGCCATAGCGTGTGAGGTAACATGAAGAAAATGGACCCCAAACTTAGCCATGTCTGTCAATAAAATGACCATTGGAGCAGCACTGTCTGCTCGCCAGATCGAGATTGCTGTATGAGGAAAGGACACGGCGCTGTTCAGTGCTGCCCATGCACGTTTTTGAAAACAGAGGGCCCAAAAAAGTCCCAAATAAATCAGATTTCCGGCATGCTTCTACTACTATAAAAATAGACACCACTGCGGATATTATAGAACCGTGAAATGTAGGTTAGACGAAAAGCTAAACGTAAACAAACATCACAATGAGAAAGAAAACACTCTTGATTATAGGACGACAGTAAAAAGCCACTGACCGCGCCACTAGTTGCCACGTCGTATATTTAAACTTATTTAACTCCTTAGCAGAATCGTTTGTCAGTAAAACTCTAGAGGACGAATATAATGGCCGTTTTAGCAGAACGGCCTGTCAGGGCTCTACTTGACTTCTGTTCTGCACAAGACATGTAAACCACAGCATACCGATCGCGCATACAAAAACAAGGCATCTGTATCGAAAGTCATCGACGACCTCACAGTAGCAGGAGAAAAATGTGCTACATTTGCATTGGCGGTAGAGTACTCGGTCTTGGCGAGGGCAGCTCGTGGCAGCAGCCACCCCTTTCTGCATCATTTCGGCTGTTGGGGTGTCAGGGTATGTTATCTGTGAAGCCTTCTCGTGCGCATCATGCAGTCAACTGGTTGTTTCAGATGGCCTACACTTAATACGTGTGGTCAAAGTCCACAAAGACCCTCCATGCTTAACCCCACATCTCTTCTGGCAGTGACTAGCCGGCGATGATGACATAATAGCGTCACCAATCTCTCGCGCCGTGCACGCTGGCAAAAGCGTCATCTGATTGAATAGTCTGATCTAGTACATGCACGTTTTCTCTCGTAGACTCCGTGTAGCAGTCTTATGTCGTTGTGGTTATCGTACCTGCGCTGCAGCTCCGTAAAGTCTGGATCAGAACACGCGCAGATGCGAAGAAGCAGAGAAAGTACCTCGAGCGCCCAAGGAGCTACTGCAGTCGCCTTGTTGCCCCCAAATTGGACCCCGTCAGCCAGCGTGGTTATTTACCCCTGAGGGACATCGGAGACGTATAAAAAAACAATGCGCATGCGGTTAAGGCGAGACAGGGCGACTATTGAGGCAGATGATTATGGTGTTTGTTTTGTATAGCGGAAACGCTGAAACGTGTATATTGATACGAACCGTATCAGCAAGAGATATTGGTACGGATATGAATACAAACAGTATCAGCAATAACTATTCCCTTCATTACCAGGGCCGGTCTATGCGGCTCCAATGTCAGCGTCAGCGTTATAAGGTTTGTTTTTGTCACCATAATAGATTATTGAGCGTTAGTTTCATCACTACTGTCCTTATAATAATAATAATAATTATAATAATAATATATTTTTTTTTGGAACAAGAGTTTATTTTATCAATATGTACATGTATCACAATTATCAATATATTACTTATATAATATCTACAATATTGCGTATATTATTATTTTTGCTTGAGTGTCGGTGACCACTCAACATCACCTTGGCGTTGCCTCTCTGTAATTCTAATGACACTCTCTGTCGGAGGAAAGCGGTCGATCTCGGCTCCGCTGTGGCCTCGAAGAGCTTTTTCCCAAGCTCCTTTGTCAGTTTGAGTGCATCCTTGCCCAAAACGCCAGACGACTCGAGGCCGAACGCCATTACAACGTGGTCCTCAAGGAGATGCGCGTATAAGCGCCGTTTGTGCATCTCCCGTTGGTGGATAATGTTGCCGACGCCCGCGTTGGCTAGTGCACGATAGCCGAGCGCGTACGTGTCGGAGACGGTGACGTCCCATTCCAGCGGCCGATTGCGGTCCCAGTCTCGGCTGGTAAGGCCGTCTGGTCGACGCTTGTCGTCGCTCTGTAGTCCACCAGGCTCCAGTGTGACGCGGTAGCCGGCTTGTCTGAAAACGCGCCCGAGGATGTCATTAATGGCATCGTGGCGGCCCTGCGTAAGCCCAGCCAGCTTTGTGCAACTAAGTCGGTGCAGGCCACGTTCATCCATCGTTCCACCACACGGGCATGCCTCTGTCTCAAACATGGCAATGCCAAGTCTGAGGCCACTGGCGGCACGGAAGTGGTCATCAGCCAGCTTACTGCCGACTAGCTCGGACGGAAACACGTCAAGCTACGCTCCGGCAGCGTCGGATGAAACCGCTTTCAGTCTAATGCCGTCTATATCTAACTCACAGTCAGACAGAAGAGTTAAGTGGGTAGCCTGAGTGGCGATTTGGTCCCGCCCCTTCTGCCTAGTGACCTGTTCCTCAGAAGGACGACCAGACTGACGCGTGTCCCAGATCCGAATGGCGTCTTGTTGGTGACTGATGAGTTCGCCGGTAGTAGCGGCCACTGCAGAGGCGCAGCTATGCGACGAGGCAAGAAAAGCGGGCAAGGCAAGGTCCGTGACCGAGCGAATGCCCATTCCACCCAGCCGGACCGATAGGCTTGCCTGCATCCATGCCTTATCATCGAGCGTCAGGTCAAGGATGTTTTCCAAGGCTCTCCTCACTTGGTCGTCGAGGTCCAAAGTTTCTGACGGCAAAAGGAAGGTAGGTGAGGTCCGTGGTACATACAGGACCTTTTGTACTTCCATTGCGTGCCGAAGCAGAAAGTAGGCTTGATGTCTACCGAGATGACTCAGCCTCTGGTAAAGTCGGGAGAGTTGTTCTCCCTTCTCGGCCAGTACCGGGCCAATCATTTCGGGGAAGACCGCCGTACCCAGCAGGTCCAGTTCACACCGGTCCTTTACAAGGATGCCCGGGAGGTTGCTGTTAAATTCTGCAATCACCTGCTGTCTCTCTTCGTCCTCGAAACCCTGTAGGAATAACTCGCATTTAGATGGGTTAAACTGCATCCCGCTCCATTGCTCGAACGCTCTGAGATCCTTGATGTCTTTGAGTAATGCCGAAGGATCGATGTCAAGAAGGGTCCCATCGTCGAGGTAAAACAGGGGGACCTTGGATGTCACCTGCTGGACGTACTGATGCAACAGCAGGCTAAACGCAAGAGGAGCCGCTACGTCTCCCTGCTGACGACCTGGTTTCAACTTCACCGAACATCAGAGGAGTCGGCCTTCTATATGCCTGGTGCATCATTGGATAGAGGGCCGGGGCGTGCTTGGAAACCTCTGCCAAAAGTTGTCCTCGTTTGTTTAAGTTAAACGCATTTATGAAATCTAATTTTAGGAGGCAGCATTTCTCGTTGTTTTCGAGGAAGGTGCGAGCCGTGTGGGCAATTATTTCTGCACCATTATGAGTGGCGTACCCCATTTGCCGAGGCTGCAGGTAGTTTTTCACATTGACCTGGGGAAGCAGGGTCTTTGTGGCCAGTCTACGTAAGGTGCAGCCAACGGCTATGGGTCGGTATCCTCCGGTTTTCTTCTTCAGGGCAATAAGCCACCCTCCATATATGACGTTTCTCACAGTCTCCGGAACTTGCCCGTTACGTATGATGTCGCATACCTTAGCGAGTTTTTCCAGCAGATCGTTGTGGTCTCCGTTGGCAGGGAGAAGGCATTTCAGATGGTCAGGCGTGAGGCCGTCGAGGCCTCCCGCCGCACCGGATGGAAAGGTTCGAAGTGCCTTGGCAACACTTGAGCATTCTGCATCCTCGCTTGAGCATGACCCAACCGCTGGCAAGCCAATAGGGGATGGTGGCACCACGTCCCCTGCGGGACCAAGAGGGTGTTTTACGACCATCTCATCAATCGACTCCTTTGCTACGGGCGCAATCGTATCATCGGAAGACAAGATTCTAATGGCGCTCCGCACATTAAAATCCATGGAAAGCTTGTGAGCAGCGATTTGGGCGCGAGCTTTATCCGTCAATACACGTTTGCCTCGCCCCTCAGCCTCCATGCAAGTGAGAGTGGCAGCTCCGAAAAGGGCCACCTTTTCATTGACTACGCTGGCCAAGCTATGGCCTCCTTGGGTTTCCTTGTCGACGTGGAGGACTTTTGGGGCGAGGGTAAGCAGCGCGGTCCAGCTCGCTTCGTCATTCTTTTTCACGACGTCTTTAAGCAGATGGTGGAAGAGTCCGCGCAAGGGAATTCTCGCTCCCTTTGGGATCCTGCGCAGCACCTTGCGTGTCATCTTGGCGTTGGCGAGTAACTTGTGAAGAGAAAGAGGAAAAGAAGGCGGCAGGTGATGATCAGGTGTCGGCCCTCCATTTACTAGCGGCTGGCTGGCGGGTTGAGGAAAGAATTCTGCTTGTGGAGCGTGCGAAGAAGGCAGCGGCCGTGAGATGCTGCTAGTAGTGGCAGCGGCCTGTTGGAGCACTGCTGGTCCACTAGACTCGGCTATGTTCTTCTTATGAGTCCTTCCTGCGTGGATCTGGCCACCCCGCTTCGTAGGAAAACACATAAAACACCACTGGCATCGAAACTCATTAGCCATTGCTGCTACCTCTTTGAAGCTAAGCAGTTGCTGGCTTTGCTGTGGCTGTCCACTTCACATGCCTTGCCGTGCCAAGTGGAAATGGCGTTTTAATTGTCGGCGCGGCGAGTTTTTTTTATAGTAGATCAGACGCTCTAACCTCAAAATATCGGTTGAGCAACCGTTACGAATTCGAATTTGAATGACAGCGACACGCCGCTCGGAGCCTACGACCTGTTATGTGGGTGGTTTCGTTTTGTTTCATCGTGTCATTGTTCGAACTTCCCAGCGTCTTAGCTGCTGGCTCCTTCGTCGCATGGCCATACACAGCACACCAAAATGATCACTGAGTTACACTCATCACTCTGGTATGTCACTTGCTGGGTTTACCGTCCTGCACACTAACGGATAGGTGTCTTTTCTCGGAGCTCCATATGCACACGTCCGCACTCCTTGGCTCCAACAACAACAAATAATAATAATAATAATAATAATAATAATAATAATAATAATAATAATAATGTATTTGTTTTGCCAGTGTTTGGTTTATGCACATTTGTATTGCAGGTTTGCGCTACTATCATACTGTTGTAATTTTGCACTACTATCATAGTGTTGAAACCATTCATGATGAATGAACAACAACAATAACAACAACGGATAGTTGTTGCCAGCTGGCTATATGGCACCGGTTGTATCGGCCATCGTCAAACGAGTTCAGGAGGTAGAGCTTGTATCGAACGTATCGGTATCGGACGCCGCGTCACCATTTTGTCAACAACCCAGTGCGGAGGAGTGTGGACGAGGGCGCTGTTCACTCACCCAAGGCGGTAACCTCACCTCCTCTCGTTACGCAACAGCTTAAGCATCGCTACTAGTTCTACTACGGCAGGCGAATCCACTGCACTGCAAAGGTGAACGGGCAAGACGATGCGATGGCTGGCTCGCAAGCAGGCAGGCAGGTAGATAGGCTGAGAGACATGCAAGTAAGTGCTGTATCAACGTGTTTTCCCATATATTGGAAGTCCGCTATTGGACTAAGCCATTAGTGACGGGTCATGATGGCCGTGCATACGATGAAGAGTCCCTGTCCGTGTCGGCGCCCGAACGGCCCTCGTTTTTGTCCTCGCTGCGTTCGCCCCGATCAGCGGGGGCGCGACGCCCATCAACGAAAGCAAAGCCGTCTATAGCAGAGAACAGGATGACTGTGCGGCGACACTCTGAGACACTGCAGTGAACGCTGCAGTAAGTAATCTCATAAGGCGCTTAATTGAAACTTCCGTGGGGGGGGGAGGAGAGGTAGGGTTAAAGGCAGAGGCAAATTATATTTGCAGCACTGCTTAATGCCTACTAGTGCTGCTGTTCAATATTTCATTGCGACGGCATAGCGCGTGCGATTGTGCATAAAATAGGTTTATATATATATATATATATATATATATATATTACGTGTTGCTCACATTATCGTCAGTCTTCTAGGGGGTTGTTAAACTCTTTAGAAAAATTTCACTTTCTCCAATTAAAGAAAAGCGGGGCAAAAATATCTTGCTCAAAAGTGTGAGACAAATTACTAATTTTTGTCATTCCTATGTGACCTGCCGGACATTACTATAAAAAAAAATAAACCAGTGAAAAAGAACGGTGATTGGGTCAAAAACCAAATACATATCGGCGTGTTTGAAAGAAAATTGCGCTTCATACGGAACATATCCAGGCAAAGATAGTGATAGATTGCTCGGTAGGGGATGTATTCACATTTTTACCTTTCAAAATACTACAGCGACCAAATTTCCTCTTGCAAGAATTGATATTCTCGATATTTCTTTATAGTGGGCATATATGTGGGTAGGTTTCGTAGTTGCAAAGTAACTAAAGGGTTTAGGTAGATACGTTGGAAGAAAGCGCACATACAGCTAGAGTTTTGATTCGTTTGATTATAAAACGAAAGAAGCTTGCTCGAGAGAGCATCCGCCACCTCACATTAGGCCTATTCTGTAAAGGTTGCAAAGGCTTTGTTGCACGCGTTTAAATATGTCAGGCATCTCTCGAATGGTTTCAGCAGCTGCGGATATTCTGGCGACCAGATCCTAACGCAAATTAACAGGATTTTATAGATTACACTCTTTATATGTGTTGTAGCTGTTGAATGGTGGTCTCGACGAAAGAAGCCGAGACGTGATAGGCCGGACAATTGCGGCGTCTAAGCAATTGGCCTGCTTTAACCATTTCATCGATGCGCGAAAGTAGCCTTTATGTGAGCCCGTCGTGCAACATATTTGGCTAAATGTGTGTGTGTGTTTTATGAGCGCAAGGGCAACATTTTTAGGCAGTGAACGTAAACGCTCGTGAATAAAACATTCAGGTTTGTTTTACAGACCCCTGAACGTTTCTGGTGGGATATTAAAGACATGATTAATTTTGAGAAAGAATTAGACGACCAGCACGGACCTCTACTGCCAAAAACTCCAATAACTTCAAGAAAAATTGGCGCGTTCACACCTTATCAACAAAAAAGGTTTCATCTACAGAGGCTGTATACTTTCGATTGTATTTGCAAGTACTCATGAATAAAGCTATGTGTTTCATTCATTCATTCATCTCTTACCTGGTGAACGCGCTTTCAAACTATTACATAATCCGGTCTCTCAAAAAATTGTTGACTGAAAAAAAATTCCGAAAACGTTCAAAGTAAGATACAACGCTTCTTCGTCTCCAGAAAACAAGACTTGTTCAAAAGAGGGATCCAAAGGGTAATCCTTGGTTGAATCCTCGGTATATAAACGGAACTGCATTTTACAACGCTTAAGTCCTTGGCATTGTGGAGTACCTTTCTGCTTTTCGAACTGCCTAGCATATATACAAGGTAATTCAAAATGTTCTTAGAATGATCTACTTAGTATTCGCAATTTGGCGCGCCCTTACTGCTGTTGGAAAGATCAACTTTTCGCCTGCTAGCAGTCAAAGAATTCGTTTGATCGCTTTTCCTGTGCAACGTATCGGCGTGATTTTGAAAAATAATAAAAATAGTTTTGAGTGGTGTTTATTTTCCTCTCAGCGATCGAAATGCACCCCAAGTGAAAATTGAGTTAGCCGAAATTCGCGGTGACTCTGCGCCATATTATGCCACGGTTTTCAACTGGATTAATGAGTTAAAAAGAGGTCGCACGAGCACTATAGATGAATCACGTTCAGAGTGCACAGATACGACTACTCTGAGGAACACGTGAGAAAAATATTTGTGGAACCCATCGACGAGTGAACACTAGGGCGATAGCAGTGGGATCAGTTTTCAAAGAATGCGCCCTACTTAGCACGATGCCGTGTTAATGAAAAAAACTCATAAGGAAATGGGTGCCGCGTTCGCTTAATGAAGGACAAAAGCGCGCGTGTTTAGCTTTTCATCGAAATTTTGGCAGGATGTAAGCGTCGACGAAACTTAGGACTGTCGCTATAGACTTAAGAAAAATCTCAGTAGTTGTGTGCTCCCGGTGAAGGACCCCCGAAGAGGTTGCGGACAACGAAGTCGGCCAGAAAGGTAATGGCTACGGTTTTTTTGGAACCAACGTGGAATCATTTTGGTCGACCATCTTGAGAGCGGTAAAACGATCACAGGAGAGTATTGTGCAGGACGGTTGGACTGCTTGCAGACCGCCTGCAGTAAGAACTCACTGATTAACTGGGCCAGCTGTGCAAAAGAAGCTTGCCCCGTTTCACCAGGACAATGCTCCTGCACACAAGTCGTGGTTAGCATTGGCAAAACTGTCCGAATAGAGGTTCGAACTTATTGAACACCCCCCACCCAACCCCCTACTTTCCAGACCTGGCCCCCTGTGATTATTTTCTTTTCGGAAATTCCAAAAATAGACTTGATGGAAACCGTTTTTCAGCAATGATGCTGCTGTCAATGCATGTCAATGCACTCTAAGAACGCGGAGTTCTGCTCAGGCGAAATGTATGTATCGACATCTCGGTGGAAAAAGTATATTGAACTTCTCGGAGAGTATCAAATGTTCCCCCCCCCCCTCTCTCTATATGTATATACATATACACAGTCCCTGAAAATAATATAGGACCACCCATTGTTGCCACATTTCACGGACTTAACGGGAAGTTCACTGAGTATTAAGAATAGTTATTGGGTGCCGTGAACTGAGCCCAAACGGCGTTAATGCGCTTAATTCGCTCGTTAAGACATGTATCTTGCTAGTGGCATTATAATTTTTTCGCGGAGATTTTGTGGTTTAAAGTAATCCGAGACCCCAAAAGTCGATGAAAGTCTCCGCTGTTACTCTGTGAGCATGTATCACTGTGAATTTTACACGATTGATTATAATAAACGCGTGAAATGTGGCAAAAATGGGTGGCCCTATATTTTTTTCAGAGACCGTATATATATATATATTATATATATATATATATATATATATATATATATATATATATATATATATATATATATATATATATATATATATATATATATATACAGTCCCTGAAAAAAATATAGGGACACCTACTTTTGCCACATTTCACGCATTTATTATAACCAAATGTGTAAAGATCACAGTGATACATGCTCACAGAGTAACAACGAGGACTTCTATCGACATTTGCGGTCTCGGATTACTTGAACCACGAGATTTCCACATTTGGCACAGCTGCACCGCGAAAAATGATAATGTCACTAGCAAGATGCATGTATTAACGAGTAAATTAAACAGAATAACGACATTTAGGCTCATTTAACGGCTCGACGGAAACAAAGGCAGACCTCCTACCAGAAGTTTTTTCTTTGTTGAAACGATAGGCTTAGGCTGGCGCCTCATGGGTGAAGAAAAGGCCCATATCAAGGCTTATAAGGACATCGGCCTCCCTAATCGCAAAATTTCCTGTCAAT
Organism: Dermanyssus gallinae; assembly: GCA_003439945.1. Taxonomy (NCBI): domain Eukaryota; kingdom Metazoa; phylum Arthropoda; class Arachnida; order Mesostigmata; family Dermanyssidae; genus Dermanyssus; species Dermanyssus gallinae. The sequence goes on along the minus strand of QVRM01002658.1, from coordinate 105,198 downwards.
TGGGGCGTTGTGCCCAAGTAGTAAATAACTTTGTTCATTTAGGTAAAAAATACGCCGTAAAAAAGGAGTTCCGGGCGTCCAAATTTTATTTCGGAACGGAACAGGCTGCAATTCTGAAGAAAGTGTCAAACTCTGCGCACTCGGCGAGGGCAATTGCGGCGGCGGCCGACGTGCAAACGAAAGTGCGAAATTGTGCAAAGCTTCCTCAGGAAGACAAATTGGCAAAAACACAAGAAAAAACAACGATTGACCGCTGACCGATGAAAGCTCGTCTCGACTTCGCCCACGATAAAATAACATGGACCACTGAGTGCCCACGATACGATGTAATGGACCACTGAGTGACACAGAGCGCTCTTTTCGAATGAAAAAAGTTAAACTTTGATGAATCGGATCGATTTTACTATTATTCGCACGATGTCCGCAAGAACGAATTTTGTCAAAACGTCACTCAGATGGCGGTTCAGTGGTGATCTGGGCTGCTGTCGGATATTATACAAGGTCGTCGATTGTGTTTTTAGACGGTCGTGTTTATTCAACGCGATACGGGGATTTGTTAAAAGAGCAATCGGCGCATTTTAAGCTGATGGGATGGCCAGACTTCGTTTTTACACACGATAACGCCCCGATTCACACCGCCAGGCTGATCGGAAGCTGGTTCGACCAACGTCACATTGAATTCCTTCGCTAGCCTGCACTCTTACCTGATCTTAATATGATCCAGAATGTGTGGAGCTGGCTCGAACAATAAGTTTACACGGATAAAAAAACAATTTTCGAGGCTTGGGACGAGCTCTTGCAAAACGTCATCCAAAATTCGTTTAACACTATACCAAACCGCACTTTTGAGGTTATCTGACTTAATGGGAAGTTCACTGAGTACTATGTATAGTCTAAATGCCGTGAAATTAGCCAAAATGCCGTTGATCTGCTTAATTAATTTGTTAAAACAGGTATCTTGCTAGTGGCCTTATAATTTTTTCGCAGTGTAGCTGTGCCAAATGTGAAAATCTCGTGGTTCAAAGTAATCCGAGACCCTAAATGTCGATAGAAGTCTTCGCTGTTACTCTGTGAGCATGTATCACTGTGATTTTTACACGATTGGTTATAATAAATGCGTGAAATTTAACAAAAATGGGTGGCCCTATATTTTTTTCAGGGACTGTATATATAGCTTTTGATCTAAGGCCAAGCAATGGTATACAGCCTTCAATTAAACCAATGGCATAATATATATATATATATATATATATATATATATATATATATTATATATATGTATATATATATTATTTACGCCATTGGTTTAATTGAAGGCTGTATACCATTGCTTGGCCTTAGATCAAAAGCAAGCAATCGAAGCGATTGAGAAATATGTCTACACTCATCTGCAACAATAGCAATATGAGACGCAACTGTAATAACCCCAGCATCACTGTGCACCACTACCCACAACAACAACAACAACAACAACAACAGCAACAACAACAAGAGCAACGATGGTTGAAGCAAGCATGCTTTGACTCACCGTCGGATGCCGACGACTAAACAAATTGCCATCTTTCAATGGTGCTAGCACTCATAGGATGTTTTATTTTCGCATTGGCAGAGCGGCATGCGGCAATACAAAGATGAAGTAACTGACAGCATTTCGACACGAGCCAGCAAGGTAGCCAATCCATCCGAATGCAGGCAATCCCAGCGGTTGTGGCTACGGAATAGGGTCGACTCTGAATGTGTCTTCGTGCCTCCCTCCATGCATGAATGTATGTGTATGTTAACCTATGTAAGGGTCGGCAGGCAGATCCGCCTCATGAAGCGGCGGTGGTGGGCTACGGCAGCAGAAGGCCACCGTTCTCTTTTGGTGGGCAAGCAGACGTCACTGCATCTGCGATGCCCAGCGCTGGCTTAGCAGATGGCTACGCTCGTGGGGTACATTACTCATTTCGGAGAGAAATAGGCCGTCTGACGGGCTACGATGCGCCTGGGTGGGGGTAGAGGGGGACGGCTATGCGAGAGCAGAGTCGCCGAAGTGAAGAGGGGAGAGCTCTAGAGAAGAAAGCATGCAACAGAGGCCCCCTTGGCGGGTCGAGTGCTGGCACAAAGCATATGGCATCGGCATTGAGTCGAGCTATCGTCGTCTCCAACAAGGGCGGACGCCTTCAACAAGGGCAAACGTCTTCAACAGGGCGGGGGGAGGGGGCGGGTAACAAAGACGGGGGCGTCAACACAGACAACAACACGAGGATGGCGGTGTTTGTTGTTGTCATCGTCTACTTCGTTTGGGTCGCCCTGAGCGTATGCTGGCTGTATGGCTGATGATGTTGGTATACCCCCGGTCTCGCATCCTCACGGCGTCATCCCAATGCTCCATATTCCTGAGCTTTTACCCCCCCCCACTCCTTCCTCAAAAAGATCGTCTTCAGACAGAGGGTCGAATTGGTCTGGCTGCAACACGTTGTGTGTGGGCGAATGACGAGCGCTCTAGACGAGCATCGCACAATGACCACGATTGGGTCATGAGAAGGGAAGCGAGCAATAATGGAGATAAGCAGCATGTGCAAATTGAGGAAGATGGAAAAGAATTAAAAAAAACTATGCGTACATCAAACAAATGGCAAATGGAGGCATGTTGCCAACACTCTACACTTGCCGTTTTTATGAAGGCGTTTGTCAGAGGGGAATAGCTACTACAAGGCGTTTAGCTTTACCTACATTCTCATTGCCTATATGTCTTGCGTGCTTACCTACCTACCAACCACTGCTGCTGATTCTGCCCATGGCTGCTGCTGGTGCTGCTGCTGCTGCTAATAATAATGCGGCTAGTAGTGCAACTCGACCACGTCTATGACGACGTCGATTGCTCTATGTCGCCTGTATATACAGCGGCGCCGGCTACTCTTCGAAGGCGAGGAGCCGGACCCCTTCTGCCCCCGCCTGCTCCCGGCATCGACAACCCCCGAGACTGCACTTACTAACCCGATCGGCTATTGATAGCGAACGTGTCGGGGCGGTGGGTGTCTGGCCGCCCCTGGCACTGGCTGCATGACTGCATGCATAGCTCTCGACGACGAACACTACGATAAGCGTAGGAGGACTAGAGACGATGGCTGGACGTTCTTTAGGCGTCGCCCTACTTCGACGACGAGCAAAAGAACCCCTCGCCGCCCGCTCGATTCTTCCATGCTCCCGGGGGAGGGGGGGGGGTCGGGGTGGATCGGACGGCCACACGCGCACACAGTCGTATAGAGGCAACCGACGGCGGATTGGGCGTTGTCGAAGAGGGAGGGGTGCGAGTAAAGCAGAAGATTGTTACATGGCGAGAAAGAAATAAAAGAGAGAGAGAGGGAGGGGGGGGGGTTCACCCACCATTCATTCAGTTGCCGTGGTCTGGACGGCATTGAGTCCACAGCCCGGGCCTGGTCCAGTTCGTTGCTCCATCGAACAACAACGCTTACTCGCTCTTACTAGGAAATGTTCCAAGGCTTTTGTTCTTGGCTGCTTTACCGGCTCATGCATATATATATATATATATATATATATTTGCGTAAAGCAACTCCGCCTTTGACGAGCGCCTATAATTAGGGTGTAGCTTTCACCTATCAGCTATGCAGGACGAGCAGTCTAATTATTCACAATTGATACCGCGCTAAAAGACGCACGCTACGCGTCACTAGAGAGCGTTCTAGCATAAGAGATCTAATACCAGGATTTAGGACGAATTTGGAGTAATTGAGCCTATCCTTCTTTAGAGGGTCTTCTGCTGTCTGGGAGAGGAAAGGTTTCGGAACTTTCGCCGGCAATTTCGGACGCTCGGGCCGGACCGGCCAATACGAAGTAGATCCAGATACCAGTTTCATCCAAAGACACTTAATTAGCCTAAGGTAAACTTGGGAGAACGCTTCCAATATACAAAAGAACACATCTGATTGTATATATATATATATATATATGTATTTTTTTAGAACAATTATCCTCTGTTTACCCTTTCTAGCATGAGCATTCTCGGTCTCTCATCTTCGACTTCCTAGCGATGTTGGACGTAAGAAAATGAGTATTGTCAACGTTGCGACCTCTAGTGCATGTAGAATGTAGCCCACGTAACCTACTTATTCCCTCATATATATATATATATATATATATATATGGGGTGCATAAAAAGAGAAAAGTCTGCTTCCTTCAAAGGACATACGACGCCGGCTCGAAGATGCGACATGGTCCTTTAAAAGGATTGAGTATATGCATGAATGACCTACTTTATTAGACAGATCACTCTAGGTTATCTGCAAGAAAGTCAAAACAATAAACACAACTACTTATTCGGTTAAATTTCGTACAAACGCCAATCGACTCATGCTCTCAGTAACAAGGCAAATTGGATAAGTTCATTTATAGCCTGCAAACATATGAATTGCAGATTAGTATGCTCGGTTATCGACACTGGCGACTACGTGAATCTTTTCAAAATGGCGATTATGATGACATGATGTCATCTACTAGGTTTACCAATAAAATTATATATATATATATATGACAAGCCTATTAAAAGACATCATGTCATCATAAATCTTGTTGTAAAAGAATTCACATATCTTTTTACACATAACGTTGGAGAATAAATATGCTTAAATTCGTCATGAAGAGGATATATATATATATATATATATATATATATATATATATATATATATATATATATATATATATATATATATATATTTTAGAAACAAGAGCGAATCCAAAAGTTTAATAATCCAAAGTGTTTTTAGTTCTTTCAAAATAACTCCTGCCCGTTGCAATCCACTTGTACAACCTTCGTTTCCAATCTTCAAGACATTCTTAGATGCGTCTTTCGGATTAATCAAGCCGAGTTGCTACTGCAATTTGTTTGTTCCCCTCTGTAGTCTCGAAACGCTGTCCCTTTAATGCAGTCACAACGAATCAGGTCCGGGGAATAAGGAGGTTGCAGAAATATAGATATCGAATTTCTAGCGATGGTACGTTGTCGTCATAGAGTCAATCGGCTCTCTCTCCTTGGAAGCTCCACTGAGCGGATTGAGCTTCGATCTCGATGTCGTAACCATATACTCCACTCTCCTATTAATCACTTTCTGAAGCAATCCTGGGAGTTCTGTTCCTGCCTGAGGGTTCAAGTCGGACATTTCCCGATGGGCGTTCATCTGCTAGAAATTCCACACTATTGAAACGGACTGCGCTGCCAATCTTCCGACGCATACAAAAATGGTCAAGACTGTTACAACTGATCCATAAGATATTTCTAATCCCTCAGCTATTTCCCTTGTAGTAATTCGGTGATTGTTGAGTACCATATTACGATCTTTTTAACGTCTTTATTCTGTTGTTGACGTCGATGGCCTTCCCGAACGTGGGTAATCTTCGCTGCCTTCAGGTGCGTTGTGAAATCAACAGTACCACATATTGTGTTTCGGGATACTGGTGTATCCCCATAAACAGTTCGTTACATTTTCACCACTTTAGGAAAAGTTTTTTAGGACAGAAGTTAATACAAATTCTCTGCTACTTTATTCTCGATTTTTCAAAAACCGCCAAACCTCGTTTTCTTTTCTCCTCTGAATCAAACTCAAACAATAAATGTCTCGCCCATTGACGAAATTTGACCCGTGTGTAGCTGGTGTAGCCTTTTTAAGCAAAATAAACAAAAATACCTTTGTAGTATGTAGTTCAATTTTTAAATTTAGAGTACTAAAACATGTCGATCCGCTCTAGTATAGATATAGAAGAAGGCATTTCGAAGCATACATATAGCCATATTAAGATGTATGACTACTTTAGCATGACAATATTCCAAACAAGGCACGGGATAGTCATAACAGAAGCAATCTCCAATTTTCTCTCATTTTCAATATTTGCTCTCGTCTTTAGTACGGCATTATGTATGCAAAGCACAAAGTAAACTTTGCATCATTTTAGATTCTGTTACGTAATAAGAGGAGACATTGAATCTGATGGTCGGAAAAACCGTTTAGGTTTCAGAAATTAGGGACGCACAGAGAGCACACAGTCATTGGCATCACAGAACATTATTATTATTAATATTATTATTATTATTATTATTATTATTATTATTATTATTATTATTATTATTATTATTATTATTATTATTATTATTATTATTATTATTATTATTATTATTATTATTATTATCATCATCATCATCATCATCATTCTAGTTCGTGCCATATGTATGAGTGTCTGACTTGACGTTTATTGTTTACCTGTAGCGGTATGTATCTTCTAGCCTCGCGAGTTTCAAGAACCTCTCCGACCGATTTTCTGCTTATGTATTTATTCTCATCAAATGCTGATTAGGACGTTTTGCGAGAATACTCGGACCAAGCACGCCTCTGATGGTATGGTCTGCGTTGTCTGTCTCGTTCTTCATTTTTTCAACCGGTAGCTCTGATTGGGAGCCGGACTGAATTAGTAAAGCAGCGCAACAGCCGGGGTTTCAATCAGTAGTAGTTTTCCGAGCCTTCGGGTGTAGTTGAGTCTTGGCGATCAGAGGCTATATCTCATACACACAGTGTGCTGCTTGTGAGGGTGCTTGTTTATCAGTCGTAGACGAATTCCTAGAGAAATTTTGTTGATGCACTTCCAGAACTCTGTCGGACTATGGATGATTTTCACTACTTCTTCTAAGATCAGGTCTCTCTGTGTTGTATTAGAAAACTCAAAACTTCACCAGTATCCTTGCCGAAACTTTTACGACAAACGCAGCGAACTGCAGCTTCTCCGCCACCTTTTGTGGCTTCTCTAATCTGGGGTGAAACCGCTGCAAGAACGTTCATTTTATTTATAGTCATGTCTACGTTTGCGGTCCTGCTCCGCAAGGTGAATCTGCAGGATACTGGCCGAATAAAGCAATGTTTCTTCTTAGTGGCACTGAAGGCCTATGCGCCGCAATTATTATTATTATTATTATTATTATTATTATTATTATTATTATAATTATATTATATTATTATTATTATTATTATTGTTATTATTATTATTATTATTATTATTATTATTAATATTATTATTATTGTTATTATTATTATTATTATTATTATTATTATTATTATTATTATTATTATTATTATTATTATTATGCGTCAAGCAAGGACATTCTTTTCTCGTTCTACCTGATTAACGATTGATATTTTAGGCAATCGAGTGAGTCCTCCTCTTCTTCGCAAACTGAAAGTTGGTACTGAGAATTCTGCTTTAGAATGATGGCGATGTGTCTTAACAAAGGAGCATAATAACGCTAGAGATTTTGCGCACCTTTTGGTCGTAGCCACTTGATCCGGATCACTGCTAGTAGTAGTAGTAGTAGCTAACCATTATGTTGTTGCTGTTTGCGCGTTTGTTCCCGAAAGTATATTTGCCTGTATTTGCAGTAGGTGCGGGAACTTTTGCGCCAGGTACCACGCAGCGTCATGCCCAGAAGTGACTTCGCTAGGGAGTCTCGCTCTAATGGAGGGGTCCCAATAGCGTATTATTTTATCATGAGTACATCGGAAAGGAGATCGTCCTCGATGTATATTTAAATACGGGACAGTCATGTGTATACTAACACAAGTTTTACAACGTACCTAACCAAGGTGATAATAAACATCATAATAATAATTATTGTTTGTTCCCGAAAGGTGCAATAATAAATAAAATTATGCGAAGTACAGCTGCTGACTCGTCTTCTTTTTATTTCAAAACTCATCGGGAATCGGTTCGTGAACGAAGATTTTTGAGTTACAAGTGGAACAAAGTTAGGTAGGAAAGACCAGCTCATATGGTCTGTGGATATGTGGATCAGTAAGGCATGCACAGCTGTACCAGACCCAATTACCAGGCCTGACGCGGAATAACCACGATGCCAGCAACGATCAAGCCTTCCGATAGGCGGGATATAGAGTCGCCCTTGAGTTCTTTAAACAAGGCTAATCGACAGTGCCTGAATGGTCAGACATATTGTTGAGTCTTATAAGGGTAACAAAACCACTAGCATGGAACGCCACTGTCATAGACACGCCGGAATGTCCGGTGGAAAACCGCGTGATATGGGCATCAAAAAGAGTCGACCACGTCATTCGCCAGCGCGAGATACACACGAGACGTCTTTATACATATACTATAGTTGCTTTTCACACTTTTTTTACCCGTTGGCTTAAGACGTTTTGCTCAAAATCTAAATAGGGAGGTGAGAAAATGAAGGCTCTATAGAAGCCACGGTAAACTAATTCACACGTTAATGAACAATTGAAGGACGGCACTTAGGCTAATAGCAAAAATTACTTCAAGTAATCTTTTGTAGACTAACAGTATGGTTTTTTGACTGTGGTCTGACTGTGGGGATGTTTCGATAAAATGCTGCCATTTGATAGGGGTGACATGTATATATATATATATATATATAGAGAGAGAGAGAGATAAATTGTTATAATTACCATTATTACGCAATAGGAGTTGTATAGGCGAGTCATAAGAGTGTAGTAGACGGCCATACCTTATAGGGTTTCGACGGCACCGTGCCGCTACATGCGAAACCTTTCTCTCAGACGCCTGGTTTGCACCCAGGGCGCGACATGAACAAAAACACGAAACCTGGAGGGGGCCTGGATTAGTGCATTTACACGAGCGAGTATTAGAGAAGGACAACGATATGAACTTCTCACCATTAGTATCATGATGATAATGGTGATGATGATTACATTGCTCTTGTTATTGTTGGAGTTCTATATTATTAGGAGTATTATATCGCTTGCTGTGTTTTAGATAGACGTATATATATATATATATATATATATATATATATATATATATATATACATATACGCATACATAGAGAGAGAAACACAGAGGGGGAGAGTTGTTGTTGTCGTTGTTGCTGCTATGCTTGAAACTGTTTTCGTCGTCGTCGTCGTATTTATTCATCTACGAACAGACGCATAACAAAACGTAGCCTTCACTACGGCGGATCGTGACGGCGTGGTCTAGTGGGGGACTAGTGCGATTGTCACGGTCGTCATCTACCGGGGGTTGGCAATAGCCAGTTCAGTCCCCCGTTGTGGATCGAATTTTCTTTGAGCGCGATGCTCATTGAGAATATACGATGACAAAACTACTGTATACCGTTCGGAGTCAGCGGGGATGCTGCTGCTGCTGCAGCTGCTGTCACAGGGACTCTTGGGGAAACCTACCTCGACGATATCTATCGACTTGTACCCGCTCTCGGTGTCTCATTGAAGAAGAGATGGCGCACGGCTAGTCCAAGCCAGCCCGTAGGGAAACGCGGATGATGATGGTCTAGCCTTCGCTATCTCGACCACTGCGTCGAACTACGACCACTAATGCATCATACCGTTTCCATGGAAGATCGCTTGCCTGTTTGTGGGCTCTGTGTCTCGTCTGTTGATTTGGTGGAGCAATGTTTGTGCCAGCGTCGACGGCACCAGCGTACGCGGCGGCGGTGTCGGTTGTTCGTAAACATGCATGTCGTTGTTGTTGTTGTTGTTGTTGTTGTTGTTGTTGTTAATGTTGTTGTTGTTGTTGTTGTTGTTAATGTTGCTGTTCTTGTTAATGTTGTTGTTGTTATTGTTGGTGTTGTTGTTAGTATTGTTGTTGTCCTTCCTATCGGCGTCGTGTCGTCATCATCATTGTCGTTGCCGCTGTACGTGGCTGGCTGGCTTGCAGCAGGCGTGGTCACGTCTGGCACGCCTCGAGTGACGGTCACGACCGCATCGCATGCTGCCGCCGTTCGCTCTTGCTCTCCGGCTGCACGACAAGATATGGATACACTTCATTAACATATGGAAGCACGTTGTGGTAACGAGCTGGCCAGAGCGCCCCTGTACCCCCAGCCACTCAGCCAACCAACCAACCAACCCCCCACTCAGACAACCCCCAGCTAGCCAGAACAACAACAGACACAACCGCCTGACAGGCAGACAAAGAGAGACAGAGAGATACGCACACGAGTAGTAGACAAACCAGCAACAGCGATGGGACGTCGTCCTCGACTAACTCGACAAAGAGTCCGTGGGCGACGGGGGGCCGGAAAGAGGGGGGTGAGGAATGAGGGAGGTGCGAGCTCTCTTCCTCGTTGTTGCTAGATAGAGGACTCGAGACATACGACATACGAGACAACGGATAAGGAAGGCTAAGAATAACGAGAGATGATATTAGGTAGACGGATGACCACAACACCAATGCAGGTGGCAGGCAGAACTTCGCGGGGGTGGGGGGGAGGGGGGGGGGTAAAGGGGTTCATGGGGTGAAGGAGTGTATGGGGTGGAGGGGTGTATGGAGACGAGGGGTGTATGGAGTCGAGGGATGTATGGGGTCGGGGGGTGTATGGGGTGAAGTGGATCATGGAGTGAACGGGATAGAGGCGTAAAGACGGGATCGTGCAGATAATAGTGATGATGATGGTGACGGCAGCAACACCGACGGCCGCTTGTGTGCTTGTGGTGCAAGCACACAGCGCCCGATATCACAATCACAAAGAGCGCGTCGTTCTAGCTGCGCGGTGGACTAAACCCGACGACGACGGCGGCAACCCGACCATAATGGCGACGGTAACAACAAGTACTTTGATAATAATAATAATAATAATAATAATAATAATAATAATAATAATAATAATAATAATAATAACGGCGACTTGGAATTCGGATTAAATGAATGCGGGAATGAACTATCATCGGCCATAACGACAGAGAAACAACAAGAGCGAGGAACACAGATATTTCATTAAAATATGTGGTGTACTACCATCCCTTCACCAATAATTCAGACAAGAATATGGGGATAATGGAGCTAAAAGGAGACGGCGTTAGAATAAATTAAAGGCCTCTTAAACTGGAACACTAATGAAAATAATAATTTTCGGAGCGATGCTTATTAAGAATAGTTGATAGATCATAACACTGAGGGTCAGCGACCATGTTGCCACAAGAACTGTTGGAGGAACCCTAGATATTTCAGCATTTCCGCTTATGATTTTGATTTATAGTTCACTTGGCATGTATACCTAAATACACATGTCACCCTTTTATATCAGGGGCATGTTGACTGGCTTATGTTGCCGCTCTAAGCCCTCTTAATATAAAATGATCACACGTTACGCAAATATTAAGTTCATGGATTTATTTAATTATGATTATGATTATTTTTATTATTATTATTATTAAAACGACGACAAGAGAGCAGTACGTGTCTATAATAAATGAACCAACGACATTTTTTGAAGTACAAAAAGATATACACCGAATCAACTACTTAGGCCACTAACAATCCCGCACGTAGTCGAGCAGGGATTATTTTGTCATCACGGACATCAGTAGACGGGACGTCGTATCCAGGACGCTCATGCTAAGCTTGTCTTGCGCTAGATGGCTGTCGCTGTCATCAGTATCCTTATCTCGTCATCATCGCAAAGCCCTTGTTGTTGTTGTTGTTGTTGTTGTTGGTGTTGTTATTATTGCCTCGTTATATCACTATATTATTCGCTTCTAATGTTACCATCATATACACGTATGAATATATATATATATATATATATATATAAGTATACGATATAATAATATATACACTTAGAACATAAGTTCGTACGGAATGTCTGGCGTATATGTATATATATATATATATATATATATATATAGTATTTTCCCCCTATATAGTATATATATAGTATTTCCCCCAAGTACGACTTACAATGGACACCCATAGCTGCGATCATCAAGCAGTACCGATCAGATGGAGACCCAGAGTAAATACGAGTATAGGTGGACTACTATCGTGTCACTAGAAGTGGGCGCGGCGGCGCTCAATCCACACAGCCGTCTTTCAGTGCCGTGTCACCGATATGGGCTGCTTGCAAAGTATGCAGACACCACCAGTGTGTGTGTGTGTGTGTGCATGCCGTCATAGATAATTGATCGAACGGTAAGTATAGGTAAGGTCCGCCTATGTTGTTGTTGTTGCTGCTGCTGCTGCTGTTGCTGTCGCTGATGCTGCTGCTGATATATGACATACGACCTCGAGGACGAACCTATGCGTGCCATATGCGTGCCACTCATGCTCCCCCGGTGATGGCTCTGATGACAGAAACATCACAGTGCTGCCGACGACGGCAACAACCACGATCATTTAGTCAGCCGCCTGTGGCAGTGGTACGAGCAGTTAAAATCGTAATGATAGTTGATATAATTAGCATATTACTTATTAGTTGTAGTAGTAGTAGTAGTAGTAAGTAATTGTAATTATATTGACGATCATATGATTATATTGAACAAAAACTAAGTAGTAAAAGAGCCCATTGAATCATCATCACTTGATGATGATGATCATAGGCTCCCTTACTAATTAGTTGTTGTTTGTGTTGTTGTTGTTGGTGGTGATGGTGGTTCTAGCTTAAATTGAACTTCATGAGTAGACTTAGGACTTACAATAATAAATATTAGCATATTACTCATTAATAGTAGTAGTAGTAGTAGTAATTGTAATCATATTGATGAAAATCATCATCATTTGATGATGATCATAATTAGCATAGGCTCTCTTACTACTTTGTTGTTGTTATTGGTGGTGGTAGTGGCTTTAGCTTAAGTTAAACGTCATGAGTAGACTTAGGACTTACAATTTTAAATACTTATTCAATAGGCGATCCGTTACTCTCAAATTATTCGAAACAAAGCGCCAAAATAGTCGCGTCGTAGTATCATCGCTGATCACCTAACACTATATACTGTACTCACTCACATAGATCCAACAGACTGTTTGTTTTTTGGCGGCTGTCTTCAGGTGAATGCTGCCACTAACATGCGTCCGTTACTTTCTCTTAGATCTTAAGTGAATTCGGCAACAGTAGCTGGCACGCTTTGACTATAAGCACTCCGGAATCATCAAACGAACCGCTGCTGGCCAATCAGCCTTTGATTGACGTCGTCCAAAGATAGATCATCTTCTATTAGATTTTGTTTGTTGCGCGTAACGGTGAGGTGTGGGCGGCTTATGAGTGTTGGTTGCACGTGTCGGCTATGCCAATATGACGAGGTTCTAGACCTCATGGTCTTCGATGACGACTCACTGCTGGATCCGGGACCGGGAGAATGATTCTACTTACCCTCTCCGCACGCCTGGCTACATCAACTTAGCTGTCCTGCGTCCTCAAACGACCCAACACAGCCGCGTACAGACTCATATACATACACACAGACCTACATACTGTGCAGAGCCTCAACTCTATTACTTGTTGTATGATGGTGATGATAGTGATGATAATGCTGCTGCTGGTGATGGTGCTGTTAAGGATGTCGATGGTGATGATCTTATTCACCTCATTGCATATATTAACACTCTACGAGAGATAGAGATAGAAAGGCGCCGAGCGTACTGGTGCAGCCGGTTTGGCTGCTGTTCCGCCGAGACAGACGCCGCTACGGCGGCCGCAGGACCAGCGGACCAGCGTCGCTCAGCGCGGCACATCCAGGACGACGCCAGGGGTTCGCTTAATAAATCACTTATTTACTTCCTGCACGCTTCCGGAGGCGGCAGAGGAGAAGGAGAAGAAGGAAAGGAGGAGGCGGGCATCGGTCGGCAGCCTGGAGGCACAAAGCCCTCGCGGTGTCCCCGTCACGCAGCCCCGTCTGATGAAGGGGGCGAATGAGGATAAGACGGGGCGCGCCACTGTTAGGGATTCGCGGCATTGGGCACCTCAATGGTAGCGGGACGCCTCCCTATTTTCCTTGTGCCTCGCTCGCTCCCTACTAGTCGACCCGGCCACGCGCCTCTACTGCGCCGGCCGCGCATCACAATCCAGCCGAATCGTCTCTGCCTTTGGAGTCTTGGAGCCCCCCGGGCCCGGCCCTGATCCCTCAGTGATGGACTTGGTGGTGGTACTTTTACCTCTGGTTTCCCTCCCTTCGTGAATTCTATTTCTGCGCAGATCCTGTAGCTGTTTCGCTAGCTGCTTTCTTTCTCCCTCTCCCGTTTTCAATATCTCACTCTCTCGTCCTTTCTTCAACCCATCCCCACCACGCACTCATGTCCTCGAGCTCTCCTTCCTGCAAGCATATCTTAGCCTTCTCGTCGTCGTCGTCGTCGCCGCCTATGATCCAGGTTCCCAGCTAACAAAGACGGCGGCAGGAGCCAACAACCCCAACAACCACCAACACCACTACCCCATTCGCTTTTCCCTATAGTCGTTTCTGCTCACAGACTACGCGCAAGCCGCTCGTCGGTTGCCGCCTCCGCCGCAGCCGTCGTCGCCGCGTGCCGGATGCCAAAACAGTGTATGAAAACGGAAAACGACGCCGCCGACGTCCAGGAAGACGACAGGGAAGATGACAAAGAAGAAGACTTTAATCCGGGTCTGGTAGCGTCTGCCGTGCTTCTGCCGGGGCGAGTGTTTAGTAAAATCCAGGACGTCTATATAGACGTCCTGGATTTCGTGGCGCCAATGATTTAAGTTTATAATATATGTATTACGCGGATCAGTGGCAATATACTCATCTCACTTGTCTCTTCCTGGTCTTTCCTTTTGTTGTTGCTGTTGTTGTTGCTAGCGTCGTCATTGTTGTCGTTATCACTGTCATTGCCAACCTCGTCGCTGCCAGGGTCGAGGTAGTTCCTCACGCCTGCATTCTCGGTAGTTCCTGACACCGACCGCGTTGGCCATAGCCGACGGAACAACGGTGGGGGGACAACAATCCTAATGGCGGCAGCCGCGGCGAAGACGAAAACACCAGCGCGATATGGCCGGTCCGGTGCAAAGACCGTGTTAAAAATGCGGTAAGGCTGGCAGACAGAACAACCACGGAGGGTGCGTGAAGCCCCTCGAGCTCGCGGCGGTTCTAAAAAGTGTGCAGCTCTAAAAGCTGCTCCGGTGCGTTATCAAGGGGTTCGATTCGGGCAAAATAGAAGGAGAACATGGGAGAGGAACAAGATGGAGCAGGACGAGAGGAAAAGTGAGATTTGAAGCGGAGGGGGGGAGGAGCTTACAGAGGGCATAAACCGTAGCCCGCAGAAGTGCTCGTAGATCGGGAAGAAACGGGATCAGGAACCTTCTCAACAAAGACACACGTCTCGATGGACACGCAGACCCGATCACACACGGACCACACAGTTAGAGGATCAACACAAGAGGGACAGAAAGACCAATAGCGGTCAGACAGGGAACCAGGGAGGAAGAAGGACATAGAGAGAAGAGAGAGAAGAGATAGAGATAATGCAACGCGGAGTAAGAAAGAAAAACAAGGAAGAGAGGAAACAACACGAAGAAGCGGGTTCGGCGGCGGTAGTAGCGGGAACATTTTCTAACTAGTGGGAGCCGAGCTCCCGTCGTAGCTTGTCGTAAGTCATTGGAAAAAAGATTTCAGCTGGAAATGGCGGCTCGCATGAAGCACAGTCGTAATGGCAGCAGTTGGGCGTTGGCCTGCATCAGCATCGAAAGTAGTGGCTCGGCTAGCCGTACAACGCACAACACATTACGCAGGGCAAAGAAATATTATAGGTCGAAACGGAGCCGACTGCTGACTTGTTGATTCAATTTACTTTTATAGACAATTCTCGTTGGGGTATCTTTGTTTCTTTCGTTCCCTTTTGTCCCTTCGGCTCCCCCGCATCACGACACGGGCATGTCTGCCTTAGATGTATAATTTATTAGTTCGACCTCGTGCAGCATTACCTACAACTATAAGTTGCAGCGTCGTAAACCTTCTTTCTTGCTGACAAGGTCAAACGGTTACTCCGTTGTCTGGTCATGAACTTGGTTCATCCCCGTAATGAGTAGGCGTTCCGAAATGCATAAATATATAGTGCCCTACTTGTTCATAAAATACATGTTTATACAAGAAGGGTATATATATATATACTTGCTTCAAAATGTAAGTATGAAATATATGCGCATACGCATATATATATATATATATATATATATATATATATGCGTGGACATATACATGTGCATATACTTCATAAATATACATTCAGATAAATGACAAGGCTGGTTATGGTGTGCATACAATGCCTGTGTTATTGCAATGCCTTAGGAGTTGTGAAAGTCGAAATCGGTTGGGTAGAGAAACCCTATATAATATATAATATATAATATATAATATATAATATATAATATATAATATATAATATATAATATATAATATATAATATATAATATATATAGGGTAAAATTGTGTGCGTCATTTTTTAATGATTAGACTTTTCTATCTTGACAATACACCTTTTATTGCTTCCCGTAGTTTATATAATACAACTTAGTTCTTACTCATATACAAGCATATAACTAAAAGCTGAGAGCCCAAACAAATAATTGCTCGTGAATTTATCGATATTAAAATGGCATTTGACTCAGTAAATTAAAACGTCCTTCAATTAATATACACACAACTAAATTTCACTGAAAGCCCGATTGCTTTTTGATTTAGTTGCTACTTAAGCGACAGGGCACAAATCACTAGAAACGGCAACAATATATCATCTCCCTACTCCCCGCACCCCTGTACACTAGCTGAGACGAGCCTCTCACCAACACCATTTCAAATATTTATTAACTCGTTTCTAAAGGCTAGTGAAGTAAAAGTGATAACTTTTACTATCGCTTTTGCCGTTGACATAACTTTTTGTTGCCTACTTTTTTTACAAAATCGGACTAGCGATGCAGAACATACAAAAGCCCAACTTTAACTTATCTCAATTTGGCAGTACAAATATTTATTAACTCACTTCTAGACGTTGGTGAACTAAAAGCTATCGCTTTTGCCGACGTAACTTTTCTTTGGCAACTTTCCTTACAAAATTTGATTAGCGATGCGGAACATACAAACGGCCAGCTTAAATTTATCTCTAATCGGTACTTAAAAAATGTCTTAAAAAAATGTTAACCAATAAACCGACCAATACCAATTAATTGATATTGCAAATTTACAACAAACAATGTAATATACTTTTAATCTATAGAACATTTTAACGATATGCAGGTTATGTTTACTGCATGCCAAACAATGCTACAGTTGTGAGGTTTGAACCTATTATCGCAATTCAAGAATTATCGCAACTTGAAGAATTACTTTAGTCCATGTCGAATAGCTGCGACATAAAGCCACAAGGCACCGGCACGAACTAAGCGGCGTGACGAATCTAAAGTGAGGAAAATGTACGCTGTTCATAATGACATAACCCAGGACACGGCAGATCTCTACAGTACTAATTACTAACATGCTGCTAATTGGCATAATGAGCGGCTAGCTTTCGCGCGACGCACTTGCCGAGCGGGTGAGAATACTCGCATTATACTGCTAGTCGATACGAGTCAACTGTCAACCTCCGGAAATCGTATGAACGATTTCGAATATATGTTACCTGCGTACATCACTATCATTATTACTATCGGGGGTCTATTCTGCGCGCTGCTGTTGTTGTTGGTTTCTGAAATACATGAGCATTGTTTGATAGTTCTTCACATGTCGAAACCTTGAAAACCAGAGTTCCGTTCTTTCGGATGACAAGTGTTAGTCGACGTCTGCTTTTTTCCTAGACCTTTTCCTAGGACCGTTTTGCCTAGAGGTGAAAATCCAATTTTGGCCTTTTGTCATATTCTGCAGATTCTGGAGCTTGAGCTGTTGATACCGCAGTTAACACCCGCTGAAATCAACACCCGTGTCGCATTTAGTCTGGCTTGGTACGCCCTGAGCTGCCCTTAGAGCCGTTACCTTTGACAAATACTGCCGGTCTCACTAGCCAGGTGGTATCGCTGTGCGAAAGCCATTCACTGGCGTTGCTGTTCCAAGTACAAAAAATACTCATGGTATATATACTCACAGTTATACTACTAATGGTAGAAAGCGAAGGCAAAGGTATGCCTATACGCAGTCAGTTTTGAAGTAAAGCTGAACGTAGTCCTGACATAGAAATAGTTATAACACATCGTTAGTTAAAAATAAAGTCATAGGCAGTAGTTTTGTGATGCCGCGAAGAGATAAATTTAGCGCCAATCATCGTGACAGGGTCATCGTGCCTTAGGGATGGCAACATAAAAACGCAACAGCCACCTGCTGTGGAAGATGACCAATTTCCTTATACATATGATAGGTCACGCATCGAATTCGACCACTAGTGCCGATCAGAAATAACGATAGGCATGCACGTGTGTAATTGTGGACCAGTGGACCAGTCTCGAACAGCTTCCGATACGTCTTCCTGTATCAGCCGCTACTGTCTCTACTGCCGCTGTACTCTGCGTACGGTTGTTGTGGACGGAAGGACAAGAACAAGGACAATAAAATGAAACGCGTAGGCCGTTTGATACAGTACCACCAGATGACGACAATAGCGATCAACAGTAACAACAACAAACACAACTGCGACAACAACGACAACAACAACAACGACAACAATGAACATATATTCATTCCACCCCACGACAACAACGACAACACGGGTAAACAATGGGTGTTGCAGCTTTTAAAATACTCTCGGATAATTTATAGTTAATAATTCAAATAAATGAATAATTAATAACAATAGTTACACCTACGGGCTACCAAAGTCAGCGCTCTCCTGTTCCATAGCATAATCGTGGTGAACCTCTGGATTCAAATATATAAATATATATATATATATATATATATATATATATATATATATATATATATATATATATATATATATATATATATATATATATATATATAACCGTGACTTTATTTCTTCTTACTATAAGCTGTAGCCGCATCGCGGTCAAGTACGTCTAGGATGAGGGCCAGCGAACTCGCCGAAAGGCAGACAGAGCTGATGTGTGGTCAACGGCGGTCACAACAGAATGATTGATTGCTGTTGCTCGCATCCTGCCATCATATATGTACATCGAATTCGTGACAGTATGCTGTTTTTGTACTACGCTAGCTTCAGTGGCATAAATGCAGAGTGCTACTACTGCTAACACTTCAGTCCCATACTTTCTTTGCCTCTACGGACCGACCTTCGTGTCGACACAGCAATGTTGCAGATATGCGCCACCGCAGCAAAAGCGCCTTTGGCTGGCGAGATACGGATGCTAGTCGTGCCGGTAACGTGGTGGGTGCATTCGTCTGCGCCTCGCAACCGGAGGAGACACTAGACAATAGGTGCGCGGGTTCAAGCCCCACCGTTGCACCGATTTGTATTTATGGGGGTCATCCGTCTCCGAAGCAATAAGGCGAAAAGCAGTCCCGTGGCCAACGTTAAATCTTGGCTGAAGGTCAGCCCGAAAACTTTCATTTCAGACGGATGCTAGAGCACAATCGTCTTTGATGGCAACCGTTGCTCGCCCGATTGCCTGCTACAAGGCGATGACCCACTAGCTGTATGAACGGCTGGTGTACTGTGGTTTGTTTCTGTGAGCCGCTAACATCTTCCCTCTGCTAACATTGGGCTTTTGGGAATCCGACATCGAGCTGACGGGACAAAACGCTATACGGTAATCATATCACGAATCGAACCTCCAGCAAATTAGTAGACCAAAATGATGCTCATGAAACGCGCGTAAACTTCGCGGCCGCGTTACTGAATGTGTTCGTTTTGTGAGCTCAATGACAAAGTCTTAGAGCATTGAAGATGAATAATGAAAAAAATCATTACCACATGGAATTGATTTTTGCAAATTGTTCTCAATACAACTTTTTTTTCTTTCTAGTGACGTTTCTGTGTTGGATGACTTCTAGATAAAGCTGAGGCTTCTTCTTCCGAACACGCTGCCATTCGGCCCAGTTTCTCCACTGAACAATTCGTTTTGTCTCGCATTTGCGATTTTTTCCAAGTACGTTCAGACAGCCACATCGAAATAGCGAATTTAAATAATTTAACCATCTCTATGTCGTGTAAAAGGGCATTTCCGCCCCCCAAACTGAACTACTGAAACAACCCCTATTTTTCAGACGTTCTATTACCCCCTTTGAATGTTGCCCGTTCATTCAGGAACACACTGAATATACACTCCTAAGAATTGTGCGAACAACAGCGCTCTGATTCCCTGTTGTACATGAGTAGCATTCGATCTCCATGAAGATGCTTGTTGCGCTAATACGAATCAGGATGATCATAGTAAGTCGGCAAGCAAACGCAGCTGCCTAACTCCAAACACGGGGGTTCCGGCCAGAGAAAAGGATGTTCAGATCGCATCGAGTAAATCGCATGAAGCATGTCTCCGCCCCCCCCCCCTCCCCCCCCCCCCCGCACCCGTTCCGGCTGCCCGCATTCGCTCCCATGCGTTTGCCTTTATTGAGCTTCATCATTTTCCTTCACGCTTCCTGTTTGACTTGGTAACATGCAATGTACTGGGGATGTAATCGATGCACTGTACGGAACTATTCGTACAAGCGGCGCACGCGTCTCGGTGGTACACCTTATTATGCATTTGTGCAGTGGTTTGAGATGACATTTATTATTCACCAGGCGGGAGACATCGTCTAGGCAGGCGAACTAGCGCTGCGTATTCGGCAGTCTTGTAATGCGCGCTATTTAAACTCGATACAACGCTCACGTGATGTATCGCCGCGCCCAGCCGTTGATTTGTGATTGACGCTATCGCGTGCGGCTGTGCCTCTTGCGACGAAATAGAAGGAAACCACCACGTAACAAGAAGGCTCACGTGGCTTCTGTTCCAATGCGGTTGTGCGGTTTGAAGAGTTAATTTCTATTTTAGTTCTTTCTCTCTCACTTGTTTGTGTTTTTTTCTGTACTCGGCGGACTCGTAAGGAGTAAGACCGTGGCGACCCTGAAGAAGATCCGATAGGAAGTTAACGGAATTTTGATCAATCTCTAACTGCCTTTCTAGATAGAGAAGGGTCGCGCCAACGCGTAACGAGACTGTCTCTATCTCTCAATCGAGATTGTCTATCTGTCACAAACAGTAGAAACACGTCCACAACAAATCCGCTTCTCAGATTGCGCCTGTTTTTAATGAAGATCTGACTAAAAACAATTATCGCTAGCCAAGTCTTGCAGCCTTCCTTTGGCAGTCCTCCCTTGCCATCATCCAAACATTACCATAAGCTGTCCATTTTTAGCAATTGCCATCAACCAAACCAGCATGGCTCAAAATTGATTGTTTTTGAACTTGTTCCTTGTCTTCGATGAGTTAGATCTAAGTTGGCACTGTTCTTTTGCTACATTTCTCTATTGGAGAATGCTGATGTTATTCCAGTATAAGAGCAGTATGATATGGCTGGTAGACAACACGAATGACACCACATGTAGTATTCCCAGTGACCAGCACACTCTAGAGAAAGGTGGGTTTAATTATGCCTAGGAGTTCCCCACTGACACCCCTTTCAGAAATGGTCATGGCGAGAAACTTCACTTATGGATTGAGGCTGCTGGAATTTGCTATTAACCTTCCGTCGCTGTCAACTTTAGTTAAGAACAGCGGCTCACGGGCACTGTTGTAGCTTGTGAGCTCCAATACTATTGACCGCTTCATTACTGTATTACCTAATAATCGAAGGAGTGAAATAATTATTATGGTTTCTTAAGACCCAGGCTGGGTAAATTATTGGAGTCAAATAATGCCTATACCCAAATCGCAAGAATTGTCATCATATAATAATTATAAATTATGTTGCATGTAATAATAACGATAATCAATAATCTGTTTGCCGGTTGTGTAGCCAGACAATCGCACAACGTTTCCTGCAGCACGGACTCCTTCCCTCCACCCCTGCATTTTGTAAATAAAGACGTTTTCGATCGTAGTCTAATAGTTTGGCCGTGGCCTTAAAACCCATACGCGCTGTAATGGTGAATACTTACCCAGGTAGCCCAGAAAAGCAAGCCGATGTCGTAAGCTGCAAAGCACTAATTAAAGGTGATTAGATAGCGTGAAGAAGATGATAGCCGTAATTGGGCAGGCTTCGCCCGGTTGATTACCACCGAGCTACTACGACGAGGACAATCTTGGCCTCAGCTAGCAGCCTATAGCTAAGAGCGCCTGTACAATAATGGGACAGTGACAGGAGAATTTGAAGACTTAAACCTCAAAGTCGTACAAGTCACGTCCGTTTCTTTCTATCGGACGACAGGTTCCACCTTGCGGAGGTGACGCTCAGCCACAGATATATCATGACTCTTTAGTATAGAAAGAAGAAGGCGAAAATAGAACAGCGTATGGTACAGAAGGAGTTTGGCGGCCGACAGCTGAAAACAATGACGGTGGTCTCACGTACCACCGAGACCAAAGCCCGTTGAGCCGTCCTCGTGGAGTAGTCGCCGCTAATTCTTAGTAGTGCTCTGTTGGTGGTGGGATTTTTGCCGTTGCGGTATCGTCGCTCGTCGAGCTGAATGGAAATATGTCATATTTGCTTAAATATGTATATAAATGTCATTTTATTAAATATAGTTAACCTTTTATTTATATATATATATATATATATACATATATATATATATATATATATATATATATATATATATATACGTATATATGTATATATATACATATATATACGTCGCAAAAGATCGAAAGTATCTAGACATACACGCACCCCCCACGTAAAGACATACAGGCGAATAAGCGCGACAAGAGAAGATTTCCTGTTTCTGTGTGGTGGTAGCCTTGGGTGCGAGCGAGCGTGTGAGAGGGCGGTCGGGCTTACGATAGATACACAACTTCAGTAGGCGACCGTTGGGCGACATGGCCTCGGTGAGGGGCGGTGACTCGACTTTATTGTGTATGAGTTGCTTCATCGATCGTGGTGGTGGCGGCGGCGACGACGACGACAACGACGAGCACGTTGACATCGACGACCATGGCGATGTGACGATGACGAAGTGAACAAAAATGATGCCATGAAATGCAAAAGGATGAATGGCACTCACTGCCACGATATGGGTGGGTTCGTTCGGGCGGCGACGTTCCTTGCAGGGCCTGGCGATTGGCTGACTGACAGGAGCAGCGGCGACAGCCTCAGGAACAACAAGAACAGCAGCGGCAAAAAACAACAACAGCAGCAACAACAACAACAACAACAACAACAACAATAAGATTAACAACAACAACCACGACGACGCCGCCTGTAGTGGTGATTTCAATGCCCTTCTGCTCATCCTCGTCCTTCTTCTGTTTGGCCTACTTCTGCAAAAGCCTAGCAGGGGCCCGACAGGTGACGCCGCCTCACTCGAGCTTTACATACTTTGCAGCAAAATCTTCGACTGCTGCTGCTGCTGCGGCTGCGATAGCTGTCGTGCCGGTTCGGCTACTGAACGCCTACATCAACAAGATCGACTCAGATCTTGCTGGCGCTCTGACATCGAGACTCACCGGGACAGGGCAGATGATGAAGACGACGACGACGATGACGACGATGATGATGATGATTATGATGATGGTGGTGGTGGTGGAGATGGTTGTGACACTGGCAGTCGGCAGCTGCGTTCCTAGCTGCTACAGGCTGCGGTTTTCTTGGGCGCGGCTCTGTTCAATGACGGAATATATATATATATATATATATATATATATATATATATATATACGCATATGAATGTGTGACTATACGAATAGCAGCGTACAGCAGCCAAAGTGTCACCTTGAGGGGGGGAAATGTTGTGGTTTTTTTATCGAACTGTTCAAAGTTGTTGGTTTGTCGCTAGACGTCGCTGGCCTTTTTGGTGTGTCCGCGCACGGTCGAAGCAGAGAGAAATGCCGTGCTCGTGTTCTACGTGGCTAGTAAGCGTCGAATAGAAATTGTGTCAAGGAGTGAATTGACACCCGTCAGGGTCAAGAAGCAATTTGTGTTGCGTACCCCAAAGAAGGTGCAGAGAGACGGTGAAATATTCAAAGATGTGTGTTGCAACACCAAGTTTGACGACACGCATATATATATATATATATATATATATATATATATATATATAAAAGCCTAGCCAAGCAACTTTTTTTTGTATCTGCGTTAGGATACCAATATGTTTTTTTGAGTAGACATATAATGCAGATTTTGACGTAATCTCTATTAATTCGTACTAGTTTATGATTCTAATTGATTCATGCATTGTGTAAGAACACTTTAAAATCAAGCTTTTTTTTTATCTCCAGCTTCTTCTTAACGGCTTCAAGCACCAACTTGAGTAAATCGAATGTATTTCTACTAATTTTAATTTTCGAAAAAAATACAGAATTACACGATGAACTAAATGAATATACTGTTTGCTTCATAAGCTCGACTCCAGATGTGGCGATGAAAGCCCCTGCGTTTTCAGTTATGTGCGCGTTGGGGCTAGCGCATTGTCGTTGGATTAAAGCCATCGCCTAAAATATGCCTTGCAGCCTCTTCTGGAAGACCCATCAAATTCATTTGATAGGCATTCCGTTGTATACTAATCACTTGTCACTGTGCCACCCGTTTTCTCAACTCTACAATCACCCCAATTTGAGTCCTGTGGAAAATGATAGAACCATTACCACTTTGCCACCCGACCGCTAATACTTCACACTTGTGTGAAGTGGAAGCGCTCCAGTGCCTGGCCACTGCTTTCTTTGGGATTTAAGTAGAGGGTCATAAATATCATGGCCTGTGACGAGTCTCGAGAACAAAAATGGCACGCTCTCGTACAGTGTATCGGAAATTCTTGAGTCCGAAAGATTCGCGCCTTTTTTAGTCCTATGACCAACTCCGAGGTACTCAGCTGGCAGATTTTCTGGCGAGGCCGAGATGGTCGTCCGAAGGATCTTCTAGAGTGACACGGTATTTGAGCCTAACGTCTAAATGTTTCCGTCAATCGTTGTCTTCATACGGACCCCATTTTCTTAGCCTGTTGCTGTTTTTGGACTTTGATTTTTTTTGGCATCATACGTAAACACTTTTCAGGGATATTATCTTCTTTACTTATAATCAATGATCGAAACCCTTCGTAACACTTTTATTGCCTTCATCCACGCTGGAAGTTGTACACATTAACTGTTTGCAGCCCCATTATTTGGTATGTGCCACCGACCGTGCTCATGTTTGCCATTTTCTCACATCGTTGTCTTCGGGAAGATCGAATCGATGTTATTACCCGCATTAACAAACATGGCGCTATCCACCAGTGGGCTGGATTATAATTCATACTCTATTCCGTCTTTTTCCGTCGTTTTAAAACCTAATGTACACACTGCATTAGCTCCCAGAGAGATTTAGTGCTACACAAG
>QVRM01002658.1:0-75000 GCA_003439945.1 Dermanyssus gallinae | reverse complement strand
GCAGAAGCGGCCGAAACATTGAAAACAACAGGCAACTACTTTTAGTAGCATGGTATGGTTACGACGTTGGCATGGAGGAGACATGGTACGTGGACAAAGAAAAGGACGGCACGTGGGGAAACGGAAAAGGAAGAACACAATGGCGAAAATAAACCGTCGAGTCGATCGCTCGACGTAGTTCCCGGATTCTTAGGCATGATGCTGGCTCACTGGTTGGTTGGTGATGGCGGTCTGCTGATGGTCGTGGTGGCAATGATGGTAGATGTAGATGCAGCAGCAGCAGCAGCTGCAGGCGCCGTGTCGTTTGCGCGCCATCTGCGTGCCACACTCAAATTTCTCGGGTTCGAATTGTGCCGTTCTTCGTCCCATAAATAATAGCCGAACTCAACGCGCCGTCAGAACAAGACTCAAGCGCAATATTACGTTGGTCGGCACGTAAAACTTGAAACTTGATATATTTATATATATATATATATATATATACATACATGGGATGTTTTGTAATTAAGTGCACGCACTTTAAGCGGTAATAGAACCTGTTTAAATAATAATTTTTCCCAATAGAATGAAGGTGGCAGAAATGCCATCAATTCGCAAGAGGCCCTAAAGCAAAAGGCCTAGAGACACCAGATATACGGTCGTGCTCGGTTAGACGTTCCGAAAATTCTGCTTTTTCTTGTGGCTACAAGAAGGCAACTAGTTACATTGAGAAAAGTTCGCAAAAAGTAGAGTCCTAAGGTAGCCACTACTAACTTCTAACTTCCAGGTTTGATAACATAAAACCGTAGTATTACGGTCAACACCCATAAAAGAACTACCAGAATGTACACGTTACAATATATTGTATATATGTTTACTGAAACATACCGATGGTGGTTCTATTTGTGAAAGGATTATCTCCAGGTTTTCCCCCACTTCCCCATGTCAGACGCCCGTAGGGTCTCTTGCTGACAAAGGAGGAACCTTAGCGGCCGCCAGGTTCAGAGCAAACTGCAGCCACTTACCTCTCTCCTCAGTTAGCCTCAGACACCATATCGTGAGTCCGACACCAGGTGGCGAGGGAAAACGGGGGCTTACGGTTATTCTACAGCGAATCCAACCACCATCGATATAGTACCTGTAATAATATACCCTGATTATATACCCTGTGTGAACTGTATGTTCTGAAAATGTATTTAGAAAAAACGTGAATTATGGTGGTTGTTCTATGAAAGTTGGCCGTAGTGCTAAATGTCCAAGTTACTACACGTAACGGTGAAAACAGTTGATATCACAAATTCCTAATTTTGGGACCTAAGTATCTGCCTTCCTGTTACTAGCACAAGCTACAGATGGTGCAAATTGGTTTGCCATCAAGCAAGGCAAGGGCCCCCTTTATTTTATTGGTAAAATTATATCTAAGCAAGTTCTACCGCACCGTATATATAAATATATATATATATATATAGTAATGAATGATGTGTTTGGAGGTTCTGTAGAGTATATGTTATAAGACAAACTTGTGCACATGTATATATATATATATATATATATATGTGCACAAATATGTCTTATAACACATTATCGACAGAACCTACAAACACATCTTTCAAAACTAAACCAACTCGACTTTATACATATGTAAAGGCGGCGCCCGTGCTAAGTTATTAGGTCGATTAGTCAGCGATTTATTTGCATGGTTCTTTGCCATATTTGTGAATAATAGGTCGGACCATCAGTATAGCTATCAACTGCAAAGTTAAAATTTCTATCCTCTTTGTAGGCTCGGCATACGCCTAGCGTCACTGCTAGGTCTTTGAGACGTGTTCCCTCTCCACATATCTTCAAGGCAAATGTTGCTGATCCACTTCTTAGAAGTCTTAATATGCGCTTAACACCGCAGACTTTTAGTATATCTACACGTTTTTAATCCCTCAGGTATCGGTCAGGTATGGTGTAATTGTAGGCATGCAATATGTTGCTACTGGGGTTACTTGGGCTTTAAAACAAAGTAAAGCTGTAATTAAGTCCACATTAAGTAGATTGCTCAATAAGCATTGCCGACATATTTTTTTGCTTATATCTCCTCGATATGCCTGCTAAAAATTTAAAGTTAATTACATATTGTGAGGCCCCATACGTGAAACATAAATCTGCCGACTACCAATCTTATGGTGAAATAAATGCTGCTAGCTGCAAGCGTAAACATGCGCCACACTGTTAGCATGTCTTAAATATATATATATATATATATATATATATATATATATATGCCGCAAAATATTTGTTCGTTTAATTTAAAATCGTGATACGACAAAAATCTTTCACAGCATCGACAGGGTACCGACTTCACTTATGTTCACTGACCTGATTTTGTTCCTTTTTCGTCGTGTGTTCGTCATTACCTAATTCTGCGACACACTTCGTGCAGACTCTAGAGATTGGCAAATGGAGCAGTTGGTCGGCAAGATTTGTTTCGACCCTACCCCTCGATGCCCTACACGCAGCCCGTCGAAAAGTTTTTGGCTTGGCAGGCCACGAAAGACGGCGAGAAGGCCGCCAGCCTTATCACACAGTCTGTGACGGTAGCTCGGCGTTCTGATTGAAGGGCGTATTTTCTTTTAGCCTCCACTGCCTCTTGCTCTGGCATTCCCACTGTCTCAGCATCTCCTGCCGACGTTGCAACTGTTCAGGCAATATTTGCGACACTGGCAGTAGTAGCCTTATCGCGGAGCCTTCTATTTCAGCTCACTGTCAAACATTTTGTCGATTTGATAAACGGTGAACGCCGGTTTGGCGTCCGTCTCTTTCCTATGAAACAGCCAATCATGACAACGGCAGCGGCAGCAACAACAATGCCAACAGAAGCAACGACGAGAACAGCAACAATGAAAACATAACGAAAGCAGCTATAACTGTATTAACAGCAGTAACATAGTAACGGCATACACAACGAAAACAGGAACAGCAAAAGAACAACAACAACAGCAACAACAACAACAATAACAACATCAACAATAACAATAACAACGTATATGCGCTTACATGCTATATAAATATGCCAAGCTGGCGTTTAACCGCTACTACTAATGTCCGCCGCCTCTTTTTCTCGATCAAGGGTTCTCCATAAGAATAATACACTCACTAATGATCTACTTCGCGTAAATCTCTCTGAGCTCCACCCTACACCAATACAATAATTTTCCAAGAAAAACTAGACTTCAGCATGAGTACCCGAATTGCGATTGTAGAAGGCTACTTCGATGTTACCGACAGTCCTTTGGAAAGCAGCTCTTTTTCGTCGAGTGGAGAAACTCTATCCGATGGACAACCCGAACGGCTCATTAGCACTCTCTGTTAACACTATCCATAACGACTTACAACTATTGACGTTTGCATTATAGGACATCGTAAGAAATTACTGATCCGATAATCGATTGAAGCATTCACGAATCATAGAAAAACCTGGCCGACCATCTCTACGTTAGCCCCCCCCCCCGTCACTTTAACCACCTCCAAACACTTTTTATCTACACAACACCAAGGCTTTTCCAAGCTAAATCACTCGCCGACTCGAATGCGTTTGGAGGAAAAGTAGCTTAGTAATTGATTACGCGACAATAGAAATAACTACACTACTAGTGGAAGCTGGCTCAGCATAGAAGAAGTACAGTAATCAACGAAGAGCACAACATGGGCTCAAGGCTAAGAATAGTATCGTAGACTACTGGAACATATTCTGCAAAAGGGTCGAAGGAAACCCATGGCCAAAGGGGGTACAATGTAAAACAAAATGTGTAAAGCAAAATGCATTACACATAGCACTACCACCACTATAAGTGGTTCTACGACTACAACTGCACTCTTCCCGCAAAAACCCTGGCTGCAAGCGATGCTTTTTGAGAAGAATAAAGCCTATGGCTGAAGAACAATACACGTTATGGACGTTCCCTAGCTAGGAAGCAAACGACTCTGAGAGGAATACTATCGGGGCCTAGGCCTATTTCGAGAGCAAAATGTTTGACGGTGAGAAGACCTCTTCCTTGATCACGGGAGTCCCAATTTATTATAATTTAGAAGAATATATATAATGCTTCACGACGTTGCTGCTCGTCGACCTAATTGCTCCTTCTGCGCGCCGTAGCCGCTATATTGCTCATGCCCGTGAGGAAGTCCTGCCCGCCCCCTGGCTCGAAAGTCCGTCTCCATTCAGTCTCTCATAGTTCCGAGCACTGAGGTCGCGTTACCTCTTTGGATCTCTAGAGACAATCGCTGGTAGAAGAAGGCGTGCGCCTTCTTGTCCATCGTCGCCTGCTGTAACGCGCCGCCAACCCGAGAGCTCAATGTTACCTTGAGGGGCCCAGGGCCACCCATCGTCTCGAACGCGAATGGCGAAAAGTGGTGCGCCCGATATAAATCCGCATACTTTTTTATCTTTGAGGTCTCAGCTCGCGAAACGGCAGTCCCCGGGCGAGACGCGCCGGGACCGATAAGAGAAGGGGTCAGAGAGTCGGTCACCGTCGCATACTACACCAGGGAACGACTCTGGCTCTTCTTCTGCCTCTGACCTTTCGTGCAGGTATCTTCCCTTTTCTGTTTCCTTTTGGCCCTTGGCGGTGCCTCTTCAAGACTTCCTCTGCTGCTTGACTCTCCTTCTATAGCCCGGGCAAGGCATTTTTTGGACGAGGGCGAATGCGTTTACGCAGTTACGTTGGCGCAGCGGGCATAGCATGGCAGCCTACCCGCCCGGTGTGGGATTCGGCCCCGATGGCTGGATCTTGTTCCGTCGAGACCCATACCCACTAAACACACTTCCTTCCTTAAGCTTCACACTCTGTCAGCCCGGATCTTCATTTAACAGTGCTACGGACTGACAGAAGCTGTGGCGGGTGTTAATCAGATCAAGCGGCTGTTGCCATTCCCGGTTTCCCACCTCATCAGACACGCTTCGCCCAATTACCTGTGAAGCCGGTCTTCTGAGCAGTGTCGTCTTCGTTCAATTCGGAGAATTCCCAAAGCCCTTCTGTTTCGAAAGTAGCCTTCTCTCAGTTTCCCTTAAGCCTGTGAATTTGCCTTTTCCCAGTTTATGCCCAAACCGCAAATGTAGCTTGCGATTCTCTGCATGCCCTCTCGGAGTACCTCCTTGAGTCCTTCGCCTGCGTCTGCCAGCCTATATCTATTTGCCTGCAGCGCCTCACAAACGGCTAAAGTGTCGAAGGCGTCGTCGTTGGCTCCCGTCCTGCAGTGGAGGCAGGACGTCAAATGTGCCTTTTATATCCTCTGTAGATACGTCTAAGAATCGCCGTGTTCTGCCAGAAATTGTGTCATGTGGTACGTGAGCTCTTTTCCAGGACGCTCGTTCCATTTCTTCATTGACGGAATATTATCCCTGAGAGACGCCCCTGATTTGCCGCTTGGGATCCCATCCCACTCGGCCTGTCATCGGGCTTGCGTTTCTTGTTTTGTTATTTATTTGCCGAGCAATGAGTTACCTCATAGTGGTGTGCGCTTTTCTGCTTTTTGATCCCACGGGATGCATTTGTAATCCTCAATGTGGGGACACGCTGGGTTCTTCTAAGCAGGCTCCGGTTCCTCTGCATGAGTGTTACAAGCGTGGGCCAGGCTGGAACACCAAACAGAGCAGTGGACCCTGCGACTGACATAATAAGCCTTCTTTTTGCTTCCTTGGGCCCGTGTATGTTAGGCATCAGCCAGGCAATATTGGCCGCTCGCTGCGTTTGCTGTCTTTGCGACCGCTTGTTTAATGTATGGGTTACCGGTCATACCCTGGTCTAGGTGGACTCCGAGGTATATTGCTATGTTTACAATCATTATCCCGATGTCGTCAAACATTAGCTGCCTAAGTGGGCATTTTTCCTACCAATCAGAAGAATGTTTTCACTTTTGACTTAGGCTAGCGTTAGGCCTTTAGTTTCCACCCAGAAAGAAATCAGTAAGTGCTTCATTTGCCCGAAGCTCGAATTTGCCGCGGCCCTTGCCCTTACTAAAACCGCAGGGGCAAACCATCCTACCAGCACGGTGCTTTTCACTTTGCAGATAAGGCACTTTTCTCTCCCGCACCCTTTCTACCTTCCTCTTTATTGATAACTACCTCCTCACCGTTATCCCCGCTCTTGTTGCTTAGCGCGTTCTGTAACGCCTTGGGGCTGTTGAAAAAGGGGGTTTCCCTCCTCAAGCTTAACCTTGAGGGTGCTCGTCGTCCCCAGTTCTATCTCAGTGGTAAGCTCTGGTTTGGCACTGATCTGGCCCACGCTCCTCAAAGATGCCCCTGGCGTCGTCGGCCTTGGTATAGCAAATATTTCTAGAGTTGGAATTAGTTTGAACTTGCGGGAGAGGGAAATTGCCATGCCCACATGTATGTCATTTAACCCAAGATTTCAACACAATCGCTAAGGTGTTGGCACTTTTTTCTCGTTAGCCTCTGAGCAACCAGAGTAGGCACATACAGGGCCAGCTTAGTTCCGTTTTCGCGTCCTCCGCGCCTTTGGTGTCTTTATTTTGAAGGGAAGCGAATCTACCCTCTCAAAGGCGACGAAGAAAGCTCAATAGATTTCGGAACTAATTTGCGAGTGCCGCTATTAGCCGGCCACCCCACTTCTTTGTAAGAGAGCAGAATCACTCCCTGTCACAGAGAAGTAAGCTTGTCTTCTTAAAAGTGTATGCAGGTCATTGTTCCGAGACGAAAACCACAGCTTCTTTATCTTTGATAAAGCTTCTAAATGGGTGTAGCACACAAGTGATCTAATGTAGTGACGCAGTTAACCGAGCTGTATTTGATACCTTTCTGCGTAGCAGCGTACGTAGATACCTGTCGCACGAGAATAATGACCCCGAAAAGAGGAGATAACGACTGTAGCGACGCGTATTTGCAGAGGGGTGTGCGCACAAGCACTGTTTCATAAATAGCGGGAATTGAGTTTTGTCCACCTTTCATTTCGAGCACGGACAATCTCCTTCGTATCCGTTACACCGGAATCCTGCATTGGTAGCCGCATTCTGCAAAACGCATCTTGGAGGTTACAGCCAAAGCGTGCTTTTCGGGACGCCAGCTGTTGCACCCGCTGCCTAGGGAGGTGTCTTGGCCAACGAGACGATCCGCTAAACGCACAAGTTGGGCTGAGAAAGGTTCCCTTTTAGAGAGCAGAAGGTTCGTAAGTGGAGATAGGGCTGCGAACGGTAGAAAAGATGGGAAAAACGTGTAGAAAGGATATAAAGCAGTTCCTCTTGAAATGTGAAAAAGTTTGAGAGGGACGCTGGGACCTTCTGCATATAAATACAAAACGTACAATATCACTGCTAATGCGTCGGGAACGTATGTGTTGTTGGAAATCCTACCTTTTAAGTCACAATAGCTTTATAAACCAGCTGGCGTTTAAAACAGCAAAATCATTCAATTCGCGATTTGTAAATAAATGGAACTGTAGATCAGGCAGCATTTAATATTTGAAATGGTGGGAACTATTGGCAAACACTTGCTTTTCTACAGTGTAACTACCATAATAGCATGCACTTCTGCTACGCAAATGCTAGCCCAACCTTTAACTATTACACCTAACTTGTACTACTGCTTACAACAACAATGATCGG
Organism: Dermanyssus gallinae; assembly: GCA_003439945.1. Classification (NCBI taxonomy): domain Eukaryota; kingdom Metazoa; phylum Arthropoda; class Arachnida; order Mesostigmata; family Dermanyssidae; genus Dermanyssus; species Dermanyssus gallinae. The sequence continues at coordinate 67,413 of QVRM01002658.1, read as the reverse complement.
AAGAAGACGCATCCTGTGTAGTGCACAATGTATGTTCACAGCATTTAGCTTATTATTTTCTCAAGCAAACACATGCTGGAAATAACACTGTTTGTAGTAACCTCAGTGGAGTTATGCTTTTTATAAATAAGTATGCATATTATGTCGTATAGGCCGTATGAGTAATAAGCAAGAAAAGAGTTAGGAAAAGGCTTAATGGGAAAGAAAAGAGTTAGAAGATAGGCCAGCGCCAATGAAATCCTGTGACCGAGGTCACTCACGAATTCCCTCACCGATCCGATGTGCTCGTCCCAATACCAGCGAACCTATTAGATTATCGGCAATAGCGACATCCATTCTGTTATGCGTCTGCATATATATATATATATATATATATATATATATATTGGATATGTATACCTTCATACGTATGTCACCTTCTTACATCGGGGGCGCTTAGAGTAGCAGCATATTTTCCTAAATGTTTTTCTTCTTTCAATATAGCCCTTCTGCCCGCTGCATTGCACGGTTGCCCTCTTCGTTCTCACTGTTCGAAACATCGTGTTGAGTTGCTCATGCAAATTTATCTTTATCTCTATAGTCTCGAAAGGTTGTCCCGCAAAATTGTTTTTATACGTAAGAACAAGAAAAGCTCACACGAAGCAAGTTCCGGCGAAAAGGGCGTACTAATTTAATAAAAATAACTTGCGTTATTAAAGGGTACAATTTATTGTATTATAAGTTTTGTGATGAAAACCAAATTGCTATGTTACCTGAATACATATGGCCAACGTTACTAGTTGCAAAGTATGTTTGTTCACATTTAGTTTATTTTATACATCTAGTGTATATACGAGGGCGAATTAAAAAGTTCGGATATATATAATTATAACAAGAAGATTTAGTTAACCTTCAGAGTGTTTTTTCTTTCTCTCAAACTAGCTCCCGCTTGCTGTAACGCAACTGCGCCACTTTCTCTCCCTTTTTAAACGAGTTTTTTGAAGTCGAGTCAAGTTGCTCCGGTAAATTGTTCCTTATATTCTCTAAAGTCTCAAAACGTTGTCCCTTCAAATGTCTTCTATTCCTGGGAACTGGAAAAAGGTCGCACGAAACCGGGTTCGGGAGGTTGAGAAAATATAAAAGTCGAACCTGTCATCAATTATCCGAATTCACTAACGATGTTTGTGTCCGCGCATTCTCGTGATGGAGGATCTAAGAGTTATTAGGTCAGAGTTTAGGCCTCTTACGTCGAACGATCTCGCGCAATCTTCTTAAATTTTAAAGGTAATACTTTTCATGCACTATAAAACCAGGTGGCAAAACTTCGTGTAAGATTATTCCTTTGTAGTCTTGTGTTGCTTTGTTCAAATTTCTTCAATCAAATAATCTTTCTTTTTGGGAACACCACTGCCAAGATTGGAATTTTGTTTCAATGTGTAATCGTGTGCATATGACTCGTCTCCTGTAATCACTCTTGAAGCAATCCAAGCTTTTCTGCTATCACCTGAAGGTTCAATTCGGACTTTTCCCGAGAGGCGTGCTGGAAATTCAATATTTTTGGAACGAACTTTGCAGCCAGTCCTCTAAAGGATAACAATTGGTCAAGACTGTTATAACTGAGCCATTCAGATACCTTCAATCTCTCAGCTATCTTCGTAATAGTAATTGGGCGATTAAGTACGATATCACAAACGTTGTTTAACGGTTTCTTCTATTATTAACCTCGAAGGCCTTTCCGAACAGTAGTCATCTTCGGTTTCTTCGCAAAATCGACGGCACCACGCGTACTCAGTATTTCAGGATGCTCTGCATTTATAGCGCTCTTCATGAAACGCTGGGCATTGCAGTATAGTAGTATATATTGCAGCCATTTTTCATATGCTTCCAATTAATTATAAAAATATCTATCAATACGCGCATGTATACTTTTATCGCTGTAAACGGTCTGTAGGCATTTTATCAACATTTAAACAGAAAAGAAAATTTACGTATCAAAATATCTGCGCGATAGGCATGAGAAAAACTAGAATGTACTTATTTTATATTTATTTTCGTCGGTCAGCGTTTTCAAATATTACAATATAAATATAATCGCTTGTTTTTACACGTAACCGTTATACATAACTATTAGTAACGTACAATATTTTTATTCACAAAAGTAACATACATGCAATAGATCCAGGAGTAAGCGGCGTCTATAAACGGGGCTAGTGCACTAGTCATGGTTGTCAGCTTTCGGGGTGTCGCCGATTCGAGTCGCGTGTTGTCGATTGAGTTCTCTGTGAGCGATACGCATTGAAAACGGACGAATAACCAACCTCTCCTGAGAGTGTCAGCGACCATGTTACCGCAAAGACTCTTGAAGAAACCCCGCATAGCCCAGCATAACCGCCTGTGCTGCCGCTCCACGCACCCTTCTGTAGAAGAGTGACACGTGTAGTTAGGTACACATATGAAAAAACTTTTTCGAGCGGACTCTCAGCAACCAACATCTAACGTCCACGCATTTGCTTTCGCACTGGTTTATAAGACGAACCCTATAAATACAAGTGTGCAACGATGGGGATCGAACCCGTGCACCTATGTGTCTCCTCCGGTCGCGAGACGCACGCGAATGCACTACGCCACCGGGCTCGACGGTACACATGTCATCCTTCCACCCAACAAGGAGACTCTATGCCGGCTCATCGCTGTTGTAGGCTATTGTGTCAAATGAGGCGTACCAAAACGTACGCAATTTTTCTTTTTTGCCTTGATTACGTTGTCATACCAGCTGTAGCAGAGCAGGCAAATATTAATTACCGTTGTATGCCCTGACTGACTCAGTTAAGGTCGTTAAACAATAACAACGGCAACTTTCAGAATGACGGGGTCCAAAGGGAATCACTATATTCAGGTTCCTCCTACCTTGCTAAAGCTAAAGCGGTATGCTAGTTGGCGATGTACCGATACTACATTTAATGCTGCTGTAATCCTTTGCAATCTACAAGGTTATGCAGACATTACATACGTAGTATGCGTATATGCGGAGAGGAATAGATATATTTTTAAAAGATATCGTTCTTTTTAACTAATTTAACTAAACTGCGTTTTAGGATAATACGCAATTTAGGTGGCGATGTTTGTGTGTTGTACATTCATAGCACGAAGATGTCATCATTATTACACGGCTAGCAATTGACTAACATCGTGTTGTTGTTACTAAGAGTCGAGGTAACGAGGTGCCACCAATGCGAGGTCATCACTTCACTTCAGTTCCAGGTTTCGCCGAACGAGCGAGAGCTCTTTGCCTTCAAGAGTGCATTGTTCGACTTCGACGCGCCGTTGTCGAGAGCCCGGGTGTCTGGCGAGCAGGGCAAGGCGAGGCTGAACGAACCCATTCACGGCGAAGTGTTTGAAGGTGACACCTACAGCTGAACCAGAAGAAAGGAGGTTGATACTGCTGAAATCGTCGTGACAGTGGTCCGACGTTCAACACGAGCCCTTTCCTACAGAAACCCAACAAAAAGGAAGAGCCTTCGAGAGCTCAAACAGCTGCTACCTGTCCTGGCCAAATTTTAAAGGCGGTCAACGCTGGCTCGGGTGCTGCCGCGCGCTGGATCCGGTTACCGGGCAGTGCCCGCAGAGGGCCGCCACCTCGTGGCCACTACTACAGGCCAACTTTAAGGGCTCTCCGTGCCGTCCGAAAGCCCTCAGGGCGTCAACCGCTCTCGACCCTTCGGTGGGGAAAAGAAAGCTGACACTGCAGTCACCCGCCTAGCAGCACACCAGGGTGCAATTTCTGTTAGGCGCACTTTGAGGACCGATTAGAGAGCTGGGAAGGTAAAAAGAAAATAAAGACATTGTGTATACTTCATTTTCATCGTTTGAGTATAATGATGTGCAAGGGTCTGGCGTGCCTGCGCTCACGCGTATATATATATATTCGAGCACTGCCGAGTATGCAAACGTATTGTAAATAATTAATAAATCATCACAATATTTTATATATATATATATATATATATATATATATATATATTATAGTGCTGACAGCATAACCCTTCGGTTCCATTGTTTAGTCTAAATAACATAAATGTCACACGTTGTCTGTTAAATACCTGTGGTCTTATCTATCGTAATAACCGCAGAACGTGTCTCGCGGGGGCAACTACAGCTACGCACGATACAGATACGCTCAATGTCTAACGCAGTGATTACGTGCAGACAACGGCGGATACGTGCAAACGAGTGTCACACACTAACGGCATGTTAAATAGGCCTGGATAAATGGTCAAATATATATATACCCCGCGGACTCAAAGTCATGAGAGCTATAGGAGCCGGGACAGAACTCGAATGAGCAACCGGGCATTTTATCGGTAATCTCGAATCAAGGCATTAAATAGAAAGAAAACTTAGTTATATATATATATATATATATATATATATATATATATATATATATATATATATATATATATATATATATATGATATATATACTCAAAACCTTTTATACAGCTTTATTTAACGTCTATGTTAATTGCACCTCATACATACCAAACACAGTGCGCAGTTAACGGTACTCAAAGCGTTGTCTCATCACTACATGTAAAAGAGAGGGAAAACACCTGTTATCTGTATATTTTTAACCGCCATCACACAACAAATGGCGCGCTTTCTTTCCATAAGGAAGAAGCCAAATGTCCACGGCAACACGCCACTAGGCCATTTGTTAACAGAACTCTCTAAGTTACTTCTAGTTTTAGGTGGATCTGAACGGCTGTACACATCCCAGAAACAATCATCGGTAGTGCAATTCGTGCTTTTGTTCACATGTCACCACAGTTCACATCAAACAAATGCTGCAGTGCACAGATCAGAACAGCCGCATGAACGCGAGCTGCGCACTGTGAGAAAGCGTAGTAAAGCCACCTCGGTGAGACGACACAAGCCTTACGCTACCCATTACTCCAAGAGAACGCGCGCTGGAATTGACTTTGCTTTTCTCATCAGCTCTCCCTCGAACTTTCTCTGTGGATTAAGGGCTAGCGAGCAACAAAGCAGCGTCTGTGTTCGGCAGCACTCAGTCCGACATTTCTTTGTCAAAGCTTGCCTCGTATTGGCGGATAGAGACGAAGTGGTCTGACAGTTAGCCAGAAGCGAAACCCAGAAGACGAGCAGATGCATGAACCGCGGTCAAGCAGCGGACATCATGGCTCAGATGGACTCTGAAGAGGTGGGTGGCTGGCTGGCTAGGTAGGCAAGCATGCTCGTTTTGGTCGTTGATCTGAAGTCAAGATTTCGACCGATTGACGGGTATACTATAACCGTTGTTATGGAGCGCGTGATGTGATCCAGGCCGAACCCATAGCATAGACATTGGACCACGTGACAATGCCAACGTCGATTTCCTAGTTTCAAATGAGAAGCGAACGGATACGGACAGCCATTCTATTTCAATGCAATAGATATCGGTGGTGGTGAGACGTCAATGGCTATTACAGCCCCCTTAGTAGTTTCTAGTAATGCTAACAGCATTTCCCTGCCGAGGGTGGAAGTGGTCATGACTGGCTTTAGGTGGGTGAGACGTCAATGAAGGTAGACAGTGAAAGTAGATATGGACAACGGGATTGACGAGTCTGGGTAAAACAATTGTGTGTCATCAGCAACGTGCACAGCTTACACGGATAACGCTAACGTTTCCTGGAGATCCTTAATTTGCTGTCACTGTTTGTTAATTTGTTGTCACTGCTGTACGTGATTGAAACCAGCCCGTGTAAAATGTCGCCCACAATGCCCATGCGTGTAACGTCGGCGTTGCCTCTGTTTATGTATACAAAGACAAAAAAGTAATCGGAACATCAGTTGTTCCACGGGATCTCAGGAAGCCCTGCGGCCGAGAGAAGGGACCCCCTTCGACTAACGCCTCGTTTTCCCGCTGAACCTCGATCGATACGCGCTGTAGCAGTAGGTACTCTACAGGAGGAAGATCGTTTGTTTAGGACCTTTGATCGTTTGTTTAGGATCTTTGATTGTTTGTTTAGGACCTTTCGATCATTTGTTTAGGTCCCAGTGAGCGCTAAAGGTCATGTAGTTAGTTATTTCCCGAGCTTTTTTGACAACAAGAGTTTTAACATGCTTTTATCTGCATGTCTAATGGGGCGTGGGGCTGCTATGTGCACTGCCTCGGCGATCTTGTTCGTTGTACAGATTGTAACGAGCCCGGTTCGGAGCAGCGTGGCTCCGATTGGAACACTTCGGCCGGTGGCTGAAGCTAGTAGTAGTAATAATAGCAGTGGCAGCACAGCATCACCGTTGGTCTCCTCAGCGTTAGCGGCGAACCGGCCAGCCGTCATCACTGGTACTGCTGTCAATGGTGCTGGTGGCAGCAACAGCACCGGAGGTGGAGGTGGCGGAGGAGGAAGCGGTGATGGCGCCGAGGTCTCAACGACAGCGAACACGGCAACGCCGCTCGGATTCTCGCCGGCGCTTCCTCGACACGTGGCCGCCCAGTTACGCTGGGCTGCCGACAACCTGCAGGGCAGTTGCCCGATGTTCCCGTACCAGCACGGCTATCAGGCATGTACGTAGCGCTTTGCTGTTCTGTCTGTGTGTGTGTAGGTTTGTCTACGCATGCCCGTCTTCATTGCGGAACTTTAGCTTTTCCCTGACCTTCACCCTGTCCTTCATTCTCGTGTTCTTTCTTCTCTATATGTGTATGTATGGCCGCGTGTGTTTATGCGCAGATGTGTGTGTGTGTGTGTCTGCGTGTTCTTGTGCTTGCATGTTTATACGTTCGTATATGTATATGCATGTATGGTTAGTTCCTTTTTGCTCATCATGTGAGTCTGAGCACGAATCAAAGCACGAACAATAATAAACTGCGACCTTTAATTCACTTTCGTTCTTTCACCGATTGGTGACTTATTCATTAGTAGTTGCTGCTTCGTACAGTTACGATGTACTCCATCTCTCTACGAAAATAACAACAACAGCAACAACAACAACGACAACATCTGCTACAGGTACTGCTTGACGCGTTCCCAAGCAGTACCTTGGGATCTGCTGAAGAGGCTTGTTCCGCCTCTTTATCTTTCCCTTCTCTATATATCTCTCTCTCTCACGTTTGTGCCTTCCTTTTTGCGTTTCGCCTCGTCTCGTGTCGATGGCAATGGCGACGAACATTCAACTTCGAACGAGCTTTCGTGCATTCAAGTGTACGTATTTCAGTTGCACTTCGATTATTTCTCGAGCTATTCACCTTCGAGCCGTCGATAGCTTGGCCCAATGGAAAGAAAGAGAGAGAACGAAAGGAAGAGAGAACGAAAGAGACAGAGAGATCGCGAAGGCAGTGAGTGAATGCGAGAAAAAGCGAGAAATTGAGAGTAGATTGAGCATTTATTTTCTGAGGAGAGAGCCAATGCCGTCCGAACCAGAACCAACAGGAGCCGCTGGATTGGACCGACGGAGAACAACGAAGATTATGACGACGACGACGGCGACGACCTAAGGCTTTCTTCCTTTTGGCCGCGCGATTCTTTCGGTCTCCGACGGGCCGGATTCAGTCAGTCAGCTTTTCCTATTCGTTCGACCAGCGCGGCAGCTTCGCGGCAGAACTTTTGATGAACGTGCACGTACAACAAGTATAACACACATCCTCCCGCCCTTCCGCGCCTTACGACTAATGATTTCGTATGTGTACGTATATCGACCATACACATAGGTCCCTATAAAAAGAGCTACGTACATTACACAAATATATATATATATATATATATATATATATATATATATATATATATATATATATATATATGTATGTATGTATATATGTATATATATATATATATATATATATGTATATATATATATATATATATATATATATATAAGTGGTGAATGTGGGCGTGCGCGACTGCAACCATGTCTAGCAAAGCTCTACTAACGATATTAAGGTGCAGACAGCTGTGTTTCAGCGGCATCATCACAGCCGGCTGAAGTTGAATGGGGCGTTGTGGGTCCACCCTCACTACGCCCACTGCCGTTGGCGTTGACTCGGCGATCAAAGGTGCAGATCCTTCTGGATAGTTCAATCTGCAGCGCAGTGGAGCTGTTGGTAGCAACCACCAGTTGTAGTGTCTGCGGACTGATTCGACACTGCTTGTTCAAGACGTCGGCAATTCCAAGGTACTTGAAGTACCTACTGAGAGAGTGTTGTACTCGTTTCTTTTCCCGAGAAAAAATAAGACAAAAATTATAAATAAAAAAAAAATATATATATATATAGTTTCTTTAGGTTCTTCCTCATCTGGGCCCTGAGAAAAGCAGTTGTTGCCTAGTGCCGTGTTCTTGTCTCCCTTTCAATTTAAACTGGTAACAGCTTTGAATGCGCCTGTGGTGGACCCAAAATACAATTGAAGGAGGCGTACCTAGCGGATGCCGAGGGCCTCTCGGGAGCGTACGAAAAACAGGTTGTACTCAGCACCGCAAGCCTGTTTAAACTGGGCGTAGTCGCTTATGCTGCAACCTAGATCCACTAGACTGATCTGCTAGCAGTGTCTTTAGTGGGGAAAGCTTGGCGTTTAGTGATGCTATCCTCGTAATATTCTTGAATTTTGCTGAAACTCCGTTCCACCATTTCGACCTCTGATCGAAGCACATTGTAGTTGTGTCGCACCCATCAAAGCTGTCCCTTGTGACCACATCAGCATGAATCCATATATAACAAATAAGACAAGCGTAAAAATGATGTCGAAAACATCAAAGACAAAAATGTGTTTTGGGCAGACCACTGCAATCACAAAAAAAGCAAAGCGAAAAATCGTTGTTTTTCAGAGTCTCTGTTTTAAGAGATCCAGTGACCATCTGTTCATATTCAATAAATAAAGCAAATAAGATTATTCTACAACTACAAAGCAAGCGCAGATACTAAATTGGCCGAAAGTCACAAAGCTGCTTGGTGCTAACGGGAACTGACAAAAGTCATCCATACAACAAAGAACTGCGCTGGTACCTCTCAGTTCGTAACCATACTCAATTAGAAACTCTAGACAAGTTTCTTTTTTCTAGGATCAGCATAACTTGACTAGGGCGGTGAGCGACATTTAGTAGTTGCTTAGATGGGTAAGAGTGTGTGAAAGCAGAACGCGACTATAGATTTTACGTGTGAATTCCAACGTGCCGCTTGTGTGACGTTGTTGACAGATGTATACTTTCGGAGAATATGAACTACAAGCTTAGTTGCTAAATGCACAGAGTCAATTAGTTAAACACATTGAACGCCAAGTATTTACTAACCTTCTATTGTTGTTACTGGCGTCTTGATGATTGATCTGTTGATCTTTCCGTTGCGATCTGTTGCAGGGGATGACGGAACCGATCCGGAAATTGCCCACTTCTTGTCGTACGCAATGGCACCAAATCCCTTTCTGAATGCACCTCGCGAATTTTCGGAAAGCCAACAAGCTCGGCTGCGAACGCTCCTGACTGTGTCTCAGGGTCCTCTGGGTGTGGCGACGTATACCGATGCCCCGCGAATGCCCCGTGTCAGGAAGACGTTCAAGGAGGAGAGCGTTCGTCTTCGACCTCTGGGCAATGTGGCAGCCATCAACTTTCGTCTCGAGGAAGAGGATAACGCCCCGCTCGTGCACCAGTGGTTCTCTCAGCAGCCCCACGACCAGACCCGAGAGTTCGAGCACGACAAAATGACGTACATCCTGCCACCGCGCGACGTTGTGGTGCCGGAGATCTCGCCGGTCGTTCTGGTGCAGCCGATGCTGGCAGCCCCGAACCTCGTCGACCAGCTGCGACGCGACAAGACCCTTCTCGCTGACCTACTCGGAGCATTCGGACCGGTCGAGCTGCCACAGTCGGCGAAAGGAAGCGCCACAGTGGCGGCTCACTTCGGCATTCGAGCCGTGTTCCAGAGTTCGTCGGCCGTCGTCGAGCTGCTCAAAAAGTGCTCGTACATCTGCGAGCACGGGTACGTGTTCATGGCCGCCGTGGGCGGCCGATGCGTTAGCCTGCGGGTGTGGCCTTACTGGCAAAGCTTGAGCGTCTATCGGCGCTTCGAGACGTTCCGGGAGGAGATGGTCTTCGAGGAGGTCTGCTACGTGTTCGGGCTGGACGCGCCCCTGACCGGCGAGCAGCTGGCCGCCCCGTTCGATTCGCTGTTCGGCCCGGTCCTCTACGCCAAGGTGTTTCTCGACGCATCGGGCTATCCGACCAACGAAGGCTACGTCGTGTTTCGCGAGCGCTCGCATCACATTGCCGCGCTTCGGTGCGGCCGCGTCGTGGTCAACACGCGCAATGCCCGGCTGACGCTGGTGACGGCGCCCGAGTTCGAACACGAGCTCTGCTACCACTGCCTGGCCAAGTTGGGCCGCGTGTTCTGTCGCCACAGCCACTGTACGACGTTCTTCTGCAACGCGTGCTTCTTCAAGGTGCATGACCGCCGTAGCCTGCTACGCCAAATCGAAGATCCCCTACTCGAGGCTGTGCAGGAATCGCACAGAGTGTATATCTTCTGCGCAGAAAAGCCGGCCCAACAGCCGGACCACGAAAGCTAGATCGGTCGGTCCTCCGTAACGGCCGCCTATGGACCATTGCAGCTTCTCAAGCAGACACCGACGCACTGTTGTGGACGATGTTTCTTTGCGCCGCCCCCTAGCTCTTCCTAGGCACTAGTTTGTATGTAAATTGGTTAATCCGTGTGTGATAATGTAGGTACGTAGTATTGGAATAGATGCACGATAAGCAATGCAATCATTTTAGTAGGCAAAGTTCTATACATATATATATATATATATATATATATATATATATATATATATATATATATATATATATATATATATATATATATAATATTTAAAGGCTTGGAAAAGTAAAACAGGCTTTCTCAAATTAGTTAACATGCTCTCACAAGAGCGTAACGTTCGGTATTTTTGGTGTGCTGTAGATCTATCAATATCCTTTTTGCCGAGAGTCGAAGGCGAAGACGAACAAACTTTAGTGATGATCCCATAGACGTAGCAAACCATCGTGGCACAATTCTGTATGCTTGGTAAACACACACATTTGTTCAGCCGCCTAAAGAGCGGCCTTTACTACGGAGAGCCGCTCGGCCGTTCCCATAGTGAAGACCGTAAGGTATTGAAGGTCTTGTCGGGGTCCCAGCACCCGACTCGATGACTTTGACGGTTCAACGTCGTCAACTTAACGTTAGCATTCACGCCCTCGAACGTTTAATGACGGTCATGATGAGCCGTTGTTTCACGATCACTGTAATGATAGTGGCCGGTTATCCAGGCAAGCTGCTGGCGTGATCTGTACGTCCCACGTCCCACGGCTGACCCAATTGTCGTAGTAACGGTAGCAGAAACAGTAGCAGAAGTATTAGTAGCTGGTAGTCGGCGAGCACACTGTGACAACAATTAGCGATGATACATCGTGTGTATGCGTGTTATCGACGCAAATGATCGTTTTTCGCCGAGAGATCCCCGTTCCTCGACCTTAGAAGGGCTTCGGTCCTTCTAAGGTCGAGGAACCCTGTGGCCGCAGACAGCAGCGTCTCGCGTTCGGCGGTGTCAAACTTTTCACCAAACTTGGAACGCAGCTGCGGTGGCAACGGCGCCGATTAAAGCAAAATGTGTGAGCGTTTTCATTTGTCGCGTCAAATAGTTAGCCGACGCTTGTTCGGTCTAGATAAACACGGGAATGCTGAGAGCTGCCTGTCGAAGTCAGGACAAACTCTTAGTATTTCGACTCTCCGCGGCCTTCAGAAAGAGATATAGTATTATTGTACAATATAAATTTCGAATAAATATTGTGTGCAGAGTGTCAGCAGTCTAATTTTGCAGGGTAATCTAAAACAACGAAAAAAAATCCGAATGGCCCTATAGTCGAAGTAATGTCAAATCGCGTGGCGACGTGGCCTACTTGGCTAATTAGGTGCCATATTGCCCTGGGTTCGGGTTTGTCGGTGACTTGATCGCAGATTTGATCCCGCGTGTCCCGAAAACCTATTTATCATGCTCGAACGTGTCAGAAATCCGAAGCCGTCACAAGCATTTGTTGTTCAAAAGCTCCACTTAAAGGTGCAACATTTTTGAATATACACATCAGTTTTGCCTACACAGAAATACCGCAGAGTGGGACGTGTCGATTCGGAATACTTATTTGGCAGCTCTACGGCTACCTCGCGCAGAGAGCGGGAAAATAACAAGATTCTTCATAACTGAAAAAAACAATATATATTATTTTTTTGTTTAATTTGTAAAATTGTGAAGTGTGATCATCTGCTTGACCTTCACTGTTGACTAACTCAAATCATGGCGCTCACAATGAAGACCCTGTCCCTACCAAACGAGAGCCGAAAACAGTACCTGCCTCAGAAACTAGGCCTCGCGTCCATCTCCTCTCTGCTCCTTGCTCAGGTTCCAGGGTTTCCATGGCGATAAGTACGAGAATGTATCTCCTAGCTAGAAGTTTAGAATAATTATCCTTTTTTTCTTTTCAAGACCATGTCTTCTCATATATCTCTATATCCGACCGCCAATCGACGATGTCTTGTAAGCTCAGCCATCGTCCAGCCGCATAAGCTTCTACATGTTCCAAACTGTTCAGTTTGACACTGACGGTTGTGCACTTTCGGCCTGTGGGTCGACCAACACATGTTAGGTGAACGTATTATTGTATATGCTAAGCCAATGTCCCGTATGTTCTCGTGTGCTTCGTGCTTATCCGAGCGATAGCTCCAAGCTTTAGCCGGTAAGCCCTAGTTACCAATAGTTAGGGTTTGGGTAGTCGGAACTGAGTTGGCTTCTCTAAGTTTAGTGAAGCGCGTGAATGGTGGATACTTGGACGCGATTTTTGTCGTTGTAGCAGAACAGCGTATTGGGATTTGGCCGGATTTTGGAGTTCCTCACCGACACTTTCGCACAGCTTCGAGACAGGCTGTAGCTCAAGAAGGCTCAAGTGATGGCGCTCGTACGGGATCGATAATTAGCGTCAGCTACTAATGAAGCTTTTCAGTTCCAGCTCCAAAAATAGGGCAAGTGACATCAATTCGTATTTAATCACCATTACAGGGCAGTTCGTGCGTAGGCTGTACAATACGCGGAGAACCGCGCAAAGGTCAGATCAGATCATACAGCCAGTTACAATTAGGTAATTAACTATTTTTATAGACCTTTTTTTTACTTAGGCGTCTACTGCAACCGCTTTGGCTTATAAGCGAGAAGCTGTGCTCACCTCTCACTGAGTGTTCAGCGTCGCTTTCTTTAAAATAAGCAATGGGCTTAGGTGTTTTCGAATATATATATATATATATATATATATATATATATATATATATATATATACTCCCCGTGAACGTCAATTATTTGCGCGAGCAGAAAAGCCTTGACCTACCTGTTACCATTTTATTCAGCCATTCTATCTGACCGCCAGCTGGCCCGGGAATCCGGACAGGAGACTGGGGTTGTGGTGTTGGGGGGCCACCACTTGTTTTATAAATTTGCAACGTGCGTTTTATAAACTTGATGACACTTGAATACGACAACATGCGAGCGTCAAGCCTGCTGACGAAACTAACTGACACTACCAGTGTGATTTAACAGCCTAATACACTAGCTGGACACAGAAGACGCGTAAACGTCACCCCAGCATGGCACTTGCGCCCGCTGTTGTGTCGCCAGAGCACCGCCCGGGGTTCCACCGCATCGCATCGATTCGAGTACAGACCTAATTAAACTATTCCCCGTGCTCGCTTCGACTGACGCTGAGTCGATTCGGGCCCGGACCAACAACCGCTCGCAATCATAATAATAAAAAAAATCATAATAATAATAATAACAATGATGTGATAAATTGAAAAAATCAGACTGCCCAAGTTGCAATTTCACTCTTCTCGTCAGAGTTGCCTCTTCCCAACCCTCGGCCATTCTACCTGTGTGAGGTCCCTTGCATATGCACAATCCCTTATCGCACTAGCATCACTACTTATTTTACTTTTTTTTTGGGTGAGAGGGACAAATGCTTTTACGCACACCCAAAGCGGGTAGTGTGGGACTCGACGCCGCTGTTGTCGGCACAATACCCACTAAAAATCTCTCACCTAAATGGCCTCAAGAAGAGGCGAGGAGCTGAAACCATTCTTTAATACTACGTCAACCCCACTACTTATTTTACTGGCGGTACTAATAATACCGCCATGTCACCGTCCATCATACTACTCTTTCTCTCCCTGAAATGGTGTCTGCGTGTGGCTAGCTACATCTTAATTGGACATGTTGGGTGAACTAATGAACGAAATGCCGCCTCTGAAGAAGGACTCCCTGTAGACTTCCCTAGCCCATCTCCCTACGGGGCTTCTTATCAAGTAGAAAGTGATAAGGGCATGCTTATTTAGCTGCTGTCTACGGTATACCTGGCGTAACAATCGATTCGGAACTTGGTTATGAATATATATATATATATATATATATATATATATATATAAAGAGAGAGAGAAAGAGAGAGAGAGGATCAGCTAATTTTAGTATTTTAAATTTTGCCGCCAGACCGACTCCACCAAGGTCTTCCGATTTGTACATCAGCTACACGCAGGGTTTGAGTTCGCTTCAAAGAAGTGAAGAAAACGAGGTTCAGCAAATATTAAGGAACCGAAAATGGATGAGCAATTAATCTGCATTAAGTTATCTGTTTAAAAACAATGCATATGTTCTAACGCGGTGGCAGTGTTACGAACGAACGGCTCACGATGATCACGCTGTGTCCCGAAGCACTGTACGTGGTACCGTCGATTTTGCGTTGGTGAAAAGACTGAAGATGGCCGCTTGCAGAAAGGCCTTAAACGCCAATAATAAAAGAAATCGTGGAAAAGTTCGTGCTATCGTACCCAATAATCGCTGAGTTACTGTCAGGAAGATAGCTGAGAAGTTGGAGGTATTTTATGGATCAGTTGTATCAGTCTTGACCGATATTTTGTGTGTCAGAAAGCTGGCAGCGAAGTTCGTTTCAAAATGTTAAATATAGCGGCAAATGATCGGCCGTCGGTAAAGTCCGAATTGAACGTTCAGACGATGACCCTAGATTGTTTAGGAGCGGGATTACAAGAGACAAATTACGGGCATATGGTTACAACATCGAAACCAAAGCTCAATGTTCCCAATTGTGCTACCAAAGAGAAATTCTATTAAAGAAATTCAGACAGAGCAGATACACTGCCTATCTGAATAGTTTTTTTTCGACCACAAAAGAATCATCTATCACGATTTTTGCCGCCTGGTTTTACGGTTAATATGGACTATAATCGCCAAATTTTAAGAGGATTGCCCAAGAGCGTCCGACACAAGAGGTTTGGGCAAGCAGCTCTTGGACTCTCCATGACGACAATGCCACGCATCGTAATCGATTTTGGATTATTTGCTGAAAAATTAGATTTCTATATTTCCGAAACATCCTTATTGGCCGGACTTGACTCCATGTGACTTTTTCTGTTCTGACGGTAAAACAATTTTGAAAGATCAACTTTTTAAGACTATAGAGGCGATGAAGGAAAGTTCCCAGGAGCAACTCAACTCCATTTTAAAACACACGTTTAAGTAATGTTTCAAAGAGTGCGAAAGAAGGTTGCACAAGTGCATTGCAGCGGGCGAAAACTATTTTAAAGGGAACAATAACACTTTGGAAGATTAAATAAATATTATTTTTTGTATAAGTATGTATCGGAACTTTTCAATCCAACATATTTTTGTACCACGTTCTGCAAAGCAAAACAACGACGACAGCAATACGATACTACCAGTGCATCAATCAAATCAAGAACTGCTAAGGAAGTATGCTCTCCTTAATATCTATAAATCTGTTAAGGCCTAAGCATAAATGGGCTTCTTACGAACCTATTATTATAAAGAATAATATAATTAAAATGCGACAAAACAATTAAAAGGCGTCTTAGAGTGTATGTAAGTATGTTAGGGCCCAAGCTTCGTCAACAGATTAAACATAAAATAACACCATTATATAGAAAGCCCTTCCAATCAAAAAAATAGTAACATTGCCGTTTTAAGTCGTCCGACAATACTTTTGATATATATATATATATATATATATATATAGCCTATCTAAGAACGGCAGCAAAAATTATGTATATAACGCTTGTTAGTGCTATTGTTCTCCAATTGGACATGTTAATATCTTCCACACCTAGCTGAGTGTAAAGGCAACTCTGCCTGCTAACCATTCTTGAGGGATTTTTTTCCTGCAAAAATCGTATTAAATTAAGTCGTCAGGAATGCGTACCAGTCTTCTTAATACATTAAACTGACTAATTATCATAATATTGTAGTAAATATTAGGTTGGTGCAAACATTTTCTCGTTCTGCAAACAGTGGAGTCAAGAATTAGCATGAGAAGTGGATTCAATGAATTCAAATGATCTTATCTCACTTTTATGACAGTCGCTTATTACCGGTGCCTTTTTCACACAACATACGATATGACAGGTTTTCGCTTTGCTTCGGCATATGTGTAAGTTCCTATCTTCAATTATAATGGTGTGTCTTATTGTACAGCTTCTCTAAATGCTGCCCAGTTGACCGACCTCTTGACCGACCAGCGATCATAAATGAAATTTCGAGAGCGGGATACCTAAATGATAGGGTGGGCGCTTAATAAGTTTCCAGCGCAGACGGTTGATTTTTTCCTCCACACACATGAGACCGCGCGTCATCCTGGTCAAAAGCAAACTCTTTACGGTTAACGAGTTGCGAACGCGTTCGAGTCAATGCGTCATGAAGTAGCTAGAGTTATTGGCAGACTTGGCTGTACGGTTCGTCTGGGGCAGACGTTCGACGTGCATGATGCTTCTGATCGCAGCAGTCTTTTTTTTTTTAGTGTTCTTCTTGTCTGCGTTGACTGCAAGGCATTTCCTGCGCTCTCTGACTAGAATAATTTTCTGTTCACTTTTTGTCAAAGAAGAAGAAAAACTATTCACGTTTCATCCATGGCAATCATCAGGCGATCCAAAAACGGGATCAGACGGTCGTAAGGAAAAGGATAAAATGAATGCATGTGTGTAAGTATCCAATTTGTTGGCGATGGCAACGTGTCGTCGGCTTGAGAGGTGCCTTTTTATAGGATTTAGAAGTATTTGTGAGCTTTTGAACTCTTTGACCACAGTCAGCATCCGCAAGCTCGTAGGTGCTGTTCTACTATATTTAGCTATGCCTGCACGCATAAAATGTCGATTCTAAAATCAGCGTATCAAACAATTTGGAGCATTCGCTGCAGGTGCATTTTATCATAGAATTACTTTCTGCAATCACGTCGATATCTCAAATTACGAGTTTTAACAACCTGACGCCATTTTAAAACTTGTGCTACAATACACGGCAAGCGTTTTTCTTCCCCTAGCAACTTATCGACTTGCTCACTGCTTTAAGGCCTAACGATGACTATAAGAAATTAACTCTGATTACCACATATATTTGTTTATTTAGTTTTGTTATTTGTAAATTTTTTTATCGTTTCTAACAGCGACATTTAGCTGTGTTGCATATGTTGTCATACGTTTTGTTACGCATTTGTTGTGTTTCATTCACAATTACTAAACCATAATTTGAATATATGTTGATTTGCTATATTTTAAATGCTATTTGAAGTATCATCTCCAGAGTCACTCTTAACTGTGTGCTAAACACGCCTAAATTGTTTCTTATGCTGTACCGCCGTACCCTGCAAGAAAGCGTCTGAGCATTGCAAATAATTAGCGTAATCTATTTACTCTTTTTTTTTTTCGCTAGAAATGCGGTTTATCCGACGCACGTTTTAATGCGGATGAGTGTGTTTGGCAAATGCATCGGGTGTCCTCGAACGTCCTTAGCTCCCTCGTTATCGTTTTCATTAGAGAAAAAATGGCCGCGCTGTGCTGTTGTCGTCTTCGTGTGAGTAGATGGTTGGACTCGCGGTGGTGTCAGAATCTGTGCAATAAACAAGCGACGAAATTTATTTGATGACAGCTGGACAATGATGACGCCGTACCCGTCTGCAGCTAACGTCTATAGTACGCTTTTGCATGGGTCTTGTGCATAACTCTATTTGCGCAAACGACTGTTAAACGACATTAGAATGAAATGGTGAGACAGTATATGCTGTTCCATTATTGTGCACCGTTGCCACACGTTCTGTCCCCTGCTTTTTAAATATAGGTACTGCTATTATTTCTGTGTACGGTTCACTATATATTTACACTTTGCTGTTTTATATATATATATATATATATATATATATATTACTTATTGTCGATTAGTAATTACAATTGTGAAGTGAAGAACGTGCCAATCTAGACGGAACACCCGCTATATAAAAGACATCTTCTCTTCACCGTTGCAGCACCGTAGTCGTCCGAGGTCGATTTATTCACGATGTGTTGGGAGACGTGAAATAAGATGAGTGTTCGTACCTTCATCTGATAGTGTTGTTTTCTCAGTCGCTTTACTACGGGTAGGGGCGGCTATTCCTTAGCTTATTACATCTAGAGGCTTGCTTGTCGGTTTATCGTGCGAGAGTTGCGCATACTGAGTACTTAACGTACGAACGTAAAGTTAGTTTAATGCTAACGTATGCTTACATATGTCACTGCGTTCTTTTCTGTTAGTCTTTAATCCGCTCGAACGGCTCTATTGATACTGGAGAAGCAGTAAACAGTGACAACATCTGCAAGATCGTCGCCGACGCGTCGTTTGCTACGCTACTGACACACTCATAGATTATCACGGACTGCTGATTTTTATTTACCCTATTTATCTATACCTACTACAATTACCACCACTACTACGGCAAATACAACAACAACCACAGCAACAAAGCAACACAACCATTAACAACAACAACACCGACGACAACAGCAGCAGCAGCAGCAGCAGCAGCAGCAACAACAACAACAACTAGCGTTACTATTATTCTTACGTCTACTACTAGGCATGGGTCGAGGCACTTGTTAGGTTGGGGAGGGAAGAAGGGGATACGCGCTCTAAGCAAGGCGTCTCGCCTACAGCCGGAATATCTAAGTGCGGGCCCCGTTTGCTGCCGTTCTGGTGTTGCTGACGAAGAGGTCCGCCCAACCCCTGAACCCTCATAGCCCGCTCCCCGTGGTTTGCTGTGTCCTTTGCTGTAGAAAGGCCGTCGGTTGGGCCTCGATTCTACGACGCAATTTAGGCCGTGGCTCGGCGACGTTGTATCGTCGAGGATTCCCTCTGTGTTGTTCGACATATGTGCTCGACATATGGTCTCTCTCTCTATATGGGGTTTATATAAGTGTGCATGTCGAGGATACGAATAAGAGGAAGAGAGAGTGGTTGAGGAAGAACGAAATAGGAAAGATAGAGAAAGGGGGGAGAGGAATAACGAATGAGGGAGAGCGCGGGCGAGAGCATATGCGTTTGTGAGTGAACGTGTCCTTACATCCAGACGGCCTTAGTCGGTTATTTATGGGGGGGGGGGGTAAGTGAGCCAGGAAAGGGGCTGATGGGGCTTCGCGCAAGAGAAAACCGGATATGTATAATATATCCATACGATAGCGTCGCATTGCGCGCTCGGTGTATGGGTCGGCGTCGGTAAAAGGCGATGGCCGCTGCAGCAGCAGCAACAGCATTGGCACCGCAGCAGCAGCTATAGGCAAAGAGTTAGTTGGCCAAGCTGAAGCTTTGAGCTCCGATCGGTGGATAGGCGCGGAAACGAGAGAGAAATAGAGAAAGGGAGAGTGCGCCGATGTCCGGGGCCGTCCGGATAGCTGTCCTGGATAGCTGTAATGTCCGACAATCGGACGACTGGCTAAGGCTAACTGAATGAATGGTCCTCGTCGGTGAAATCGTCGGTCTTGAGGATGAGGAGCGCTGAGGAAGACGACAACGACGACGACGAAGCCGAACTTGAAGCCGAAGCTCAGCCCGAGGACAACGAAGTGCCTTAGATTTGCCCAGCGCATGGCGAGAGTGTGGGCAACTCTATGGCTGAGAGTGCAAGAGAGAGAGATGCGTTTGTCGTCCAGCATCGTTGTCGAGCGCTCGCTGAGTTTTCGGTGTGCTGATTCAGCACCCTGCGCTACACTATTCCCATGGGAGGAGGCTGGCTGACTGGCTGGCGCGGCGCGGGGTGACGGGAGGGAACACAAGTATAGGGGGGATATTCGTCGCGGCCTCTTGTTGTAATTTAAGGAATCCGTTCGTCGCCGAGTCGTCGTTGCCAGCTCTAGCAGTTCTCTGCCAGCGCCCACACCGACGAAACGACACCGAAGAGCGCGATGGGTGGACGGCGTAGAGGAAATCGGGGCCCGCGGTGGGCGTGCGGGGGTTGGGGGGTGGAGATTCTTATTGAAATCGCGCGGCAATCGCTGGTGAGGTGCTTCCTGCTGGCGTCCGCTCACCGAGCTTGCGACGACAAAACCGACAACTAACTGTTACTGCTAGTCATCGGTGTATATCTACTAGAAGTACTTTCACCGCCACCACCACCACCACCAGCTCAAGCAGTACTGTCACCACCACCTACTCATGCTTAACTAACTCAATGCTGAAACTGAAAGGCGGCTTCAAACACGCTGACGGTGGCACTAAGCAGATGAACCGCATATCGATGCCGGCCACGACATTCACAACCGCTGCGAGAACAACAACAACAACAACCGTTGCAACAAGAACGCAACAACAACAACAACCGCTGCAATAAGAACGCAACAACAACAACATCCGCTGCAACAAGAACGCAACAACAACACCTGCAAGAGTAATACAACAACCGCTGCAAGAAGAAAACAACAACAACAGCTGCGAGAAGAACACAACAACAGCAGCAACAGCAACAACAACAAGCGCTGCTAAGAGAGCACAACAGCAACAACAACAACAACAAGCGCTCCTAAGAGAGCACAACAGCAACAACAACAACAACAAGCGCTCCTAAGAGAGCACAACAGCAGCAACCGCTGCGCAAAAAACACAATAACAACAACAACCCTCGCAAAAAGAACGCAATAACAACAACACGCACTGGGAGAAGAATACAACATAAGCAGCAACTGCTGCACGAAAAACACAACAAAAACAACAGCAATCCTTGGAAGAAGAACACATTAACAGCCGTTGCAAGAAGAACAGCACAACATTAACTACCGTGGTGGAAAGAACACACCAAGAACAACGGCAACGATAACCGCAGCAGAAAGAACACAGAACACATGCACACGAACGTGTAAATATACGTAAACGAGATTCTCGAAAAAAGTTGTGGAGTATATTTTCTGTCGGAAATTTGTTAGCGAGACGGCTCCTCGGCTTGTGCTCTACTTCGTGGTTAGAGAAAATATCACATGTTACAGGTATAGCCTTGGGGCATTTGACACAAGCCATTCAAATGTACAAAATACATCATTTTAAAAGGTGTGTTCCAATGTGTATCGAATGCGTACACACACACACATGTTAGCTTTAATCCCAATACGTTGAAAAATATTGGATTCATGTAGGATATGCGTATGACTTAGTTTCGTCAAGTCAAACGTCTGGCTTTGGTTACCGGCAAATTTAAAATCATTTACACTAACGTAACACAGTGTTTATGCAGACTTCTATATATATATATATATATATATTGGTAACTTTGAAGAAAGCCTACGTTACAGCTTATGATAAGAGTTTGTTACTTTTGTTGGTACTAAGCGAGAAGTTTTAAGTGGAGAACTTAGAAAGCGTTCGCAAGCGTCAACCATCCGTCGCATTGAGTGGTCGACTGTTATAACTAAGGTTGCGGCTCAGCTGCATTGTTGCATAAAAACAGCCTACGCTCTTTTCGTGGCTCATCTAGGGTTTTTTCTTACCCGAGCAGTATCTCAGGTAACCACTAAGGCACTTCTCACTAGATTTATTGTCGCAATGATGTGCGTACTTTATTTACATCGACTACGCATAAGCGTTTTGGGTAATCTTCAATACAGAGGACTCATTAACAAAGTGCATAATGCGCCTTGGACTGTAGTGTAGAACAGTACAGTACGACAACAGTTGCGAGTCGTTTACTACTTTCTTGAACGCTACAAGAGATGCTACAAACGTTGCTTGTAGCGTTTAAGAAAACAAACCTCACCTAGTCTAACTTCATCTCAAATGTTCTCCTTTTTATTCCAGCAATGAAGGCAGGATCTGTGAGTCATCTCAGCATGCGCCGAGGTTTTGCTTTGCCACGGCTCCGTACTCTATTAAGACAGCCACGGAACACCATCCGACTAAATACTTAGTGGTAGTAAGCCCTCATAAAAACACCAATCACTGTACTATGCTCATTGCATCATTGTTTAAACACTGCTCAGTTGGTCAAGGGCTCTGCGCGCAATGAGTGCTACCTTTAAAAATAAGCGATAACTTATACTTGAGTCCGCCCCCTGATACGATATGTTCCTTATCGGCTTGAATGACATGTGCATTAATAGGCTTTCTGCTAAACAAAACGCTTGGAACGTTGAGGGTTTCGTTTAGGAACACGTGAGTCTTTTCCAAGGAAGACGATGATGTACGCGGGCTGCTAACGAACAGCTCATCGAGTACCTGGTTAAAAGCATCGTACATACTGGTTCGTTGCGCGAAAGCGTATAATGGTTAACGATTACTTGTCGGCTATGATAAGACAATATCGCTTATTTCCTTTGTGCTGTCTCTGCACCAACGAACGTTCCAAGCCTCTTTGCCATTTTCCAGGGGCTTCGCTTTGCTTGGGGAGGCTAAGCGCCGTCAAATTGCCCGCCCCAATTACGGTGAACTATTAGACCTACTCTGTGCTGGGAACTAAGATTTATTGCACTCAGACTGTGACATGTACTGTCATCGTTTCCCGATACAGGCGTCAGTCAACACATGTTGTGTCTTGTATCGGGTCAGAGTGGAGTGTCCGCGCTTCCTTCGTCGGAAGCGTGCCATGTGGTTAATTGTGCAGTTGAGCAGATTGTCATCTATCGCTATTAGAGTGCTCGAATAGCGTTTGATTAACTGACTAGCTGCCCCAGCATCCAAGACGAGGCTTTGGCTCGACGATGTCCTCAAATAACTGTCGTTTACCACGCCTTGACAACCGTCGCATGCGTTGTACGCCCCAAGCTCTGGTAATCCCCTACGCGGGTGCTGGCCTCACATCTTCACCGGCACATTCCTGGCCAAAGGCCTCTTTTTCCATCTGTGCCTTGACGAGCGTGACTTCCCTCCAGTGTAATCCATCATCTCCCATCTGGACGTCGGTCTGCATAGATTTTATCCTAGCGCGCACAGCAACGTGAGCTGCTTCGGGCTTCTAGCCTACTACCGGACGAACGAAAAATAACTCGGTCCCGCCTTTGATAAGCTAAATCGTCGACGATACTGTTGACGGGGACACCACCAAGGCCGGCTCAATCCGTCCATATAGCCGTTTACCTTTCTACTAGAAGGTTCCCTTACGTTGCTATTTGTTGTTATTTTAGTTACATCGAGTTATTCGACAGAGTCTCTTACGCGTGAGAGAACACCGATCAGACTCGCTTGCCTCACTCTCGGTTCAAATTGTGGCAAGGACTAAAAGACTAAATGTACTGCCTTTACATTGAGCCTAGACTTATTAAGATGGAAGAGCACATATTTTAAATGGTGTCGGAGAGCGGCTTCCTATATAGACTTTAAATATCTGCGTTTTTTTGTAGTAGTAGTATTATTATTTTGAACCTTAGCGCCTGGTGTGCTTGCTTGCAGGTTCGATCCCGGGTGTGGGAAGTTACGTCTTGTATTCGGACATCTCAACGTAGTGTTTGCATAGCGTATTAGAGAAAAGATGACACAATTTGATAGCGCACTTAAATTATTTGCTTGACCATTCCACGCTGTAGCAAGGAGTTGTTATGAAAAGAAAAAAAAAACACAAAAATGCAACTATTTCGAACAAAGTCGGTTCGAGAAACGCAAGAGGTTCCACAAATGGCCACAAAAGGGGTTGAGATCCACTAACCCCTGGAATAAATCACTTGGAAGGTCTATGTAACAACATGGACCTTGGAGAGAAGAAGTCCGCTTTGGTTAGTTTACTTTAGGGTTAAAATCACTATAACCAATTGACACTTCACTTGTGCTTAACTTGTACATGAGACGCCTTTTCGATGTGGTAACGCGAAAAAAGCTAAACTCCTCTCGTCTCCCTCACGTGCTACAACCAGCAACATCTTCACGTACGCCTAAAAGCCGCTACACACGCTGCTACAGTGGCAAATTCGCGTTTTATTGCTGTTTATGAAGTCTACTCCGAGTCAACATTCTTTGTCGCCTAAGCTAGCCTATATTGCCGACGGAGTAAACTTTGTGCGGTTTTTTTAGGCCAACAGATTTTATATTTACAAAGGGCGCGCAACCGGTAGCCATTCCACTTCCAACAGAACACCCGGTCAAAAATAATTTAATCACGAGGCCTCACAAAAGGCTTCCGTCTTTGGCGGGCCTATCAAAAATCAATCGCCTATTTGCTAAAATTAAACGACTTCTGAACTCAGTTAGTCTTGTTAGAGGTTCGGTGTATTGACGCTCCAACAAGTGCTAAGTAATGGATATTCTTTATCGATACAGTAGCGTTCCCCTATTCCTCTCTCTCTTTCGCTCTCTTAAGCCCGTCTGCCCTTGCCCCCCCCCCCTCTCTATTCCTCTTTAGCCGCAGTTCGCCGAGAAAGCGTACACCGTTCGATCAGGTTAACTTTTTTCGCTGTCAGCTACGGTGCTACTGTACCCTACACCATCACTTTCAATCATCTGACCAGAGCGTCACTGTTTGCTGGATCGGCGGGCTCGAAACTTTGCTTTCCAAAGCCACTCCCTGGCGCTGTCGCTGCTTACAGGCGAACAACAATAGAGGTATCGTAAGCGCGGTATAGGGCTCAAGAAGGCACGCAGCTTCGTCACCGAAACACGTGCGTTGAATCGCGGATGTCACGCTTCCTCCCCTCCCGCCAACGCTCTATCTGGATTTTTCTCTACCGCCAGGTATCTAGTTTTTTTTTTGTGTATTCGACCGTGGTGGTTGTAAGAATTGTTATTGCATGTTGGGACTCACAACGCTCTATGAAGCCTAAAAATCTAGCCAATGCTGTTATTGGGGCTGTGACCTTTTGCGTAATTTAGTGCAACACTTTCTTTTTATTTGCAAAGAGGATTGCAAATTTGTATGGGGAATTGTCTCTGCTATCAGATCATAACCTTCTAATGACCTTAACAATTTCACATTTAGTAGTGTACTCGACCATGGTGGTTGTAAGAATTGTTATTGCATGTTGGGATTCACAACGCTTCATGAAGCCTAAAACGCACCAATGCTGTTATTGGGGATGTGGCCTGTTGCGTAGTTTAATGCAACACCTTCTTTTTAAAGCACATTGGATTGCAAATTCGGATGGGAAAATTGTCTCTGCTGTCTGTAACTAACCTTCTAATGACCTGAATGATTTCACATCTAGTAGAATTAGTGTTTTTGTTGGTTGATTGGTTGGCTTTCGTCGGCTTGTAACACTTCATCTGGTGTGCCAAAAGGCGACTATAAAACAACTTCACGGTCAACTATAACCTAGTATAGCATTCTGATTCTAGCAAGCAGGTTGTTGTTGGGTCAAAAAAATCGTCTGCTATTGTTGTAGTCTGCTCTTTAGCGATTACACATCTACTTGTTGTGGATAATAGCAGAAGAGCACCACTTAAGCAGACCCATTTGCTTAAGATTATGCCTGTTTATCACCATACATACGACAAAATACGACTATTTCAGTGGCAAGTAGATTTATTTTCCCTCATTTGACTGTCGATTCTCGCGCACATGATGAGTGCGCGCATGGATCTGTTCGTTCGTACACTACGTAAAACGTGACTGCGTAAAACGTGCCGACAAATGTTTGTGAAAAACGGCTAAGTCTCTTTTTTGAGAAACCTGATTACTGGCAATAAGGATACGATTATGTACAACAACGTTACGTAACATAATAGGTCGTTGTCGAAACAAGGCACCGGGCCAAACACGGCTACAGGAGCAGGCCTACATGCAATTAATATGAATGTATTGTTTATTAACCAATATTTGGTTTATGCACATATGTGCTACAGCTCTCCTAAGTAACTTTCATCAGCGACTTTGCTTTTGTACACTGTTGGAGGTGATACAGATCACATGATTTTCCGCATAGGTTGCATTCACACTCGGTTGATATCTCATGCCACCCATTTCGAATACATATCTTCATATGAAATCCATGCATTGCAAACCCAGTAACGAAGTATCTGTTTCTACAACATGGGCTCTTCCAGTAGTCTGTAGTCATCGCTCTAGTCTCATAAAAACGCCAATCAACATCCGCAAATTTATACTCCCATTCGGCAAGATGATTCTCAAAGGCCTCCGTTTTCGGTAAAGCATAAGTTGCCCTGAGCTCCTCCACAAAAAGTGGTGTCGAGGCCAACAGATACACAAGACGATTGCGGCTAGTGCGGTGAACTACTAGCACTCTTTTTAGAAAGCTGGCTTTGATTTTGTCAAGTACTTCCAGATTTGCTTTTGATAGGTGGGGCCATATGACCTGTATCGCGTAAGCAGCGGTCGGCGCAATCTTTAAATTAAAAAGTTTGAGAGCGACATCTAGTGACAACCGATGAGGCTCTGGAATATTATGAAACGATAAAATGCCCTTACGAGCTCTTACCTCGATATGTTTAGTGAAATTTAAACTCTGCGTTGAAAAGATTACTCCAAGATAAGAAAAATGTTGAACAAAATCTATTGGTGCTAAGCTCAAGCGCAATTCGTCTTTTTCTGCGAGCCTACCTCCGCGGCGAAACTTCATTGCTTTCGTTTTTGCTACGTTTATCACTAGAGCATTTAGGTCAACAAACTTTTGGAGTGAAGCAAGCGATTGCTGCAGATGAAATCGACTCCGGGAGTAGAGGACGAGGTCATCTGCATACATGAGTGTACTAACTTGCGGGTGTCGACGCTGGATTTTGTCCGGCAGATCGCTCACCAATATTGAGAAAAGTAACGGGCTAAGATTATCGCCTTGTGCAACTCCTGTAGTCTGAGTAATTGGGGTGTGTTCAGTTACCCCGTCGTCGATGATTACATACCCCTCTTGCAGCATAGCTTGTAATAGCTTTAGTATTACCGCTGGGACACCGCATAGCGCTAATTTCTCTAGGATTATTGTTCGTGACGCCGTATCAAAAGCCGCCTTAAAGTCTACGAAAACAGCAAAAAGAAAGTTACGTTTAACCCGTAGAGTCATTTGAATACTATTGAGAAGAACGGAGCAAGCCGTCATCGTCGACCTCCCTCGCCTAAAGCCGTGCTGCTGCTCTGGCAAGCACTCGGTACTTTCCAAAAAATCTTCTAGTCGACGTGCTACCAATGCTGACAGTACTTTGTAAATGACGCTTTTCTTTGCTATGCCACGGTACGACGAAGGTATCAAGGGATCCCCTTTTCCCTTCGGTAACACACTTAAAATGCTGACTTTCCATTCTTCAGGTAAGTGCGATGTCTTCAAGATTTCGTTGAAGAGAGAAGTAAGACAAGGAGCCAGAATAATCGCCTGCTGCAGATGTTCATTCCGAACGAGGTCTGGGCCCGCAGCCTTTCCTGACGGCGCTTTCATTATCACATCCACAACCTCCGAGATACCGATAGGGCGAACCAGCTCCTGTCGAGCTTTGGTTGTCCTTTGTCCCCAAACGGAGACGTATATCGGGATGCAACTAGGAATCGTTGATGAGCTGGCAAACATCTGTCGAAAATAACTATGCAGCCTCTCAGGTGATACTGGACAGGCTGTTGAGCGCATCTCGGAGCATAGCCATTTATGTGGATGAAGCTGGGACTGTCTGAGAAGCTTGTTTTGTGCTTCTATTTCGTGCTCCAGTTTAGCTCTACGTACCGCCTTTTTATAGATCCGACTGGTATTCGTATACAGGAAGGTCATTTCCGGACGAATTTTTGCCAAGATATACGTCTAAATCATACAGTGTTTCAGAGATCGGCATTCTCGGGTATACCAACAGGTTGTTCGAGGTTTACTCGGCTGGGGACGCACGCTCTGCAGTATGACATTTTGAACTTGTGTTGCATATACTGCGACATTCAGGGGGTTCGGAATAGGGAGAACATCTGGCGAGAGCTCCAGTAAGCGGGTTGAGTCAACGGCAGCGTTTAACCGTTGCCGCCTTTGGCCTGCTGCCTGATAATGTACCGTAAGCGACATTGCAACAGGAAGATGTCGTCTAGTACCAAAGGCCAGAGTGTTTAACTGTGGACCCTCGTACCTGATGCTGTCGTGTCTGGCGTTGGTGGCGAATATATCTATCGTAGACCTCCCTTGTGGGGCTACATAGGTCGGTTCCTCGGCTGTGGAAACCACCCACATACAACGGGACGCTAACGTGCTGATAAGTGCATCTGTTCTAACATTGTCCGGTTTGTCGAGAGGGCAGTTGAGATCCCCGCAAAGCACTGTTGTTTTGTTAAGGTCGACTTTGTCCAAGCAATACACTAGCTTTTCCAAGAGGTCGGGAATAGCTTCCGATGGACTAGAATACATTGCAATTATTTTTATGGAACTTCCTGCAAGTACAACGCAGTTGTCCTCTGTGTATAGTGCTTCTATACCATTAAGCTTACTGTTGTATAGTACAGCTACTCCACCGCTTGCTCTTCCAAGGCCTTCACTCCGTTGTCCAAGACATTCTATCAGATACCAGCCAGAAACAACAGTTGGTTCCGTGGCCCAGGTCTCAGTGAGAACCAGCACGTCATATTGAGAATCTATAGTCAGAGGAAGAAAGGCCAAGGTTGATTTTATATTTTCGCAATTCCATTGAAAGAAGGTGATTTCATGTTGCTGTTTCTGGCTCGGTCTTGAAAGGTCTTTCGCCGTGACACTACCTGCACGTGCGTGCTTTGGTCACGAGTGCCCTTTACTCTTACTTTTTCCGGCAGTATCTGGAATCACTTCATTCGTGGAGACATGAAGCGCTTCTCGTAGGGATGCTTCGATTGAGTGCCGGAGTGCATCTCCGATCTCAATATTTTCAGGGTGCTTCTTTGTTTTAAAGGAGCTCGCTGATCCCAACAGCTGCGAGAATAGAGATGGCATTATTTTGCCAATGGCACTGGTGATTGCCGCTTGTACTGCTTCTACGATACAAGGGATAATCTTATCCATGATAGATTGGACAAGACCATCACTATTTTTGGCCACAGGTGGTCTTTTTTCAGCCGGCGCAGTTTGGGTTCCGAGCATCTTGCTCTCTGCGGGGTCGTTGACTATTTTAATTCCGTTCTTTACTACAGAAGGACCTCTGCTGGAAAGTTGTTGCCCGCAAAGGTCAGAATAACATGCTCTGTTGCCGTTACAATATTGGTGCTTGGATTCTTTGTTTTCACTCGGACTACTTCGGAGACTCCATGCGATGTGAGAGAAGCTAATATGGCTGCTTCGGATATAGAAGGGTGCACACCAGAAATCTTGCCTTTTACTGAGGAGCGAGCTCCGCTTATTCTCGCAGATACCTTAACTCCTGCCAACTCTTGCAGCGATAACAAAGTACCTCTGTCAACCTCGTCTTCTACTGCAATAACGAGTTCCCCATTTCTAGTAAATCGAGGTTCTTCAACTTTGCCTTTGATGTGTTGCGCAATGCAGTGACATACGTCATTAAAACGCGTCTCCAAAGCGTTATCATCAGCTGTAAATATTACAGCCACCTGTTTGGCGAGTACCACCTTTGACTCACGCAATCGTTTGTTGCGCGTCACTGTTTGGAAACCATCATCGTCGGTGAGATCTTCTTTTTCTTGAACGTCGGTAGTGACTGTGGTTACATCGTCCCTCTCTTCAGTAAGCGTTCTCTGCGCCACGTCCTTATTTTCCCCCGTTAACGCCCCCTCGGTTGTTTCGCTGACAACCTCCGTGCTCGCTGGAGAAGAATCAACCTGCGATACACGCATATCTTTGTTGCGAGTGTCTTCCACCGGGCTTGATGCCGCGCGCTTCCCACAACTCGTCTTTAGATGACAAGCTGGACCGCCCGCATCGCTGATTGCTTCATCAATACGTTCATCCGATACCACTGCACGTTCTGCATGCACCGGTGTACGTGGTTCGGGCGGCTCCTTCCCTTGCCGTCTCGGTGGCGTTCGTTTCACAGGCATGACCAGCTGCTTCGCCGCGCCTGTTTACAAACAAGATATTGTTTGACTACAGGCGGACGCAGGCCGCGCTGAGTATGATGTTCGATATTATAACGCTGAGTATAGCGTTCGATAATGATTACGTACCGAGGATAGAAGTTGCAGCGATTTCAATGATAAACCTAGTGATGATGGCTAGTGGTGGTGACGGTGGCAGTTATGATGATGACTGTGGGTGATAGTTAACTGAGGTGAAAGGTGATATTGATGATGGAGGTGTACTGATGATGATGACGCTGAAGGTGTTAACTGATGGAGAAGATAAAACACAAAGATGATGATGATGACGAAGATAGTAAAAATGTACTAATGATGATGTTGCTGAAAGTGGTAACAGATGGAAAAAGTAGAGCACATAGATGATGACGATTAGGATGGTGGTGAAGACGCTAATTACACGGATGGCGATGATAGTGAAGATGAAGCTGACGATGATAAAGTTGATGATGGCGATGACTGTGGGCTGCTGATGAGATCAAAGATGCTGGCAAGTGATGATGAAGTTGAGTGGTGCTGATGATGATGATAATTGTTTAAGTAGACACCGCACGAATAGTTAATTTGCATCAAAGGAAGCAGCAGAGTTTTCGCTAGTCGATTCTACTAATCTCCGAGGTTACTAGGCTCGTGGATGCTTAAGGATTTCTTTGCCAAATTCTAGATTTAGCAGTACTTTCCAAGAGCCACACACAAACACGTCCGCACCGTTGAGATTGAACAGCTGTTCTACATGCAATTAAAGCCTTGCCGTATTGCGTGCAAAACAATGGAACGAATAACCGTCACAAGAACTGCAAGCAGCTTGACAGCTTGAAGCTGGTATCTGCCAAAAAATCGCTTCAAACTGTGCACCCGTAGATGTGTCGTATTTTCTTATGACAACGCTTGCCTGCATACCACCGTGATAAGCCCCCGCTAGTTACTCATGTTTTTTGCCATAAAATAGTTAGCCGTACCCGTCTTAGAGTGCAGAGTCTGCTTCTTCAGATTATTATCTGTTCTGCTTGCTTCGAAACCCTTAAGAGGACAACGTTTCCAAATTTTCCAAAGAAACTATCAAAAGCGCCAACTTGACTTCTTTTCGCATCGGTAAACGGGAAATTCTGAAAGCATGGACTTTTCTTGTTGAGCTATCACTATTCAAGGAGGTGGTTTATAATATTACTAACTGAAGTGACATCGTATATACGAAATAAAATTCTGACTGGCCTAATATATATATATATATATATATATATATATATATATATATATAATTTTCAATCAAGCAAACACAATAGCACTTTCTTAAATATATGCTACATTTAATTATAGATAAGTAAACGGTGTATAATTATGAAAAACGACACTTTCTCAGCAAGTAGTGGGTGCCGTTTTCATTTCTTCTTACTTTTGCTTTAAGATTTTCGATATCAGATTCTCTCATCAATGTTCCATGCTCGAAAAATCTCACAGTTCCCTACTAAAAATTGTACTGTTATGTGTTTTTTGACTAATGACTCAAAATACATAAATAATCTGTCACCCTAAGTTGCAGCCTTCCTGCCGACAAAACACAAGACGTGACTTTTACAACGGTGAGATTTTAGTCTTCAGATTCCCTTATGATTACCTCTCACTGTCTAATTATCATTACAAGAGATTGATTTTTCTCTTCTAATGATAATTAGAAGATTATCATTTTTCTAATTGTCATTAGATCCCACTAACTAGAACCACTAACTAAGGCCACTAACAAAGTTGGTCTTAGTTAGTGGCTTCTTAGGGCTGGCAGTGTAAACCGATGCCAAGGCCGCTTTCGTCGTAGTAGCTCAGTAGTACTCAACCGGATGACGCTTGCTCAATTACGGCAATCATTTTTTCCACGGTATCTAAATTCAAGACCTTTATTTAGTTCGTGCTTTGCCGCTGACGACAACGGCTGACTCTGTTGGGCTATCTGGGAATGTTTTTACTATGAACAAGCTTGATGAAGGTTTCTACGCCCGCGGCTCCTACAGCTCTCTCTTATAGTTCAAGAACTCTATTAGATTTTCCTCGCGGTAAATCGTACGAGTACATCAATGCTATTATAGGAAAGAACTTTGTCATATTTACCATACATTTATCAGCAAAGTTAGAGACAGATAACCAAACCCAGCTATGGTTAGTGTTAGGCAGGTTGAGAAACACTATATGTTATACTTCCATTGCTGGCTTTAGCCAGACCAATCTATCTTTTCGGACCAACATTTCGGACTTTCTCCGAGAATTGTAGAAACAGGACAGTGCCGAGCAGAAACAAGACCTCAAAAATAGCAACTTCAAACAAATCTTCAGAAAACGCGGTAGCTGCCTAGGCCGCCCGTTACGGGCAAACACAGGGCCACAAAAACCAAACAGGCTCTAA
Source organism: Dermanyssus gallinae (assembly GCA_003439945.1). NCBI lineage: Eukaryota > Metazoa > Arthropoda > Arachnida > Mesostigmata > Dermanyssidae > Dermanyssus > Dermanyssus gallinae. The sequence goes on along the minus strand of QVRM01002658.1, from coordinate 34,776 downwards.
ACTAAGAATATAATTGAACAAAAACACTCGAGGTCGTACAATTGCACTTTATATTAACGAATGACTTCCACTCAAATATACGATTCAAGTGGTTATTGCAATTTTGGAGAAATGGCAAGTACTCTTGGAGGAGTGCTGGAGTTGGCCAGCTGCTGGGTGTCAGCCAGGTCTAAGGCAGGCCCAGTCTGATTTGACACATTACTGACGTGTTCCGGCTGTTCATGACAGATTAGCAACGATGAATCAACGCACGTGCAGCGCGAGCTGTTGGAAATTGATCAAGCTTCTGATTCTGGTTTCTGTCGAGCTCTCCGCGCGCGTCTCCAAGATGACCCCTTAAATCACTGCGTACAAGAAAGACGTAAAAATAAACGATATTATGGAAGAAACTAGACAGGAAATTGATTTCTCAAGCCACTCACACACACATACACATTGGAATAGGGTCCGCATTTCCTGGTTTTCTTTGGTTTTCCTCGTATTGCGTAATAATAGACGCAACCGCTTGGTAGCGCAGCCATGTGAATAATAACTGATTCAAACCACTGCATCGAGGATAGGGCATCGAGACGAGTAAAACGTTCGTACAAGTAATTCCATAACGCATCGATTACATCTGTATATTACCCGTCAAACGGGGAGCTTGACGAGAAACGCTTAAAGCAGACAAACGCATGAGATAGGATGCGCAGAAGAAGGCGGAAAAGCGGAACATGCTTTAAGCCATTTGCTCCGCAAACCTGCTTCTCTCGGAGGCCGAAACCACCGTGTACGGAGATCGTCGATTACTTTTGCTTGCCTGCTTATTGTGCTCGTTTATATCAGCGCAACAAGTATCCTGATGCGATAACGTGTCGTTCAGTGGAGAATGGACATTCTTCCATCGTGCTCGGAATAACTTGCTCTGCTTCGTCTGAAAGACATACAGCGTTGGCGTTTAGCGAATAAAAAGAATAGTCATATTGAGTGAACAGTCTGCAAAAATTGAGACCATGCAGTGCCAATGTTTGTTTATCTTTCACGTTCAACATATTTGCCAGTACAATACGGAACTCAAGCCCACACAACCACACATGTCGGAGATCGCGCTTTTGGAGGTCGTGCATGGCCAAGTACAGACAGTTCACCAGTTGCTAAATTCTTCCCTCTGTTAACATGGCACTCAACGGGAACCCGGCATCGAGGGCAAGGAAACACTGTAATCATATCACGGGACTGACAGCCAGCGTTCGTTGGATGCCAAACATGCAGTTGTGTTCAGTTTGATCGCCATTGAACAGCGTGTTCTGAATTTCTAAAGTCAGAACGCGCAGTTTATTGGCGCTATGTCCGGACAGCCACACACATACTTACATGACAAATTTTAGGCATTTTACTCTCGCTTTTAAACAAGACATTTGCGCACCTCCAATACAGTAAAAAAACACTATTATTATCACATTGTGTATACGTTTAAATACTATATCATCCTAAAAATATTTGCGCGTTTCTTTTTAATTCGAGGTTGAAGATAGAAATCAAATATGATTTCGGCGATACACTAAAGTATTTAGATAGGTTTATAAAAATGGCCTTCACCTAAAAAAAAGTAATAATAAAAGTTATGAGTCACATAATTAACCAAAATCCTGCGTTGGCTCTTCAAGAGCTTTGAGGAGATCGCAACCTTAAAGTAAGCAGGAAAGTCATTGAAAAAACACTTCAAATCTTCAGGAATCTCTTTTCGGCTCTGGAAATGAGTGCCTTAAAGATTGAGCACGCTAACAACTTTAGACGCATACCGGCGTGCAGTTTACTTTTTACTTGCGTCTGTAAGATTCGGTAGACAGTAGTAGTTTAGATCGGTTTGTAACATGTGATATAAAAATAGGTATTATTCGAGAATATCTTAATATATACAGAAAACGCCGCCTTTAATGTTTCAACAGCTTTAACCTGGTGCAGCCGAAGCGAGAAACGCACGAAAAAATATTGCTGTGCTATTGACTAAATTTATCAACAATGTTGTTCGCTCTGAATTGCTGCGACAAAACCAGACAAATATGAGAGATCTCTATTGCCAGCAACTATATTGAGTAGGAAAATTAACGCAAATGCACGTGCATCGCGAGAATAAGGGGTTCTCTTTTTGTTGAGCAGAGACAATGTAGCTTTACTAACTCTGCAAGACACACAGACGCTAAAGAGGGGCGTATTGACCATGTACTTCCTCAAACTGGTATCTTTAGATTGTGACGTGTTCGTAGATCAATGTGCATCAATCATTTAATAGGAAAAATCACTTTTTAGAATCAAAATAGAACCGGACAAGAGGCCTTCTTGCCTCTTTAAACAAATCGTTTCTATTGAAGATTAAAAAGTTTCAATTGTTTAATAACGAAAAAAATCATTACGGTTGTGCAGTTTTTTGTTGTTTTTTTTTCTAAGTAAGAATGTGCGAATACTTTCGTGACAGCGCAACGAATGTATATATATATATATATCTATGTATATATATATATATATATATATATATACGAGGTCGTTTCTCCATACTGTTAAGTCAGACAACTCCATGATTGTCTACTACGTTGTTCGCTTTAACAACTGTGCTAGTCAGACTAGGAATGTGCTCTTTGAACCCTTTTCCAGGCCTCATTAGTTAGAGCGGGTTCGCTTTTCGTTCATTGATTTCATGTCAAACCGCAGCACGGCTGCTGTCAGATATGAATGGATAGGACCCCGCACAGCACGCAGCAGACATGAACTAACGAGTGTACCCCCCCCCCACCCCCCCATTACCCCAATTGGCAACTAGTGTATCTTCGACCCCCCGCCCCCCCTCTTCTGAGTCGTCTATGTCGTCCTTATGGCTGTGTAATACCTGTACTCGGCGCATCCTGGCCACCTACAAGAAGCCGGGGCAAGCGTTCACAAGTTGTACCGATATAGGCTTATTTCCCTTTTCTTTCTTTTTGTGTTCTCTCTCGCTCCTCATAACGGTTAACTTCAATCACTCGTGACCTCGTGACGTTGTAGCAGAACCTGGTGAGCCACGAAGCGCCGTACGACGAACGGTCCGACCAAAAACAGACAGTAGCGATTGGCAGAAAAACTGCCCGGCAGGCAATGTCGCGACCCGACAACAACGACAAGAGTCATCTCGATAATGGACGTAGGTTGAGCTCTCTCTCTCTCTCTCTCGAGCTCAGAGTTCAGGGTCCGATGTAACTCGGAACCGGAGCGGGCGGTGGCTGATTAATTGTCTAAAGTAAGTATGTCTTGTCTACATGTCTTAGCTTTGTCTCACAACAAAGCTCTCTACCGGAGCGTCTATACAAATCTTCCCCTACAGAGTAAACAGAGGCGAATCGTAACATACCGCCGATACCGACTGCCTTCTCTAAGGGGGAAGGAAGCTTGCCATTCGCGCGGGGGGTTATCGATGGGTTGCACCGCAACAAGCTTGCTTGTGTTGACTTCGTCTCGAGGCGCACAACTCAACACAGTACGATGTCGTACTTCTTATTCGCTACCAGTTGCTTTGCCCGATGCTTCACTCGCGCAAACAGACGATAGAGCGATAGCCCGTCAAACAGTATCACGGTTTCGCACTGTAAGCGCTCGTCTATGTCTATTTTAGCTTGTACACCGTAAAGCAGTTTTCGGTGTACACGCCGAGGTGCTTTTCCAAGGTGGTGCTCCCAAGCGGGAGAGGATGGTACATTTTTGATAGTTCATTTCATCGTTACAGCTTTGCATCCTGTGTTCTAACACCACATCTTTTTTTCTGCGAATAGCAATATATCTAGATCAGCATGACGTGACGTTCTCACACGCACTGCCACGTCAGTTGGACGGGTCTGCTACACAACTGTTTTAATTTGTTTGGCTGTCACGACGTTTCGTATACTTTCAGATGAAAGAAAAATGCTTCTCATATACGTATGTAGGAGGGCGAGTCGGCAAGTTCTAGTACTTACATTTTTGTGATCTACTTTGTTTAAAATCGATTCATTAGCTACACATACGCGAAATTTTGCGCCAATCGGTGGCGGCGTTAATTGTTTGAGCTTGGTTCAAAAAAGTGAAGAAAACTAGAGTCGGACATTTTTAAGAAGCCAAGCGCAGAGGAGCAACGAATCTGCATCAAGTTCAGTGTTAAAAACCAACTGGTGAAAAATTGTAGATATTCTATAAATGGGAGACTGGTAAAAATTGTAAATATTCTATAAATTGGAGGCTGGTGAAGAATTGTAGATATTCTATAAATCAGTTCTAGCAGTCTTGACCGATAATTTATGCGTCAGAAGACTGGTAGCAAAATTCGTTCTAAAATGTTAAATTTTCAGCAAATAAACGCCTGTCGGGAAACGTCCAAATTGAATCTTTACGCGGTAGCAGATGATCCTGGAGTACTTCAGGGAGTATTTGTAGAAAAGGAGTCATGGATATATGGTTAGGACATTGCCCACTCCTCCCAGCGGTGCTTCCAAGAAGAGGGTCGATCGAAAAAATCAGACAACAGATTTAACAAAGAGATTCTTCGGACTGTTTTTTACTACCAGGGAGTCAACTGCTTTTACCACCTGGTTTTACGGATTCGGTTTATTTGATAAAGAATTCGATTTCTATATTTCCGCAGCCTCTCTATGAGCTCCGTGCGACTTTTTCCAGTTACCACGCCTAATAAAAAATTGAAGAAACAAACGTCTTGGGATTATAGAAGAGATAGCGAAAATTCGCAGGAGCAACAAAGCAATACTCCGAAAAACCCGTCAGAATCAGAATATATACTATTACAGCCATCAAAATCACTATCAGAATATATACTATTACAGCTATCAGAATAACTATCAGAATATATACTATTACAGCCATCAAAATAACTATCAGTGTATATACTATAACAGCTATCATAATAACTATCAGAATATATACTATTACAGCTATCAGTATAACTATCAGAATATATACTAATACAGCTATCAGAATAACTATCAGTATATATACTATTACAGCTATATATCAGAGCTTTTTAACTCGCCATCGTATATAAAATAAACTAAATGATAACCAAATATGTATCGTTTTCAGCACAATACGTACAAAACAATAAAAAGATTATTTTTTATTGTATTGTTCCTATTTTGAGAAAGATTTATACAAGCTTGGTGGGTTATGTGTCGTAAACTCTATTTGGTGATGACAAGTGGTACTTATATGTTGGTGGACTGAAACAATTGTAGAAACGCATGTCTATGATTCCTTACAAAAAGGTCCGGTTGCAATGTAATACAAAAACAATATCACGTGGATTTGCTTTAAACTGCGCTTGCTGCAGGCCGCGTGTGAGATGCCAGATCCTTCAGTGAAACAGGAACAGTACGAGTTGACAACAACAACAACAAGTAAACAAAGAAAATACCATCGCCAAGTACCATTGTCTAATTTAGGAAAGGTAATATGACCACCAAAGGTGCACCACGTCACTGGCAAAACCAGGGTCCACTACTCCACTACAGAACGAGAAATTGTACACGTCGAAAGGTTTCTTACCAGGGTAGAGAAGCACATCTCAATCGGAAAATCGGTTTTACCGGGCGTTTTCGGGAATGCAAAAAGTGTTCTGTAGTCGACTATCATTCTGCAGGAGAATCAGTCATTGGAAAGTACTACTCTTGAACTAGCTGAAGGCTGTTTCAGCAGCATTTTAGCACTGCGGCTTGGGGGGGGGGGGAGGGGGAGGTATAGAACAAAACTGTGCTGCCTCAACGCGAAATACTCCCGACACAAGTCTTTTGTAGCGATGGCCAAAATAGGAAAACTACGAGTCACACATGTCGAACATTACCCATATTCTCCAAGTATCGCCTGAAGGTACGACAATTATATTTTTATTTCTTTTTTTTTTATTAGAGGACTAACTAGAAAATGCGGTTGCACACACAGTCATCACTGCGGAGCAGCTCCCTGCAAGAGTGTATCTGGCTAGAGACTTCAAAGTATATCTCTCTCTCCGGAAAGAGATACTAGAACGTCAATGGTGTGACATCCGCCGTAGACCAGTATTTTGGTCTCTTGCTGAATGCTCTTGTTGTTGTAGTATAAAGGTTATTGAGGATCGGTAGACGAAGTGTGTTGAGCTTCAGGGGACAACTATCTTGAATTAGAAAGTAAATACGTGGTCTTTGTCCGGGTATTGCTTGTGTTCCGGTTTACGACATCTTTTAGGACGACATTATGGTTTTTAACAATTCTTCTGTGGTGCGGCATATCAATATAGTGACAGATGTCAAACAACGGGCGTCATAGTTCGACATTTGTTTGTTACTTTTCTCACACTGATCAGAAGTAGTTGCAGATTGAAAATCTGGTGTTCGGTTATTCGATCCAGGCAGAACAATAACAAGGATCTACTCCATTTAGAGCGAGAGGCTATAAAAAACAGAAACACGCAAAGCATTCCTAAATGCAAGAAACGAGATGACTACTATATTGCATCATAGTAGCAGTAGATACTCGCACATGCGTCGGTCAGAAGGGCTGTGGTGCTCACTATTTAAAAGACTTGCACGTTTCGCTGAAGGTGCATGCGCATATGTGTCCTAGAAGAATTTCTAGTTAATCTCTAGTGAAACCGGCTCGATTAAGCGCTCTCTTTAAATTATTCATGGTTGGTAATTCGCGTCGCTGCGTACAATGATTGCCATTGAAAATATCGTTTTCTAATGCTTTACCGTTTTTTTGGGTTGAGCACTCTCATAATTAATTGAATCATAAAATAGGAGAAAAACTCAGTTCCAAAAAAAAACTACTTATATGAAAAATAAGAACCCGCTTCTAGAACGGGTTCAGCTCAACGCTGTAGCAATGGCTCGTGACTTTGTAGTGTCCCGCCTTAGAGAACGAAAGTATTGCGAGAGACGGAAGACGCAATTTGTGGCGCGTGGAGCAATTGAGGGGTGGCCATAAACTACATTCAAATCTCGATAGACGGTGAATCTGCGAGTTCTAGGAATTTAGCAAATCATCGTCTCTCTTAAGGCGATTGGTGTTCTCTACGAAGAGTCGATTATTTGCCATAATGCCACACAAAATTCCACTATGACCTTGACCTCACTTTCAAGACCAAACTATTAATGTGACAATTAAGTCAGTTGGACTGCAATCTGAGACAAGCCACTACTCAAAACTCCCAGGATTGGACTCCAACAAAAAATTGGATCCTCCAACATAACGACACCCGGCATCATATCTGTCTTACACATTCGCAAGTACATGAAAGAATTTTCCTGGAATGTTCCTCCAACACTGGCAACATTAGGTAATCATACCGTCTATACTTTTCAAAATTTTGCTTGTACAATTAACGTCTGAAAGATCAATCCTATTAAATGCATGTAAAGTTCTTTTTCGGATAGACTACGGAAAAAAACGGATAAGAGCGTTTTGGGGGATGAAAACCCTTGTTCTGCTCTACGGTTAGGTCAAAAACGGCAAGAGATGGTTGACCGATCTCACATATATATATATATATATATATATATATATATATTTATTTAAAGTATTCAAAATTACTCTAGGACGATTGTTTTTTTTCGGACCAAGCGAATGATTGTACATGGATACACATGGTCTTATTACAGCTGAACATTACCTACGCAAAGGGATAATCAGACTTTTACGTACTTTATGAACGAAGTCTATGGCATAGATCCGTTGGCTGGCAGCCGAACAGTCAAAAACTCGTCGTTCCACCTGGCGACCACAGCCACGTGCAGTGAACGTGCCGAGGGCTTGAGACGGCTGCGACTTTGTTGCGTGTTGCTGTTCAAAAACCTGCCAAGACAATCAATCGGAGGAGGAGGAGATTCATTGGGCGCCAAACTTTTCTATATTCGCTTCGAAGTTTCGAAAGCTGGCCCGTGTTTGGGGCAAACTTCGAAGTGAATATGGGCTCACTGAAAATCATCGACCACGTCCGAACCACGTTCTAGTTGAGTAAGTGACCAAAGCAGCAGCAGCAGCAGTTGTAGTGGACTGAGGTTCTTTGTGTGTCCCGGATGACAGGACTCGGACGCAGACCATTACGAGCTGGGCTCTTTCGCCTCGATCATCATCATCATCATTCGAGACAACTCACCAAAACAATCGAAAAGCAGTCAGCCATCTCGGAGTGTTCAGCTTCCAGTAGGGAAGCGGGGTCCCGTTCCATTTTTCCGTGTTTCTTCCATTGTTCGAGTGAGCGCGATTCATAGTGCTTAGTCACCGACGTGACCTCCTATGATGATCCAAAATCTCTACCTAGTGCACTACAGGCGATTGAGGGTCCTCTCACAGAGCGTATACGCAGACGCCGTCATACTCAACATTGACACCGGGTTGCGGATCGATTAGGGTTCATGTGGTGACCGACAAAATGACCTCTTTGTTACTAGCCGTGACGCCACAGCTCCTTGCAAGGAGAAGAGGAAACACTATCGTGTCTAACAAAACAATTGAGAACCCGTGATCACACGTGCGCGCGGAGACAATTGTCCATACCTGCAAGTGCTAATATAGCGAAGTTATAAATAAATATTATGCGTCTTTCTCTCCTTCCGGACTCCGCACCTCTCTGGTAAGGCCTTATATAAAATCATCCATTGATATATATATATATATATATATATATATATATGGCACTCATTAACATGTCGCCATCAATATGTCTTCCCGTGCGCCCGTCGTCATCTGGCTAGGGCCCCTCAAAATTCCCCGAGAGACAGAACTGGACGTTTTTCGTTTTGGAATTGCGCCAGCCCAATACATTGCAATGATGCTATTCTTGTTGTTGCATATCCTCTTGTCAGCTGCGTTGTTTGCGCTCGACAACGCGTGGAGGCAGGAGTAGGGGGTTTGAAATGTTTCTATGATGAACCACGTATCACACTAGAAGCCATCTGATACTCAAACCATTTCAACATAATCGGCCCGACCAAATTTGGAAAAGTATGCGTGTTTTTCCCCCGACGGTTTAGTTCTCTTGTTATGTTCTGTGTATATATATATATATACGGGCGGGGGCAGGAGTAGGAGGTTTGAAATGTTTCTATGAAGAACCACGTATCACACTAGAAGCTCTCTAATACTCAAACCATTTCAGCATAATCGGCTCTACTAAAGTTCAAAAAGTATGCGTGTTTCTCCCCCGACGGTTTAATTCTCCCGTTATTTTCTGTAAATATATATATATATATACTCTCTGGATCTGTATATATATATATATACACATATAACTCCATGTGCATGCATATATACACAGAGAGACAGAAAAAAGAACGGGAGAGCTAAACCGTCGGCGGAGAATATATATATATATATATATATATATATACCGTTGGGAGATGAAAACTACACCCCATAAGCGCGTACACTCGTTAGACGTCCGGGCTTTGCCCACGTGAGCAGGGTATCTAAAACCGCTGCGGCGCTGTGACAAGGGCGGGTGCCCCTTCAAGGTATGTAATATATATATATATATATATATAGTAAAGCTGTATACATGTGTACATATACATTTGCAATATTGCAACGTTGTGCATTCAAGTTTATATCGCCTTTATGTGGGTCAGCAGGAATTACGGGGGCCACATGCGCAAATGTCATGTGTTGCCCTTGTCATGACTGCTGATGGTAGTTGCGCTTTGCTTATCGTCGATGGCACATATACGCAAATATTTATGCCCTTTAGCATATATATATATATATATATATATATATATATATATATATATATATATATAGATATATATATATATATATATATATATATATATATATATATATATATATATATATATATATATATATATATGTATATATATATATATGTATATATATATATATATATATATAGACACACGAAGAAAATCATACATCGCCGCAAGTTTGACGTAATAGAGTGCGCAACCTCGCAGGCCTGCGCAAAATCACACATATATATATATATATATATATATATATATATTGTCGTGCGCTCTGTTACGTCAAGCTTGCGGTGGTGGTGTTTGATTGTCCTCGTGTGCGCATTTAGGCCTGAGTAGGATTTGGTTGAGCCCAAACAACAGTACATGTCACAGCCTACGAACGGATAGACATGGAGAGACAGAACGACAGAAGGAAGGGAGGGAAGGAGGAAGAGAGGTGGAAGAAACAAACACAATATAAAACACAATCTTCCATGACATCTGCGTTTAAAGTGCGGCTTCTGCTGCTGCTGCCGCTGAAAGCTGATGTCGCCCTGTCAGCTGCATACGAACGCTGCAGAAGAGCTCCTGTTTACTACGATCGTTCAGCCCGTGGCCGTCACAGCATGCCACGCAAAAACGAAGAAGTTTCGAGGAGTTGTCGAACGATGATGTCACGATGATGGTGATGATGATGATATACATGGCTGATATAGGGCGGCAGAATACACAGCTCAGTGCCATCTCATGTTGCGGACGACCACACTAGCCCCGGCGTCTGGCAGCTGTGACATTTATACGTTTGGGTGCAGCAAAATCCATCTACCCATCTTAGGGACCTGCAGAGTTTAGATGCATATATATATATATATATATATATATATGCATCTAAACTTACAGTAAGTTTACATACGTTGTCGAGCCCGGTGGCGTGGTGGCATGCGTCTGCGCCTTGCGACCAGAGGAGACACATAGCAGGTGCGCGGGTTCGAATCCCACCGTTGCCCCACATTTGTATTTATGGGGGTCCGTCTATGAAGCAATGCGAAAAGCAGTCCCATGGACGTTAAATCTTGGCTGAGAGTCAGCCCCGAAATAATTTTCTTTTTAAGTTTACATACGTTACATATACGTAGATATGTAACGTATACGAAAATATTGACATTTTTTGTGACTACTTTAAACCTATTCTACAGTTTGTCAAAAATAATCTGGTGATCGGAACGCTTTTAGTATTTACATTGCTTAGAGCTGATTGGGCGAGTTGCGGGAGTGAAGGCGGAATAGCGGAAGTCAACAAACGCCTTATTAATGAACAATAACTTGCAAGTTTAGTAGGTTCGGGAGTATATTACTTAGCGCCTACGATTTCCCCTAGCTTCGCGGGTTCTGATCAACTCTGTGTTTGCCTTCCCTAAATACATAATTGCATATATTTCATGCAACCATCGTCACTCGACTCCGCGCACATAAAATATTAATTATATTAAAACTCTCAATCGGGTGAAAGTTGAACCAATGGGTACCTCATGATTTGCAGAGCAAGCGCAGCAAAGTGAAGCGTTTAGCACAATGCTGCTCTTGGCTTGCTAGACAAAATGTGTGCCCGTTTTTGGATTAAATTGTAATCTGTGACGAGAAATTGATCTTTTACGACAATATGAAACGCGGAGTATCCAGGTGCGCCTCAGGCCAGTGTCCTCAGAAGACACCAATGAGACTATTCCATTTGCTCGAGATTTTGCTTTGGACTTAGTGGGATAGGCATGGCAGCGTCTATCACAAGTTTCTTCCTAGTGGCTAAGCAATAGATACGAGTGTCTGCTATGATCAGCTCGACCGAACGATTTTGCTTTGTCTTTTACAAAAAGAAAGAGACAAAATAGATGTCTATAGAACAATCTACAGAAAAAAAAATTCACTTCACCAGAAGTATTAAAAACACACGTGGAGACAGACATTCCTTGAGGTGCAGAAATTGGAATGCCCTGCCATGGCGATCATACATATCATAAATACACACGTACATAGAAAAAAATATTTGCGCCCACTAACGTTGTGAATGGAATTTGAAATTCGTTTTCTAGGACTTGTGCGCGAGGTCATTTCTCATTACAGGAAATGACTAATTAATTCGATTTAGCTGTTGCTTTCTTATGAAGAGTTTACTCATTTTAAAGATAGTATATATATATATATATATATATATATATATATATATATATATATATATATATATATATATATATATATTTAAACTACGTAAGGCGTACGTATGTATTTGCAATATAACAGCCAGAAAAGTCTGCCCGTGCCTGGTGCTCAGATGAAGTGACACTATAGAGAAGAAGAGAGAGAGAGAGACAGGAGGGCTTATCCGTGTTGCCATACCTACGGTCGATATACGGCGCATGGCAGTCTGGTAACAAGTCGTCGGTTGTCCCAAGGGTCGGTTGTTCAACTGGCTAAAAGAGGCGAAACGTCGTGGCTAGAGTGCAACCGGTGCTGGAGTTGTTACAATGCCTATGAGGATGATGACGACGACGACGACGCCGATGCCGTCGCCCTCGTTGCTGGTTTATCTGCGGGCGGGCCGGACGGCCCTCTGGTCTGCAACGTCGTCGCCACGCCGCTGGGAACTCTTTCTGGCGCTTCCAATAGCAACTGACGCCGGCTACAGGTGTATGCCTTGATGTACAGTTGTCAGCCTACGGTGTGTCTGCAGGCGTCTAAGGATCTGTATGTGTGTGGGCGGGAGGGGCCCGAGGGTACGGATGACGATGACACGGGCAGAGAGACTCTGTTGGTAAAAGCCGGCTTCGTCTACGGCGAAAGCGACGTGACGCTCTCAGCCAGATTGAACTCGATTCGACGACAGACACATGCAGACAGTCTGAGCGGACAGCTGAGAAGTGGTCATCATCGTAAAAAGCAGCAAGCCCTCACGTACACAAGAACATAAACAGCTGCAGCAGCAACAGCTGAAGAAGATGGACAAGCGAAACACCGCCGTTGGCCGCCGAAAGGGGCAGCACAACCTAGCTATCACATAGGTTCGCTACCTGCATTCGAGTAGCGACGCTGTGCTATGATGTCAAACGGTGCATCAGCTTCTACGTTCCAAGCGTATAGAGGAGGACTTGAAAGAGTGTTCGCCTTGCCCCGCCATGATCCGTCTTGAGAGCGGATTCGGCGCCCTTGGGCCATCTTCCTTGGGCCACCCTTCTCCCCTGCCCCCTTTCCTCTCCTCGTTCCGTCAGCCTATGAAGGTAGAGTGGTGGTTCTCCTAGCGATGGGTAATCCCGTCGTACCTTTCTCTTATGCCGTCGGCGCTCAGCGTCGTACCAGCCTCTCGGGCTGCCGTCGGTGAGATGCGGCTGACCACGGTTCAAGCCCCGCATACCATCTAGCGTACGCTGGCTACTCGCTTAAAGGCATCCAAATACAGTAACCCGGTACCTCCTATCCCGTCCCCTTTTCGTTCGCCAGTCGCCCTCTCTGGCTGTATAATCTCAGGGTCGACATTCGCTTCTTGCCCTGGATACGCTCAGGATGCGGTAAAGCGGGCGCCGGCGTCTTCGACGTCGGCTTCGTAGCAACCGGCGCAGCTGCTGCTGCAGCTCCTGCCGAAGGATCTAAGCTGAAGGGTCCACTTCGACGGCGAAGGAGACAACCGGGCATAGAAAAGAAGGCGGGGGGGGGGGGAAGGTGGACGGGAAGATGGCCTAGGAGTAGCGATAGAGCTAGGTCCCACTTTTGGGCGGATTAAGGTAACAAACGGAAGAGGAGCGGTCAGCGCTGCGTCCCCACGGGCACCCGGAGGACAGCCACCGTCCGGTCGCTTTGACGGCCGAGGTCGGAAGAGACAATCCAACGGAAAACGGAAAAGCCCGCGCGCTGTCCGCTTTCTTCGCCGTCGTCCTCATTCTCTCCGAGATCTGGATTGGATTCAGGGATTGCCTCTGCAACGCCATTTCTCTCGGCCGAGTCGGTCGGGACGAGGCGCACGGGAGCCGAAGGCAGAAGACACCCGCCACCATGCCACAGGCCGCCATACGGAAAGTTTCACGCAGACGATACTTGGAAGCAGCTTAATAGCGTTTGTACATTTGCATCGGCCTGCTGCTCAATTTGAGCGGCGGCGGCACACGCCGGCACATGTATGTCGTTGAGGCATACGTCATCTTCGACCTCGGTGCGACAGCGGCAGACCTCCACGGGCGCGCAGATCGCTTTTCTTCGCTCCGTCTTTGGAAGCGACTCGTTGCGTAGTGTTAGTGGTGGTAGTGGTAGTGGTGGTGGTGGTGATGGTAACGCCGCCGATATTGCCGCCTGCCAGGTGTCATTTGGACCCACCATTCGGCCAACTAAGAGCGACGGCAAACATGAAGAGTGTCGACTACAGAGTGGGAGACGGCCAACAGTTTTCGCGCTAACGCGACTCGGACCACCGGCCCGAGTGTTTGTTTTGCGGCGTTCGTGGGTGGCGTGTGGCTATTTGGTTGTGTGGGGCTCGTGTGCATTGGGCGAGCTGTTGCTCGATAGCTGGGAGCGCCGCGAGTCGGTTGCATTCATCACTTGATCATGTGGATGGATCGCCACCCCACTTCTCTCCCCCCCCCGTCTTCAACACTCTTCAGTTTTGTTCCTTCTCGCCTTTTTCCGCGCTCTTTTTTCTTCCTCTATCCTAGCGGTTGTTCTGCTTCCTTCGATCCCTCGCCGCCGCGGCCGACGACGACCCCAAAACCCCGCCGACAGCAGCAACAACAACAACAACAAAACATCCCTTTCCTGCCATGGTTTTCTGACTGTGCTGTCTCCAACCTTGCTGCTGCTGCTGTCTTTCCTGCCGGTCGGTGCCTCCAGCCGGCCAGCTTCTCTCTCGCTCCCCCCGCACTCTAGCACCACTACCGCCGCGCGAGGAGGCGGGGGAGGGGTATTGAGGTGAGTGAGTGAACCCCCCAGCACGACGAAACGCAGAGCGCCTGTTCGCGCGGGCGCGCGGGCAGCGACGTGTACGCCACCTATCGGGCGTTCCTCTTCCATACCCCTCGAACCTAAGGGTCCTCTCCCCTGGTCATCGTTGTCGTTGTGATTGTCCTCCTCCTCGTTCTTCCTTGTTCCTTTCTCCGGAACAACCCGCTCCCTTATTCTTAGCTCCATCTCTCCAACAAAGCCGCTGCCGCCGCCACCACCGCCGATCCAGTCTCCTAAAGCAAAACACAAAATGGCGCTCGGTGTTATTGTGGTGGTAACGTTACTGTGACTGGCTACCGCCTGCTGTTGCTGCCTCCGCCGTTATGGCCAAGGGTTCTTTTTCGTTGTTGTTCACGTTGTGCGTGTGTTGTTGGTGATGTGATTGTCGGTGGTAATGTGTTGAAGCAAAAATCCGAATCGTGTTCTCCCGAGCTCCAAACTCCCGTCTGCTTCGTGTTCTTACTGTTGGTGTGATTCTTCTCGTTGTTGGCGCGGCCGCTGCCGCCGATACCGTCTTCATTTCTTATTCTATGAGCCATTCCTTCCGTGGAATCCCTTGTAGTCCCCAGTATCGCCGCTACCACCACCACCTTCACCTCCGCCCCATGCGACCCCTTCAGAACCCACCCGTTGCCGCGTAGCGGAGCCCCTCTTCAAGGGGTTCTTTTCTGGCGGCTCCAGATGTCCACGGTCCCCCCCAACGCTAAGACAAATCGGAACAACCGTGCCCGAGTGGAACGTTTGTCGCCGCCACCACCAAAACCACAACCTTCATCCATCTGTTCGTTTCTGCGTGTGACTACCTGTCCCTCAACCCTCAGTGACAATGTGTGGGGCAGGGTGTTGTTGCGTTATGGCCGCGATTGTCGCCGACGTTACGGCTGCTTTCGCTTTGACGGCCGTTCGACCCGTGGATTGTAAGACCTTGTCGTGGCCGTGAGGTGGCCGAGCAAAAGCTTCATCGAGCTACAACAACAACAGCCTACGCAAAGTGGATACCAACCAACCGACCGACCTACCCCAATCAATCGACCGCAACAGAGGCAGCAGCGGCAACAGCAGCAGCAGAAGCAGCAGCAGGACTGAGTCGCCTGCATCCGTCGACCATTGATTTGGTCACCCTCCTCATCTCTCCATCACGCTAAGGATGTGCTGCTCCTTCAACTTCGTCCCGAGGCTCTGCCTTGTTGTTCTGGCGACAGTGTTGCTTGTTGCTATCGGTGCGCCACAGGCGGAGTCTCACGAAGCCGAGCTCTCCACACTCGAAAACGGAGGTAGGTCCAGCCTTCATCTGACATCCGATGCTCTAGCGTACAGACGCAGACTCACAGCAGAGCCAGCCGCATACACGAGCGTTGTTTGCACAATGTTCGATATGCTCAAAAGATCTACCTACCGCTGCTCACCTACTCACACAGTATTTGCTCTTGCACAGTCTCGCACATATAGGCATTCGTGTATGGCGCGTTCATCTGTGTAATCACCAACATCATACCATACATACGGACAACGTCATACCACGGCGCCTGATAAAAATCCATCTCAGTTGTGTTCATACGTCTCTTATATCCATACATATTCTTACAGCAACGTTCTAGTAGAACCTAGTAGCACAAAGAAAACAGACGCGTTCAAAGACTAGACATGTTTCGACTATGATTGTGATAAAATGATAGGGTCGCAAATATTGATTGAGTCGAGTGGCGAGTCAGCTTCGTCAGATCCAGAGTAGATAACGTTCGAAACATGGAGTCGGTTTGTTTGTTTACATCGAGATCGAGAAGATATGTGCTTGTATAGAGCTAAACATGTTCTTGTCGAAATCGAACTTATCGTTTGCTACTGCACCAACAAAAATTACCAAATAGCAGAGCGAATGACAGACACAGATAAGGATTGTTTATTAAAAAAAAATACTCTGTTTGACTTCTCACCCTAAATCAGTGACCAGATATGAGCCTCGTTCAACGTTCGAATGCGTGTGATTTGTGACGTAAAATAGTATCGGTACTACTAAAACTACGACTACTGGAAAGAGTTTCCAAGTTCTCAGCTAGTATTTATATTCACTCACTACTTAAATGTTTAAAAAATATGACGTATACTTGTTCACTAAATAGGGTACTTAATATAGTGTGCACATCATTATTTACTACCTAACGCCTCAACACATTAGTAGGATTGAAAGCAGTATCAATTCTACTAACGTTCACGCGACCGTGACGTTCATATCACGTTTACGTGACATGAACTTCGGAACGGCACTTATAGATTTATTTTGTTGCGACTGTTTGCCACAGTCTTGCGATTAATTATTTAGCTGTCGTCTAACAAAAATAACCATAGCCACAAAAACAATATTAATACTATTATAAGCATTGTTAGTATCACTTGTTTCTTTGAATGTGCTTAATTGCTCTCTATCGTAAATAGTTTGAACTTTAGAGAAATACGTACCGTAGAAAATCAAGTTAGCCATCCGGTAGTACAACTTTGATTGAAATGAACGTACGTTTTCCGTTTTATGTAAAAGATTATTGTATTGTATCATTACTTAGACACTACCGAGGAATCTGATCGGGCTAGCATGCGTATACACCAATTGGTATCTGCGTTACTGTCGCAACACTAATTACACATTATTTATGAGCGGGCGTATTTATTTACAGTGCTAAAATCTACGACCCATGGCGGCTCCGGCATAGAGAGTGGCGATATTAATGCTCGTGCCGCACGTACTCCTTCCCAAGCGATATTTCCTAAAAATTGCAGATTTAGAATTAATGGTTAGGAAAAATAAAAATCTTCTTTTTGATGACGTTGTTGTTGTTGTCGCTCTGGCGTATTTTACGCTGCACGTACTCCGTGCTTAGAGAGGTTGTGCTATGCTGTTGTTTGTCATTGTCTCTCATACAGGGTGATTATCATGCACACCTGGTAATTGCCACTTTGTAGGCGCTCGTACGAAGCATAATCTGTTCACGTATTGCATCAATGAGTAATCACTGGTCCGTCTCGCGGAAATTCAGAGCCTTGCAAATCCGACGCTTACGCCCAGATTACTAAGAGACAACAATTGATTTTGAGATTGAGGGTAGACATTAATTAACAGTACGACCAGATGCTTACTTGTCCCCCTCTCTCTCTCTCTCTAATATATATATATATATATATATATATATATATAAGCGAAATATTTCCTTAAAAACGTTTATATATATTTAATTGTTGTTTTTTTTTGTGCGGCAATCGCGCACCAGCAGACCAGGGCCGGTTAGAGAGTCATAGTTACTCTTGTTTTTTTGTCCAATAAAATAGGTCTGGAAAGACTGGAGTAAGTGATAGCCTGAACGTGCAAGGTTCAAAGAGTATGCTGGTGCTCATTAAGTTCCTACCCAAGACCGTATGTTTGTTTAAAGCGGCGCGTTGTCTTGGTGAAGGATGACTTATTTCCTGCTCACGAGTTGTAAACGTGTTTGTGCCAATTTGTCTTGAACTCGTCGAAATTGTTGGCAGTTTTGCTCCGTGTTGATTACCCTTGGTTCTTTCTTAGAAATTCTGTGTGAACAATGCCTCTGATATCCCGTGAGTGAACGTTTCGCTTGGGTTGACTGTGGAAGCTGCATCCGTCATCGGACCCGATTCTTTGCCTGCTTACATTTTAGGACCAATTTTTCATCGCAGGTCCAAATGATCCATAAGCTTCGAAACTTGGCTGTGACGATTGCGAGAAGTGAATCAGACGCGCATGTGCTATAGTAGGTTTAGGTCACCCAGCTTGTGAGGATTCCCCACACACACGCACACACACACAGAGCTTAAGAGCTATTTCAAGAATTTTGAGCGTCCTAACAATACTTGCTTGATGAGCGCTTGGTCGACCACTTCGGCAAGTTCTCGAGTGGTACTCGTTGGATTTTTATTGTATCGTTGAGCGCAGAGCGTCCTCTTCTAGCAAAGAACGTCGACAGGACCGCGGCTCGTCGTCCAAATAAAATGTCCGCCACTAAACTTGGAAAACCATTTTCCGAACGTCTGTTCGGTAATTAAGTCGTTCCCGGATGTGGAGGTGGAGATGTTTCGACAGGCTACAACAGCGTCGGAGTCTTCTTGGAACTCGTACAGTAAGGCACTCCGAATTTGCACTTTTACAATCACCGTTTCTTTGCCCCCTCAGAGGCAACTAAGCCTTTGGCGCCAAAAAGGAGCCTATCGGCTGATGCCGTAATGGCCGCTCTGTTATACGCGTTAACCCCTTCACATGCTGACGTTGACTCGAAGGCACCGAGACAAGTGGATACCAAGGTGGCAGGAACTTTTGCATCGACTTAATATATATGTATATATGTATGCATATCACGGAAGATTAGCTAAGCCGATAGCTAAGCCTAGCGGATGTGTATGGTGACTCTCACGTGTCCGCTTCGTTTAGGCTAGGCTGAGACCACTTCAGAAGTGTGTTCCGAAGATGACGGCGTTTCCATGTTGTATGTCAAACATAGGGTGTATATATATATTTATATATATATATATATATATATATATATATATATATATATATATATATTATATATATATATATATATATATATATATATATATATATATATATTTATATATATAGGCACTGCCGTCTAACACGAAATAGAACTCATTTCTATTCCCGAAGGTTATCGCAGGTGTCGCATGACCAGTGTGCTTAATGTTGGATATTTAATGCTTATTTTGTTGTAACTTTGAAAACTTGTAGTTTAGATTAGAAACGTTTGAGAGGTACGTAGGGATCGGCTCAATTTAACGGATTCACTCACGCGTACAACGCGGGTTCTCTGCGCCTGTTATTGTTGTTGCTGCTTTTGCTGTTGTTGCTGCCGTTGTCAGTAAATGTCAGCGACATTACTCAAGCTCTGCGTAACGTTCTATGGCTATGGATAATAGATACTTCTATTATCGATGTTTAGTCTAGCGACGATCCTTCAAGAAAATATTTATAATAGAACATAAAATTCGCTCATTCACCGAATAAAGGGTGAAACGAAACTGGGCTGCAGCCTGCAAAGCCGACGTATTGTATCGTGATTTTCTGGCTGCTGCACGCCAGACAAAATTCTGCTAAAGGCTTCGTGCGACAGTTGTATTACTATGGTCTATTAAGACCAGCGATGATACCAGTCTACCACTTACGCTTACTCCTATTTTTACTAGAAGCCTACATGAAAGTACGTACATAAGAAAAACATGCTTATCGGTTATTGTATATGGTAATAAAGGTGGGTAATCCCCTTACAGCTAAACAAACGATATTACCGGCTCGCTTTAGTTTACTCTGGTACGAAATAGGACTACAGACACATATATATATATATATATATATATATATATATATATATATATATATATATATATATATAATATATATATATATATATATATATATATATATATAATTTTTACACGTTTTAATGACAGACGCTGGCTCAATTGGGAAATAAAAAATACTCAATACTAACACCGAGTTGCTTATAATTTCTTTTAATATAATCTGTGTGAAATTGAAAAGCTTGCAATCTAAGACCGTAGGACTGTGGGCACTAGTACAACATATAAAATATCAAACGAACAATAACAATTACGAGGAAACGCAGCATCTGTTCGGGGCACATTGTTGAACTGGGCTAATCCCGGGTTAGATAACCCGTAACCACACGTTAACGCGGAGACAATTGTTCACTCCAAAGTGCTAACATAAAAAGTCATTTAATGTGAAAGAATAAATTCCCTTCTGTATTACTATAAAAAAACGAACAATATAACGTGACACAGCCGTATAAAGTTGGGAAATTGCTGCGTCGTCTTTCGGCGGCACTCGACCCGAAGCGCATCGCGTCGAGTCGATTCGCGCGTCGCCCATTCACCTCTAGCCCAAATTGCTGCTGCTGCTGTCGTGCCGGTGTCTGTGGGACTCTCCTCGTTAGTGGCGGCATTGCGGGGCTCACTTCGAACACTTCGAGTAAGTGCGACTCGAAAGCTCGCTCGTTCAGTTCAGCGTCCGCCGACCGAGCTCGGCGAACTGGCGAAAAACGAAAATAAGTTGCTACTTGTGGACTATATGAGACAGGCAAGTTCGTTGTTAGCGCCTCAGAGGAGGCCGCGGAGGAGGCGGAGAAGGGGGAAGAGGAGAAACAGGAGTCGGCCATTCGGCCTCTGGGGCCTTCGAGCATTCGACGAGTGAAATCTCTTTCTCTATTTACCCCCTCTATATCTTTGCCTTTGTCTGTCTCTCTGTACGATGGCGATCTCAGTCGAATGAACAGAAGCGACTCGGCTAGCCTTAACAGGCGATGCGTCGGTGTTACTGGTGGTGGTAGGGGTTCAACTAATCTGACTGACTGAGTGACTGGTTCTCTGTCTTTCGCTGCAACATGTAGTGCATTTATTCTTCTATTATAACAGTAACAGCAGCAACAACAACAACAACAGCAGCACTACCACTAGAACCAAGAACAAATGCAACTACTGCGCTTACTATGAGAACTTCGTCGTAAAAGAATCGACTCAGCGGCGAGTCAGTGTGGTGGTGGTGGTGGTACACGGCGAAACGCCGCCGGCCCGACAAATCGAAACCCGAAAGCGTTCCCGCTTGCACGCACAGACTGCTAGAACACAGAAGAACGCCCGGCAGAAAGGCGGGGGTGGTGGTGGCGTTGGCGCCTGCAGAAGAAGAAGAAGATGAACAACACGAGAGCAAGGGGATGTCGACGGGGGTATGCGACATGCAACGCCAAAATAAGGCCGGGGGTTTACTAGAAGGGCTCGTCTACTACTACTACTACTACTGTCACTACTAGGAAAAGGCTGAAAATTTAGAGGCTTGAGGGAACTAACTAGAGAAAGTGCGAGATAAAATAACGAAAGAAAGAGAGAGACAGACAGATAGAGCTAAATATATAGATAGATATATAGATAGAGAGACTCGAAAGGGGTAGAGATCGGACGAAACGCAGGATTGGACTCGGAGCGGAGTTGGGAGGTTGCTGCACTTTTCATTAGCTCAACCGCCAGGCCGACGTGCGCCCCCAGCAAGCGGGTAGCGGCCACGCGTGCAGCTTGCGTGCAGCATTCATGCGGACGGACAGCGCACTCGGGCACGTTGGGAAAGTTGGGGAAGACGACGCAGCATGATGACGACTTGCGAGTGAGCGGGGTGGCGCGACGTGAAGCCTCTTCTACCGCTACCGCCGCGAGCGGCGGACGAAATGAAGTGAACTTTTGCCAGCCGCAGCAAAAGCAGCATCAAAATGAAATCGCGCGATGAACAGTTCGTACTTTCTTCGACTGTGAAAAACCTCTCCTGACTCCTGGCGGTCATTTCTCTCTCTCTCGTCTCGTGCCGAAGTCGTTGTCGTCCTCGGCGGTATCATCGTAAACGCAACGACTTCACACCTACCCTGCCCTGGTGTGTTTAGCAGCGCGAGGCAGCTTTCGCCGCCTCCGTCTCGCAAAAGTCTCGGAGGGGCTGCGTTGTTGGAAGGAAACGGGGGGTGAGTTGCGCTTATGGGGTGCCGCCGGCGTCGATCGGTCGGTCGGTGGGTCGTCTAGATCCGGTTGATTGCGTTCCAGGCGACGTTAAATAAACTTATATATATATATATATATATATATATATATATATATATACTTTCTTTCCGTAAGGCTAATTAATGCCCGTGTACGGTTTTTTTCCATGTCATGGCTGACTTTTAATCCACCCCGGCATTTATCTTGTCTAAATTAGAAACCATGCAAACCAATTTAAGAGTGGCCGGTTTGGGTTTCGAAGCCAGGCCTCCCGAATGCAAGGCAAAGGCTTTGCCTTGCATTTGGGAGACCTGGGGATATATATTTATAGTGTTGTTTCCATTTTCTGTTTTATTGTACCATTAGACTATAAGTGCATATGTAATGATGTAGAGTTATTAGCTACGTTTCGGTCGTGAATCAGGATCATCTTTCCCCTGGGCTACTGTTTCTCTAATGTTACGAGTCTATGTGATGCTATTTTTCCTACTACTTCTACTGCACTACGGCGAGTACTATTACTTAATTATTTCCTAGTTGAATATAGGTTAGAGCACTTTCCATTAGAACGTTTTGTCTTTTTGCTTTTGTTTTTTTTTATTGCTGGCTACGACCATTAATTACTACGACACCTATTTGCTGACGACTCTTTTTTCATATGAATATATATATATATATATATATATATATATACAGAGAGAGAGAGAGAGAGAGAATACATCATATTTATTCACCATAGTTGTTGGTAGTAGGATTGGAATGATACATATGGTATAACAAAATCTCGTTCACACGCGCCTGCAACGAGTATGAGTCTAATGTCGAGCATATTAGAACATGATATCGACAGATGTTGCACTCACCACAAAACTTACACACACAGAGTCGTTAATATCATAACGTTCACCCTTGAGGCATATATAATGGTGATAACCGTGCCATGCTACCCTGCACACTAATGGTCGGTTACTTTAAAAAGCGCGTTTCCATTTCTCTGAGCAAAAAGCAGGCCCATCTATATAGTTACACATAGCCAAATGTATGTTGCGGTCTTCCCTGAATGTTCTGTACATGTCGAGTGTAATTCTACTGGTCGGTAATTTGCCTAGGATTAGGTTTTCTCTCAGAGTGAGTACGACTTGTTTTAGAGGTGAAATTTACTCAACAAGAACTTTTTGGTTTCATTACAGCACCGACGATTAGATTAAATAGAGGGCTAGCTGCCTGTTAGATATGCATTTATAAACTATTCGTTTTCTAAAATGACCTGTTAGTACAACGTCAAATTCATAACGTGACAATGAATTGACAGCAGCCGCAACATTAACACCAGCAGTAGCACTTGGCTCGTCGACATCGAAATATGTTCTCTATACATATATCGAGAACGAACGATGGCCACCATGCGAAGGGCTACGCCAAAGCAGCAGAAACAGCGCCAGACACTCGTTAGCTGGGATTAATTACCCCGGGGGAGCGGGTAATTAAGCGAATGTTTTAATTAATTTATTAAGTTATCGATTTCGAGGGTTATAGGGAGGGTGACAAAGCCGGATGACTGGTGGCGAGGTTGGTTAGACGAGCCATCGTCGTCGTCGTGGTCGCTGCGATTCGTCCAAGCAGCTGCCTGTGTATGCTAGGCTACGCGGTCTGCCTGCAGTCTAACGTCGTGCCGCCTGGCGCCGAGACAGGCTAGCGGAATACGGAGTACGAGAAATCCGGCTGGCAGCGCGGTGGCTGGAACCCAGTCCGCGTGCGTAATCGATTTTTATTTGCAGTTGCGAACTTTTTCTCTCAGTTCTGCTCTGCTGCTCTGTTCTGTTCCGGGCGGGGAGTAAGGGAGCAAGGAGGGGGGGGGGGGGGTCTGGGGTCCTTCTCTTCGCTGAACTATGAAGTCGCCCGAAGTAAACTGTCGGCGGCAATCGCCGTGAGCAAGTGCAATGCTGCACGCATCGTGTGCACCACGTTGTCAACGTGCATATGGTGAAGTCGTTTGAGCATACATGTGTGTGGGTATCTCTCCTTCTCCCCCCCCCTCTCTCTCTCTCTCTCTCTCTGTGTGTGTCTCTCTCTTAGTGTGACCGAAATTAAACTGAAGTAGTGAAATCTTGTGTGAGTGTACAAGTGAAGCTCTCTGCCGCGGGAGACGCGGGGGATGGACGAAGTTGGGGGGGGGGGGGGGGGGGGGAGCAAGAGAGAGGGCAGGGGCAAGGAAAAGACTTTTATATTCTCTTATCAGAGCCGTGATTAAATTATGCGAATTTCGAATTTAACTTGGCCGGCCGGCCGTGAGGCAGACAGACAGAAACCCGACAGATAGACGGACTAACGGACATGCTCAACCAGCAGCGGGGCGGCAGAGGCCAAGATCGTTAATTGTGGTTGTTGACGGCGAACACAATGACAATGACGTAGTTGTGGTCGTGGTGAGTCTGCTGTACTCGGTTCGCCACTACGCAGAAGGCGTTCTTACGTTCGTTAAAGAGCGACGCGTACAACCACAACAATGGCAACAACAACAACAACAACAACAGCGACAATAATAACAACAACAACGTCAATAACAATAACAACAACAACAATAACAACAACAGCGACTATAATAACAACAACAGCGACATTAATAACAACAACAACAACAACAGCGACAACAACAACAACACAACACAATAAGACGCGCCCGAGTAATTCGGCGACTGCTGAATTTGCTGCGTGCGACTGCAATTATGGTTTTGACTGTAGCATTTGCCGTCATCATCATCATATTCTCATCCCCCCCCCCCCAACAGCGCTCCCGACAGGCTGCAGCGAAAGCGGCTGGTGTGTTCGTTTGGCTTAGGAACGGGTCTAGGTCTGCTCAGGTTCTGTCTAGCTCTCTGGACCTGTGTAACACGGCGAGCTTGTATGTGCAGCCCCGACAAAAAACGTCGACCCTACGATCATTTCGCAACACTACAATGGCGATGCGTTCACGTCGAAATTTGGTGGTGCTGTTGTTGTTGTTGTTATTGTTATTGTTGTTGTTGTTGCTACCGCCGCCACTGTTGTTGTTGTTGTTGTTGATACCGCCGCCGCTGCTGTAGTTGCTGTTTTTGCTTTCAGTTGTTTGAAGTTGTCGACATTCGTGATGTTGAGGCGACAAAATGCAGACAACCAGAAACAGGCAGGCACGCAGACAGACGAGCTAGAAAAAGACAACTAGAGAATAGAAAGAAACAGAGAGGGAGTTCGGAGACGAGGACCTCTAAGAAGCTGGAGCAAGCGCGCGGACCCTTCGGACTGAATGCACTTTTTGAAATTAGGAGTCAAACGCTAAATCACGAAGAGAGAGAAACACCCCACAACTGCAGATAAAAAAAAAGAGAGAGAGAGAGAGAGAGAAAGAGAGAGGAGGAGAAGAAGGTAGAGAGAGAAAAGAAGGAAACAACAGAAACAGCGACACAGACCAAATTTAAACAACAAGGTTGTAAACATACGGCAAATCCTGCCCCCACACCCCCCTGGCGACTGAAGAGGTAAAGTGGGGGGTTGTACCCCAAGTACAAGTCAGTAGCGGCGCGTACGCTCTTTACGGCGGAAAGTTACGACACGAGACAAAAGCGAATTGAGTGCCCGAAGCCACAACTCTCGGCTAGTCCCAGTACGCGTCCAGTATGCCGTGTTCAACGCTGCCAAATGACGGACTACTTTTACTGTTGGTAACAGCTACGGCCTAGCTGAACAGTAGCAAGCGCGGAACTCTCACTGGTTGAAGCAAATCTCTCTCTCGCTCTCTCTCTCTCTCTCTATATATATATATATATATATATATATATGAGAACATCTATACGAGAAAAAAAGATACATGCAAGCAGAATGTTCGAACTCGAGCGAATACTAGCCGCAAAAATTTACTAGTATTTGCACTACCGGCTGGTATAATCCGTACTGTTCAAAATAATGAGATCTTCCACGGAGGCCATTCTTTCCATTACTGTTAGTCATTATCTACAGACTTTATCTCTCGACACAACATACAGGCTTTTCATAGACAATTAACACACCACGCTAATTATTACTATGATGTGGGAAAAACCGCAGGCCCGTATGGCGTACAACAGCGCTTGTCAAATAGTCGAAGCTCTTACATGTAGATACATCTGTTTGCGGATGTCTAATACATTTACCCAGAGTTTAACTCGTAACGGGGTTAACAATTGTCCCCTAGCGAACGTGACGACAAACTACATCAGCCCTAGGTCCAGGCCTGGTGTAGACCACCTGGACAAGGTGCCAAGCACCGCCGTGGCGTTTCCACGTTGTATATCCAATGATAGCCTTTGCCGAAAAATATCACCAGCGCGTGGGTCCCCCGTAGCCAATCTGAGACACTTGCATATCTTAGTAATAACTCCCTCAGTAATTTTACCTGGGCCCCCTAAGGTCTCAAAGGCAAAAGGTCGAAAGTCCATAGAGTCTCCAATATGTGCATACTTCCGAAAGTTGTTTCTTTCCGCATTCCTGGGTAGCGCCGTGACTGACCATTGAAGGTGCTAAAGAGTCAGTCACGGTAGCGTCCCAGACAAGTGTCTTCCACCTTCAAAAGCTGTTAAGGTCATCCCATCAGGTCGACGAGAGCCGTCTGTGTACAAGCCTGCAGGTTCGAGAACACAAGGGTAGCCGGAAGACCTTAGAGCACGGGCTAGGGTATCATTTAACGCAGCATGTCTCGTCCTACGGCCTAAACTGCGGATGCAAGATAGCCATGGTGACCAAGAGGTGAGACCTTTTCCGCCACAGCTGCACACATGTTCCTCGACTAGAGGGACTCCAAGGCGGAGGCCAACGCAGATCCTGACGGCAAAGTCATCTAAGAGAGTTCCAACGGGAGCACTCGGTAGGGCATTGAGCCATGCACCAGCACCACTAGATGAAACTGCTCGAAGCCGTGCTTTTTCCACCTCGTCTTCTGTTGAATTAAAAAGATTGGCGAGTTGTATATCCTCCAACGGCGCGTCCAGCTTGCCTGGGAAGTAGGTTCTTCTAGAGGGGGTGCTCCAGTGCGTGCCAAGAGACTTTCCTTAGAATCTTCTAGTAGAGAACGTAACCGCTCGACGGCTGGGAAGTCTAGTATCTTTGACGTCCTATGCCAGGTACTAGACATTGAAGCGACTACCGCGGGACCTGCGACCAAGACAGCGTCTGGAATGCCTAGGCCTCCTTTTGCCACTGGCAGAAGGGCTTGTCTGCGGGCTGTCTCTGGTAAGCTTAGGTTAAGTAAGGAAGTCAGGGAGTTCAACGTGTGGGTGTTCAATTGTTCTAGAATATTTAAATCTTGCGTTAGGTCAATCCCACGAAGCAGGTGGTTTACCCGTGCTGTCGAGATGCAAGACCTTAGTAAGAACAATCCCCTGTGTGCACCCAAAAGACCCAAGCGGCTTGAGGAGGATTTTAACTTATCCACCCAGCCAGATAACTGTTCTTCCTTCCCGTCGTCAAGAAGTGGCACGCCTAATAAGGTAAGGTTGGCCTTATTTGTCCTGATACATTCTGGAAGAAGGTCGGTTATCAGTCTGATCGAGGAGTCGGATATTGATGATCCCGACACAAAGACTTCGCATTTTTGTAGGTTGAGGCATAACCCGCGTTATGCCTCAACCGCGTGTTGCAAAATTCAGTATTTTCTGAATATCGCGGGCCACTGTTACAGGGTCACCGGCTAACACGCCATCATCTAAGTACCATACATTAAATGGGGACTCGAGAGAGTCTATTAGCTCCTTGATGGCGAGGCAAAACAGTGGAGGCCCTAATGGGTCGCCCTGCTGCAGGCCCGACTGTGAGAGTATGACGTGGTCCATCAATAGCAGTTGAGTTGGATTTCTGTATGCCTGCACAAAGTAGTGGTATAAATCAGGCGCATGGGATACAACAGCTTTTAAAAGATGGTCACGTCGAACGCTGTTAAAAGCATTCTGAAAATCTAGTTTGACCATGACTATGTCTTCTGACCTAGATTCAAGATAGGCTCGTGCGGCATGGATCGCCACTTCTGTTCCACTTCTAGCAGCAAAGCCAAGCTGGTGGTCACCTATTGCTTCCTCAATTTGCGACGAATTTTTCCAGCAGGCGATCTTTGCTGCTATCCTGCGGAGTGTAGATGAGCATGCAATAGGGCGGGTTGTGCCGTTTACCCAGAGTTTACACTGTGCAGTTTTGACTAGGCTTATTTTGTAGAGTCTGGTGGCGACGGGGTCTAGGGGACTAGTGCGCTAGTCATGGTTGTCATCTACCGGGGTGTTGCCGGTTCGATTACAATTGGTGATCGAAGTTTTTTTGAGCGATGCTCATTAAGAATAGATAATAAACTATATCGTTGGGAAAATCCTAGATATCTCAACATGTCCGGCCCTCAGTGCATTGGAGATATACCTCAGGTTAAGATCCAAGCCCGTAGGGGACGGAGGATGGTCTAGAATTAAAAACAACCTCCTTAAAAGAAAATGTTTTAATTCTTTTATTTTGTAGAGTCTGTCAGGTTTTTAGCTCGACCACCTGTTATCTGTTTGCAACCTATCGGCTGAGCTGGAAATGTCATAGCTGGAAACTTCGCACTAGTATACGTCCTAGCAACGCGCACTTCTCCCCACTAGCATACACGCATGTACAGTTATAGATCTACTGTGGAACTGCGCACACGCACGTATCCAAGTGTGTGGGTCTATTTTCTATATTTTATATCTCTCTAAATAAGCAATTTTTATTTTTAATATGTTAATAAGTGTCTCATTTGCTTATCTGCGTGGCCATGCAGATAGCACTAAGATGCATCACTTTTTTAGTCGAGTCCGGTGGCGTGGCTCATTTGCGTGCGCTTTGCGACCAAAGGGGACACAAAGGGGCAAATTGGTGCACGGATTCAAGCCCACCGTTGCACATTTGTAGTTATGGGTCTGTCTCACGAAGCACAAGTGCGCAAGCAGTCCCGCGGACGTTAAATGTTGACTGAGAGTCAGCCCGAAAAAGTTTTTAGATACATTACTTTTGCATCGTCCTGCACAGGGAGCGCGGCGACACTGTAATTGCGCTCGTAGATGCAACATTCGACCGACTACAGCTGTTACTGTATTGGTCTGTACCTGCACGACTACTAATTATGGCCATTTGTCAAGCGTTCTTCAATTATTGACGTAGTATAAATATTTAGTCGAACTGTCACTGAGCGAGTGTCATCGCCGGCCTTGTAGCGACCGCCGGAAAGCGAAGCGCTCTCGGACTGGCGGTGCAGACGAGGGGTTCTGGGGGTTGGTTTGATCGTCGGAACAGCCGGACACGCGAGCAGGCGGGGCTACGGTGATAACGAGTATAGAAGAACACAGAGGGGTTCGTCTCTCACGGTCTCAGACACAGAGGGGTTCGTCTCTCACGGTCTCAGACACAGAGGGGTTCGTCCTCTCACAGTCTCAGACAGAGAGGGAGAGATAGAGAGAGAGCTTAAAGCTAGCAACGCATTACGCGCATCAAGATAAACTCCCATCACGGCACGGGGAGCTAGCCAGGGGCATACATAGGGGTTCTACATATCAAGTGCTGCTCTAGTCTAGAGTCTAGTCGATCGCATTTTCATTAGAGTGTCTTCTGCAAACACATTAGCAAATGCAAATCGAACAGTGCTGCTGCTGCAATTGAACCACGCGTCCGCGCGTCCTATCATCACCCGCAAGATATCATCACTATAACGCTCATAATGTTCTATACGTACATATGCATATATGTGTGTGTGCACAGTATGCATATTTGTTTACTTAGACTCATATTGGACATAATTTGTTCGAATGTTGCCTACTAGGAAATTAGCGTTCATTATGATTACTACTTGTTGAAATAACGACTGCAGTTTCTATATATATATATATATATATATATATGCAAATTTATATATATATTATATATATATATATATATATATAAATATAGAAAATATTGTGATGATTCATTAATCATTTACAATACGTTTGCACACTCGGCAGTGCTCGCCTTATATGTATATATATATATATATATATATATACATTTGTGTTCATACGCAGCCTTTGGAATCACCACTACGGGTTATACCAATACTACCAGTTGGTATAACCCGTACTGTTTCGTTGGTAATGCACTATATATATATATATATATATATATATATATATATATATATATATATATATAGTGCATTACCGAAACAGAACGGGTTATACCAACTGGTAGTATTGGTATAACCCGTAGTGGTGATTCCAAAGGCTGCGTATGAACGCAAATGTATATTGGAGAAAAGCAATTCGGCGCTACGTGGTACGTTTGCAACCGGTGTGTATATTGGCTCACAGCATGATTGGAAGAACTAATATATTTCTATTTGTATATATATATATAATCTCGTCCTGCAGAGTACCTACTGCAGCGCGTATCGATCGACGGCCAGCGGGGGAAACGCGGTATCAATCGAAGGGTCCCTTCTCTCCGCCCCGCAGGACTCCCTGAAATCCCGTAGAACAACTAATGTTCTGAACACAATATATACGTATATATATATATATATATATATATATATATATATATATATATACATTTATATGTATATAGTGTCAGTTTTTGCAGTCCCCATGAGATATGCGACAGCACCGTGCTACGAATGCCACGAAGGCAATGGCGGCTACATCATAATCATCGCCCATAGCTCGTTTGTTGTTGTGCACGCTTGTGTGTCTGTGAGAGAAAGAGATAGAGATAGACAAAGAGAGAGAGAGAAATAAATAGAGAGAGAGTGTGTCTAAGTGTCTCGACAGGGACGTCTGATCCCAGATCGGCGGACGTTGGCTACTAGTCGTCACTACGCTATGCGTACTAGAGATGTTCATAATTCAATCAGGGCGGCAAAAAATGTCTGCCAATGCGAGTTTCCGCTGCTTTTGCCACGACTTAGTCAGGGTTGCCTACGGCTGGTGCTCTGGTCGTTTTCGTTGGTCTGCTGCTAGCGAACGGCCGGCCGGCCGGCAAACGAGCGAGTGGCCCAGCAAGCTACAGACGACGACGACGACGAGTGGAGAAGTCGCGTGGCCTGATGACATTAGAGGGCGGCCCACTTGTGGAAGTGTGCGCTTGGGCCGTAGTCGGCGGCGGGCGTCATCTATCGTCGGCGGGTGACCTCACTACTGCCACTGCCACACCACAACAACAACAACAGCAACAGCAGCAGCAACAACAACAATAGTAGCAGCAACAACAACCGCAACAACACCAACAAAGGCGATAAAAATAGCCAACAACAATAGTGGTAGCAGCAGCAACCCAAACGGCAGCAAAAGCGATGGAAACGGCCACAACAACAACAACCGCAACAACACCAGACAAAGCGATAAAAACACATCGACAACAACAGTTCAAAAACAGAAGCAACAGCAATAACAACAACATCTCGACAACAATAACAACAACGTTGTCAACAACAGGACCAACGACCACAACAACAACAACAGCAAAGGAACGTCGGAAAGTGGCGGTCCGTATACACCGCTGACAACGTCCATCATAGCCCCGCCGGCCTACTCCATTCGGTGCGACAATAAGCAGTGGTGCTGCGCCCGACAGCAGGGCATGCAAAGACGAACGGCTAACTCTGTCTGTTTTTCTTTTCCCTTGTGCGATGGTCTGCTGCCTGACCCTACCTGTTTACCTGTGAAGCATGAAGGTGGCTTTCACTCGCGTCCTCATTTTATCTCGTTCTGTCTCCAAAACTCTATAATCTCTTCCTTTGGTATTGCTCCTTCCTTCGCGCGACCCTTTTTGGTGCAGCGCGTTACCACTCAAACGATCGGGTTGTTACCGGATCGCTAGGTGACTAGACGGTGATAACAAAGGTATAGGAAGAACAAACAAGAGAGAGAATGAAAGAGAGACAGAGTTCCAGAACGGGAATACAAGATTGATGCCTGAGGGAAGGCGAGTAAAGCGTGACCCCAAGCGGCTATCCCGTTGCAAATGACGACGATTGTGGTATATTGCCAGATTGTGGTAATGATGGTTATCGGATCATAACGATGAAGATGATGATGATGATCATAATAATAATAATAATAATAATAATAATAATAATAATAATAATAATAATAATAAAATAATTCGGCGATACGTAGAAATATCCGGTAATACTGAGAGAAGGAAAACCTAGGGGATAAAAGGGAGGCAGGTAAACTGGCGTAAACCGTCGAAAAAAAAGCAGACAAAGCAATGGAAACCCGTAAACAGGCACGAGAAATCTTGGGTGTAAAGCGGCAAACGGTCGCAGAAGCGTCGTATGATGACAACTTCAACTTCTTGCCACTTCAGGGTTATTATTATTATTATTATTATTATTATCTTCATCCTCATCACCGCGCCACATGACAGCGAAGGGGCGAAACTAAACGGAGTATGGGGAATAGATGGACCATGGTAGATGTGGCAGTTTACGGCCGCGGGACATCTTTATCAAACAGTCGCGACAGCAACCAACAACAACAAAACAACAACATCAACAACAACAAACGACGTCGACAACAGCAACGACAAACAACAACAATGACCATGGCGTCAATGCCTACTCCCTGCTGGCCATATCAGGCCAGCATCAGCAGCAGAAGCGGAGGCGTCCAGTGTAAGGGTGCTAGATATTGTGGTTTACGTTATGGCGGACGCGAATGGTGATCTCGGTCGTCGATCTCGACCCTCCTCGCCCTTCATCTTTCGCTTCAACTGCAGACAAATAGACAGATAAATAGACAGGCAGATAAAAAGAAGCAGATATCTTCAGAGTGTGTGAAGGAAAAACGAGAATCGTGGAGACGTTGACGTCGGGTCTGCCAACAGTAGTCGCTTCGAAGAGGTGACGGGATGGGCGAGATGCCATTGGGAGGTTGCG
The DNA here is from genome assembly GCA_003439945.1 of Dermanyssus gallinae. Lineage (NCBI taxonomy): Eukaryota > Metazoa > Arthropoda > Arachnida > Mesostigmata > Dermanyssidae > Dermanyssus > Dermanyssus gallinae. The sequence goes on along the minus strand of QVRM01002658.1, from coordinate 1,608 downwards.
ACTGCAACCACAGCAGCAGCAGCAGCAGCAGCAGCGGCCCAACGGTTGGCAGCCGCTTTTGTCGTTGGTGTCATTCGCCCACTCCCCCGGGCCGGTTGACGCGGCTAGGGGGCAACAATGCGTTGTCACACTTGTCACAAGTAAGGATGCAGAGCGCGATACCGAAAAAGAGGCAACGGAAGACTGGAGAGTCTTCCTTGTTGGGGCGGTAGCGGGAGATAGTGAGAGAAATGGGCATTTGTATATATCTATTATAATATATAATATAAATACATATATATATCGGGTAAAATAGGGAAACGCCGAGTAGAGAAGAGGCACGGAAGAAGATAAATAAAATAAAAACGAAAATAGGATGCAGCTATCGCCGAAGAGAGTGGCGGCTTTTGTGGCCGTCTCCCGCCTGCTAACTTCTGCGTGCTTTAGACACTCATGACAAAAACAGCACAGCTGCCAGAGAACAGTGGCGATCTGGATGGGCCTCGTTGGTTTTGGTGCGATTAGCAAACAAACGCAGTCGTCATTGTTGTTGTGTTGTTGTTGTTGTTGTCGTTGACTTCTATGGATTTTGCCAGTGTCAAGATCACAAATCACCACCGATGGGCGGTCGCCTCACAAGTGCCACGCATTTTGACTGACCCGGCATCCGTAATTAATTATCCGAGAGTCAGGCCGTAATAGTAGAGTAGGCTATCGCAGAAGTAGGAGTATTAGCTACTTAACTTAGAGCTTGTACCGTAAGGCAAAATGAAGATCGAACACGGGCAATCGAAATAACAGATTTACTTGATATATATATATATATATATAGATATATATATAGATTGCTTTCATAATGCTTTCAACGATATGAGAGGATATTACTCATTGCGGCGCGACTAGGCACGCAGCATTAGTCCAAAACGAAAAAGCATAACACAAAATATATATATATATATATATATAATATAATATTCTTATATATTATATATATTGCATAGCCTAACCATATATATATATATATATTGTACTGTACGAAGCCGTACACAATCATTGTACCAAAAAAACATCAGCAAGTGCAGTGAGTATTGATACCAATTATAGCTTTTACTACCAATCATACGGTGAAATAAATACATGCGAAAATAGCTACATACAAAAAACAAGACAAGACCAAACATTGAAATCATTGTCATTAATATCACAATTAGTAACACGGTTTAAAGCGCTTAACAGAGGGACAAAACTAAAGTTAGAGCAAGAAAATCTGTGATATGTTTTAGTTGTACGTCTCCAATATGTGTTTCATATGTATGTGTATTTATACGTTTACGCGCTTAAACTGGAAGGCACTTAGTGACTCACAAAGGCCACTGAGTGCACTTCAGTGACCTTCCGGTTACGAGGCATGCCGCGGTGACGAAGTGATTATCCTATTACATACAAATAATGCAATAGACAAGCTAAAAAGCACCAGTGAATGAAGCATGAACTGCTTTGAGTTTAATTAAAAATCTATATAGTCTATATCGGTGAAGCAGGCTAGTGCCTTGCGACTTTTGTGTCGCTGACCAGCACGAAACACGTTATCTAATTGCCCTTGAAAGTCCTTGGGCCCGTCGAAATTTC
>QVRM01002657.1:0-37379 GCA_003439945.1 Dermanyssus gallinae | reverse complement strand
AGGTGGTCTTACTACTTTAACTGGCAACTTTATGAACGATCCACATACGTTCCAAATGTTATGTCAGCTGAAATCGATTCCCTGGAACAATCGCATGACCAAGATGGTTTTTATTCCGGCAAATTCAGGAAATGTATGCATAACTAGAGAGGAAGTTCATAAGGGACATTTGGTTATCAACAATTGAACCACGTGGCCTGAAAAATAATTAAACGCTTTTTATTCAGCACTTAGTTCCATCTTTTTCTTCGGAGTTGCACCGAAAAAAGCGCCCATTTGTGCCGTTTAAAAACGACTGCAATGTTTACTAAAACAAAAGAACTGCACTTTTTATGAAGGGGTAGTGTCAGTGCAACAATTGTATTACCCAGCACATTAGACATATTCTGTACTTGCAATAGTAACACTGTGCTAAAAAGGGCTGGATCATTCGAAAGATAAGTAAATTAACTCTAACATATGACCAAGATGCTGAAGCGACGCATCAAACACATGTCGAGGTGTCTAATAAAATCTAATAATAGCATATTATTCCACATTTCTGAACATTTTGTACGAAGAGTTGCAAACAAAGCAACCGACAATGGCGCGTAAAAAATCGGTTTCGCCGGTGACAAAGCTCTAACTCACACTTCCACAGTCGCGGTGGCAAAAAATCGAATAGCTTGCCCTATTCACTATTCTCTGTATTTGGCCCTTTCTCCATATTCTCTAACTCCAAGATCGGTATCGGATGAAAATTTTGTCCGATGGAGAAGTCATAAAAGCCTATAGAATCTACTTCTCCGATACGACCAAGAAGTCAAAACATCGCTGGGCTATGTGCGCAAAGCTTAAAAAAAGTAACACGAGAGCTACAAATGATTCAAAAATTAGGTGGTCTTACTACTTTAACTGGCAACTTTATGAACGATCCACATACGTTCCAAATGTTATGTCAGCTGAAATCGATTCCCTGGAACAAATCGCATGACCAAGATGGTTTTTATTCCGGCAAATTCAGGAAATGTATGCATAACTAGAGAGGAAGTTCATAAGGGACATTCTGGTTATCAACAATTGAACCACGTGGCCTGAAAATAATTAAACGCTTTTTATTTCAGCACTTAGTTCCATCTTTTTCTTCGGAGTTGCACCGAAAAAAGCGCCCATTTGTGCCGTTTAAAAACGACTGCAATGTTTACTAAAACAAAAGAACTGCACTTTTTATGAAGGGGTAGTGTCAGTGCAACAATTGTATTACCCAGCACATTAGACATATTTTGTACTTGCAATAGTAACACTGTGCTAAAAAGGGCTGGATCATTCGAAAGATAAGTAAATTAACTCTAACATATGACCAAGATGCTGAAGCGACGCATCAAACACATGTCGAGGTGTCTAATAAAATGTTTCTTTTCAGTTAGCCAGTGACATGTTTCAGTAAAAAAATCGAACAACAAGTTCTGAGAAATGAATATCCCGCCAGAGAGAATATCTTTGTCATCACGTTTAAGAACTCCTCGGGAGCTTTGATTCAGATGATAACAAAAATCGGCAAAAGTATTATAATAATTGATGTCCGCTCGTACCGTTAATTTACACATGATAATGGATCTAGCAAATCATTCAATTTCAACATTTATTGTGTGTCACTGTTTTCCACAATTCCTAACTCCGAATCTTCGATTATTCATGGAAATATGCCAACCAACATGAGTAATTAATAAGATACTACGAGATATTCATAAGACTGCATCTTCATGTTAGCCGATAATGCTAGGCTGCACACCGCTCCATTTATCGGCGGGTACCTCGCAGAGAATGGAATTAGCTTATTTGAGTGGCCAACATGGTCTCCCGCATCCCAGCTCACCTGAATCCTATCAACCATGTGTAGGATCAGTTGGCACGGCGAGCTACAGTCACAACTGCAGTTCCAGCAAAACTCCTGGAGCTCGTGAATGCTACGCGCGAGAAGTGGAATAATATCTCGCAGCAACTCATTGGTAACTAAGTTAGAGAACTTCCTAGTCACATGGCGGCCGTTATTAGGGCACGCGGAGGTAACACACACTGAAAAACTTGTCTAAAACCAAATGTGATGGGTGATGTAATTTCTCGTTCCGCAGTGTATATATATATATATATATATCTATTTTTTTAAATTACCAATTGACTTGAGTACTACCACGAAACTAACAAGGCGGTACATAGGCAGTATTTTTGGATCGCAAGGCTGCCTTTGGCCTTACGCCAACAAGCAAATTTAAAGGGTAGTTAGAAACGGAAGGGTTAAACAGAGGTTGGAAAAGCAAGTTTATTAAGTGGACAATATGAAGCTTAGCATTGACTGAAAAAGGGCCATAGCAGTTAAGTCTTTGAGGAGCTACTCGGTTGGCGAACGGCCGTTCTTCTTTGAGGTAAGGGTAGTGTAGTACATTTTGAAAATACATATATTATTTGGGGGTCACTGTGACATCAAACACTGCAGTTTCTGAAACCAATGGAAAACCGAGTGGAAAAACAACTCGAGCAACAGCATATTAAAAAAACTCACACGTCTTGTCAATACACACCACAATAGAGCTAGATTTTTTTCTCATGACACGAGTTTTGGGGTCAGTTGATTCCTGTAGAATTGGAATAGTTTACATTTTGGAGTGGAAATCCAATGACACAGAAACTAGATTCACGATGGGTTTTACTAGGACAAAAGCAATTGCCGTTTCCGGAGTTAAAGCAAGTTGACATAAGATTCTGCCCTGCAATGTCGATTAAAAATACCATCCGGCAGGCAGTCGGATCATCTAACGACGGCGTTTGCAGCCAACGGGTCTCGTCACGTGCTACACAGCGCGGGAAGGCAAAGTTCACGCTGTACGCAGACCGTCGCGGTCTCGATGAGCGTCGACTATCCGAACTAAGTTCCATCGAATACGAGGGGAGTTCTTTTCTATTACAGCAGAATACAACAATTTCCAATTTATTTTTACAAGGACCACCTATGATTCACCCGAGACAGGCGGGACTAAGCGGAAACCAACTCGTCAGGTGGCAGGTAGGCGAGTTCATTACTACCAGCGTATAGTATTGATTGATTCCGATAAGCACAGCTGGTGTGGAGTCAGAAACGTCGGTTAATCATTAATCAGCCGAACTTCCTTACGGTTTTACGCGCGGCCGGCGGACAGTTTGCTTTAAGGGTTAACGCAGACCTCACGAACAGAGGCGAATATATCGGTCTGAACAGCATCGTCCTAAGCGCCGGCATGACGTCTGCTGTGCCGGTGTGATATCATGGCATGTGAACTGGCGAACGCCTGTCTCCGTATACAAGCCAGTATACTTTCACGAATTATTTGAACAGGTGCCTCAATTGCACCGTATCCGACATACATGCTTACGCACTGTATAGCCGATGCCGCAATCTAGTGGATTGGTCATGCCCAAAATAACGCTATCTCAGGACATGAGTCCGGTCCGAGCTTCATCTGGATGGTGCTTACAGGAATGGCTATATTTTACAACTGCAATTTCTTCAGAAACAGACCCCTGTTCGAGGGCGATTCGGCGTGGCAGCTCCCTCGGGACCTTCTGGCCGGAAAAAGAGGCGCAAAAGAACTTAAATACGATGTACCATCTATCGTCAGAGCGCACATCAAAGAAGATTTTCTGCAAGTTGGTTATTCAGCGGATTAAGTACGTGGCTGAACAGGCCTTTCCATTGGAGCAACTCGACTTTGGGAGAGGTCGAGGAACCCGTAATGAACTTAGACAACGTCCTCAAGTCAGAAATCGACCAAGCTGTGGCACAAGCAAGATGTCATATTGTAGCGATGCAATCAAATCGCATCGCCACAAAATGTAGCGACGTTGGTTACGCTAAGTCAACTGGGAAATGTAAGCTCAGCCACAGCGCGAGAGACTCGGGACGATGAGTGACGATAACACACAGAGTAAGGTCTAAGTGGCAGCGTTGCCGGACGAAGAATGCGTGTTGATCATTTTTTTTCCGGGCTATTTATGTACTCTAGAGGTCGCCGCGGCATTCGTATAGTAATAATGTTACAATGATGACTCGAATCTTTGACGTCGCTAATTGGTCGGATTAGCCGCGCATCCCCGCAGGTCGGTACGGAGTCTTGATGATACTGTGTCGCTGATGTTACGCGGTACACATTGGATTGGATGCTTGATTGCTTGACATCGTCAGTAATCGCGGCACAGTAATTTGCTGATTAGATTGGACGTTTGATTGACTTACTGACGTGATCGGTTATCGGCGGTGCAGTGACTAGCTGTCCTGCTGCTACACTGGTGTTGTTACAATATGTATGCACTATTTTACAAAGCCTTCCGTCATCTGCTAGTTGAATCATTCCAGCAGGCAGGCTTGGGTGGCCATCTCTTGAGTGTAGAAGCAAGCTTCTTTTATGAGAATAAACTACTAGATGATGAGCGTGGTGTATTGGAATTTGGAAAAAAGGAGAGAACTCTACAAAGAAATCCGTCTCCTCGCTGACCTTGTTGGCTACATTCGACAGAAACACCAAAAAAGCCGTGGTGTTGATGTATACAGGTTATATCGTGGTCGCATATTGCGATCTAGGCGCCATCAGATGAATAACATCTACGGTAGAAGCGTTCCTTTCTTCAGGTGTGTAGGTGAATTGTTGGGGCGCGGGGCGCGCATTACGCGGGAACGACATTCACAGCGCATATAAACGAAACAGTACGGACGGCTCTTTTATATCTTTATATGATAGTAGGCAGTGTGCAGTGACTGTTCGCTTTCTCAACAGTGAGATTTCTCATGCTTAAAATTATTTCGGGGTGGATGTATGGTCTTGCAGGGTATGAAACCTCCATACGCTGACGAACTTCAACTAGCTCGGAGGCCGATTCTCATTTTATATAAAGCGAGCATTTTGCTTTTTGATGCGAGCAAATAACCGCTTTGTGTATCTCTTGTAGGCTGTCCACCAGCTACTGAAACAATTCGTAATGTAATATACGAATGTTTCAAAGTCGAATTGGCAAAACAGAAGGCTGGTGGTTTAGATGCCTCGAATGCATTGTATCCATCCCGGGTTTCGCCGTAAAGATTTTCTTGCAAGATTTTTCTGAAATAGTGGTCCACGTTGCCACACGAGTACTCAGATGCATGCGCCTGTTTCTGGCCTGGAGGAAAGCCGACTTTACTGGTTTAAAGGTATTGAGTTAAAAGGCTAGACAACCTTGTGCGATCTTTCGCGAAAAAGGCACTCTTCTTTCACAGAAGCAATAACGGTCGCTCGTGTATTTCCGCAATACAGCGGGTCGTTGCTAAGGTGGAAGCACTACGCAAATTCGCGGTTAGGTCCAAAAAAAACCCTCATTGTAGTGCTGTGTGTTAAATATGCTTTCAACAGCTCACCCTAGGGGGCGATACTGGAGATGCTCAAAAGAAAGAAAGTTGCGGACTACCGGTATCAGGATGTCTCGGACTACCTTAACGAAAGGCGGGTAGACAATGAGCGATCCAAATTTGAAATGACAGCCGGAGTTTCCAAAGTTCCATCCTGGGTTCATTCTTATAAAACTTGGCGTACGACGACGGGCTACGCTTAAGTAATTTACCAGAAGGGATAGAGCTATTAGCGTTTGCGGTAACATCACAGTTATAGTACAGGGCGTCTCCCCCTCCCCCCCCAGCAGCTGAAACTTTAAGTCAATAACCCCCTGGCCGAGATCTCTGTCTGGATGAGGAGAGCGGGCTTGACGCTATTTCCGACTTAAGACGAGCGGCCTTTCTGTTCGTCCACAGACTGTGTCTCTCCCCAAGCTTATCTTGAACGGCCAGGATATTCAGTTGGTTTACTCAGCCCACTATCTGGAAAGCTACCTGGACCGAGGTTTGCGAGGTACATCCCAGCTCCGCTTGGCAGAGAAAACCACCAACGTTTTACACGACCTTGCCTGGTTAATGCCAAATATATTTGGACCGCGTGAATTGAAGCGAAGTCTGTCTATGCCGGCTGCAGAGCGAATATGTTAATCGCGACCTTGGTTATGGCCATTAACGCGCTGACTGCGGCACGAAACAGAGCGTTGTTGCGTAAGACCCAAAGCATAGCTGCTTTACGGGGAACGATGGCCTACATAATGGTCAGCACGACAGCTGTCCTTGTACTGGCTAGCATGATTCCTTGAGACCTGAAGGCCGACGAACGTCGTCGCTTGTGGGAGGCACCGACAAAGAAGAACGAAGAGGAAAGGAATAAAACGTTGGTCTTTTGGCAGGACAGCTGAGACGCCATATCGCACGGGGCATCTGGGGCCCGAGTCAAGGTTCTGATTCTACACATTAAGGCGTGGAATTAACCGGCCCGGTGGGGAGTTAACAGACTACGTAACTCAAGTGCTCACAGGTGATTGCAACTTCGAGAGTTGTGTCTTTCGGGTAGAAAAACAGATACACCACTCTGCAAGCTGATACACTTTTGTATAAACTCACGTAATGAGTGGGATCTTATAGCTCATATAACCGAAAGCAGTGTGCACACCAAGAAAAAACGTTTGTTGTTTTCACTTGACAAGGTCCCATGGGGCATTTCAGGGCAGCTAAGAAAAGGACGCTACTATGCACCCCACTAAACAACTGTTTAAAGTATTGCTCGTGCAGTTCCCAGTTGAGTGTGGAGATGGGGACATGACTCGTTTTAGTGGGTTGGAGTCTTACAATAGAGGCCCATCTTTTGCAGTTGAGCTTTCCTGCCAAGGCGTCTGTGTATGCAAACCGCGTTTTCCATTTAGTCCTCTAAAAAAAAAGCCTTGCATCTTTGGTCTGAGCCTGCATGTGACAGTTGCCACACGTATGCACCAGATTTATAGTGCATGGTTATCACAACATGACATATCTGTTCAAACGCTCCCTTCAGGAAAGATATGATTTGTGGAAGCGGAACGGTGCAAAAGATAATGAATTATGACGACAACCTTACACACGAAGTATACATTATACTCAATTTGAATCAAATAAACATAACTGAGAAGTGTTACCATATGCAGTTTTGAATAATTGAGGTTTTCATTGAGCCCTACACTAGGTTATTTGTGCGTGTTGCCGGTTGCCATGATCGGTTGCACCTTAGCACGTTCCGAACCTCCTAAATGAAAAAATTGGAATTCTCACCAAAGTGTAATCTGGATTTCCTTGAACGTCTTCTCACAAAGAACGGCGTTGGCAGAATATTTCCATGCAGTTTCGAAACAGGCAGGGTTAGGCCATTGAATTGCTAATCTGCTAATCCGCCGGCTGTGCGTGACGCAAAACCGGCTTGCCCGACCGGGGCCACGTGCACATTCTTTAACCTTGATGTTAAATTGAGCGCTTAAACATTTATGCAGTGGTTAACCTTGCTCTGCCGATAGCATCAGCTCATTCATCAAATGTCTAGCTTTCTATATCCGCCTTTATAATAGCATTGTAGTTCCTAAATGCATCTACAGCTGTTAAGTCTGGCGGCCGTATTTGAAGAAACATTTTGCTGCAATTGAAAACGTTCAGTCTAAATTCCTTCGACGTGTTGCACATAGATGTAAGGTAGAGCGTAGCAGTCTCGGCTTTGTACCTATATCAGAACGACACAGAACGAGAGCAGATTTCAAAATGTACGCACACATCTATCAGTCGAATAGACTTTCCATCTTTTTTCTATATTCGCAACAACAATCTGCGCAGTACTCAAACCATATCGTCGAAAATAGTTGCACGATCTGACCGCATCAACAATAGTTTTCGTGGCGCATGGCGAGAATGTTGAGAACCATGAACTAGTGGTATAATATTATATACTGTACAAGTACATATATTATGCAAAGGTACTATTTTGACCTATTACATGGTAAATTGTTCTCTATGCCTCTTATATTGTACATTGTACATTGTATATATTGAATACATGATTTTCGTGAATAATTATGTATACAATTATCTGCCCTTTGAAAACAATAAAGGAGCACTTGAATTAAAATCGTTGACTTCTAACAACCCTTAACGAGTTGAAAATTAGCCCCGTAATGAAAACAAGACTCGTAAACAAAGTTCTATTGAAAGTTCGCTTGCTCTCTTGATGAACTGGGGCCCGCTAATCGAAGATAAGCATTGTACATATAAACACAGTAGCAAAGCAATAATAATGACATCCGTGTTTATTCAAACATTATGTATTTACAGGATTGCAAACGATTGTCGTTCGCTGATAAACTGTACGCGATGTGTAAACGTTCTCAGAATGTATTCCTTGTTATGATTGGTGACGGATGACCCAAACGAAGAAATTTTGCAAAATATTGAAAAATATTGTTACTCCCCAATGTCGTTGATATGTGGCGGCACAATTCGTGCTAAACTGTGGGCCCGCAGTATCGCTGAACTCGATACACGGGAACGTGCAGTAAGTATCGTGCGCATTGTATGTCTCGTCGTTCGTTGAATGAATTCCGTGAGGTTAAATAGCGCATCTATGACAAAAAATCTAATCTAATAGGAAATAGGTCAACCGAACTAAGTACTAAGTATTTAGTTTTTCTTATATATATATATATATATATATATATATATATATATATATATATATATATATATATATATATATATCTATATAAGTGTGTTATCACGTAATACACTAAGTGTGAGTCCGAAAGCTTGCACGTGTCGCACTGCATATGTTCTGCATTTGTGGAGAATCAACATCTTTGTTCAACGCTTTGTGTATTTTTGACAGTTGTTAGACAAATTTCGCTGTAGGAAACGAAAAAATAAACGCACGTAGGACCTAAACGTCATGCATTTAAGTATCACGCGAGACGGTACCCGAATTAGGCTTGGATGAGTGCTAGGCGAATACATGTGCCGCTTAGTCTCGGGAAGAGTGCGGTCGCAACGTTATCGTTGACTAGTTGATTCTCGATTTAAATTAATTCAACAAGAAGGAGCCAATTACATAAACGTAACAACGAACACAAATTTAACGCGGTAAACCTGCTCGAATATTTGGCATATGAGCCTTTCTAGGTGCATAGGTTAAACAGAATAATCGCAGCAAACTTTGTAATACTAGACTTACGATGAAATATATTCAATAGAAATATCACAATGATTTAAGGCCGTCACTAGGCTTGGAGACGATCGAAACGTGTTATCGGCTCAAATGGCTGACTGCAAAATTGCCGTTCTGGGAAAATTTGTCAATTCCAGTGGTTCAGCGATGTGAGTCAACACAAGACAACTGATGAAATTATCAGATATGAGCCCCTGTGTGTTGGGTATCTGATGTGACTCTATCCAGATTATATATGTATTTATTAAACATCTATTTAAAAAAAAAAACTAAATAGAACTGGTGAGTCCTTGCTGCGAGTCGGGGCATGAGAAGTGTCTTACTTTCCATCTCGAGCAGTCTACTTATCGGATGAATGTTCTCTCGACTAAACGTCCCCCCCCTGAGTTCTGCAACTGCTGTGGCTTTAGCCTGTTTCAGTACCTGGCGCTTTAGAAGAGTGTGCCTTGAGTCATCTTTCGCTCCTTCCTAGCAGTGAACACAGCTTGCCGAGGGAGCTTTTCCAATTTGGGGCCGGAATGTGTGCTCCAGAAGAAATAGAGTTTCATTTAGCTTACCATGCTACCATTGCTTTCTCTTTCTCTCTCTATGTCCTAACTGCAGCTCGGGCCGCATAGATACTGCAGCTGCTCCTATGGTAGCTTATGTGCTGCTAAGCTTCTGTTTCTACAAGATAGCTGTCGTCGCCATGTTTCCCAAAGGCCAATTGATGATCGATCGTATGACGATAGCGTCTGTGTACTTATTGAGCAGTACAAATTTGCCACTTCAGACAAATGAATACATTTACAAGACAGAAAAAAGTAATTGTAGAGTGGTTTTCCAGAAGCTGTTTCCTTGTTGTCGGATTTAAAATCACGTTCATGATGAAATGTTTGACGAATCAGATGCTTTCACCGATTGTCCACCACAATATTTTACACACATATATATATATATATATATATGCAACCGGAGGAGACACATGGGTGCGCGGGTTCGAGCCCCACTGTTGCACATTTGTTTTTATGGGGGTTCGTCTATGCAGCAATGCGAAAAGCAGACCCGTGGACGTTGAATCTTGGCTGAGGGTCAGCCCGGAAGTTATATATATATACATATATATATATATATATATACACCAAGCAAGATGGCTTAGTGGCAAAGCCTTTGGTTTGCATGGTTTCCAATTTAGACAAGGTAAATGCCGGAGTGGATTAAAATTAGCCACGACATGAAAAACCGTACACGGGCAATAGCCTTACGAAAATCTAATATATATATATATAGGTGGTAGACGAATTCTCCTGCGACGAGGCCGCATTCTGCCAATTCGTGACTATCAGTGCAGCACCAGTGGCAGGACATCAAAATTCCGCGGTTGTTGTGATTGTTGTTGTTGCAGTTGCTGTTGTTGCTGTTGCTAGTTACTCGTCACGCAGGCAAATCTCTAAGGATCAACCAAAGGGAAAGAACGACGACAGTAAAAGTAGCCGATTGCTCCAGCAAATGGAATCTAGCTAGCTAGAGAAAGGAGAACAAGGGACGGAGATCAAGACTGCAGAGCGAAATAAACGGCCAACAGCTCAAAAAGATGATTTCCCTGTTAGGAGAAGATGTGGCGAGTGACGGGCGTAGAGTTGACGTGGGTAAGTGGGAGGGTGGATGGGTGCGTGTTGAACGATTCGATTATCCAGACCAGACGTGTCTGTGTGTGTCTGTGTGAGCGTATGATGGATTAAGTTGTGGTTGGTAGGTTGGTAAAACAGATTTAACTTGATTGTCTGTTGGCTGAGCTGACTGACTGGATCAAATTGTCACCATACACTGAATGCCGTACTTGAGGATGCACATTCGTCGTCGCCGTTCGCCGGCGCTCGTACAGCACGCTCACCAACAGTGCTGACAGTACGCAAGACCAGATAGCTCGGTGGTATCTCCCACGTTACCACTTGTAGACCGATCACACACCAAAGTAAAGTAAAGTAAAGAGTTCTTACGAACTCTCACCCATCAAGCTGCTGTCCGAGCTTTTGCTGTGGAGGTTCATGCACTCTTCTTTCAACTTCAACGAAGTCATTATTACGTGTTATACTGCGTGTCTGCGCCTCACCTCAAACGTCGTATCAGTCGTAACCTGCTCTCGCTCTCGTGACTCGTCGTTACGCCGATTTCCAGTGGCGTAAATGTGCAAGGAGAAGCTGCCGTGACTTTTAATCATCCCGACCAGTGTCGACGATTTGCCTATATCGGCACATTTAACCGTTGATTGCTGCCGCTGTTGCTTCGAAAGGCGTTACTGTGCCAGATTAGGTGGCGTCTGGTGATTGATACTGACTGGCGTGCTGTTTATCTGTCTACAACACCACACTCGGCATCGACCGGCAAACTATCAACTTGTCTGGAGCAGTGCAAAACGGAAGCTGCCCGCGGACGTCGTCAAAAAGTACAGTCTTTGTTTCCGTCATGCGCAGCGTTGTTGTTGTTGTTGCTGTTGTTGTAGTTGTTGTTGTTGTTATTATTGCTGCTGTTATCGTTGTTGTTGTTGTTGTTGTTGTCGTGACGTTTTTACGTGTTTTGCTTTTACTACTTTTCCCAAGTCAGATTTTGTCCGAAATACTTTCTCTCCAGAGGGAACCAGCAGTGCAGACGTGAAATACAATGCATGCGCACGCGGCGAGATGGAGAGACACGCTGTTCTGTGTAACTGTGTACCATCTACCTTCTGTTCTCTGTGCGGTTTTTTTGTTTTGCATGTATTGTGCACGCATTCAAACGCAAATGCGTGCCTGTCAATGCGATGCGATGGAATTAAAACAGTGGCACCTGACCGAAACACCACCGACCGTCCTCGGTCGCAGAGCAACGGCAGCGCACGCGTCGGCCACAGCATTCTCGTTGACAGTCTTCCGTTAAAACTCAAGAGTAAGTATGTTAGAATCAAACCCGGTGGCGTGGTGGCATGCGTCTGCGCCTAGCGACCGGGGGAGACACATATGTGCGCGGGTTCGAGCCCCACCGTTGCACATTTGTATTTATGGGGGTCCGTCTATGAAGCAATGCGAAAAGCAGTCCCATGGAAGTTAAATCTTGGCTGAGAGTCAGCCCCGAAAGAAGTATGTTAGAAGTAGTGCCACGAGCAACCGTCGCTAGAGCTCTTTGCATTCCATTGATAGCTGCGCGCTGTGCCGTCCGGGAATTACCCCTATTTCACTAGACACTATATACATTCAGCAAGTCTCGGCGAACTTACTCAGAGACACACACAGTCTCGAGCGTGGTATCTCTATGGTGTGAGTCATACGTTACTACGGGACGTTGACTTTAACAAATTATACGAGTATAGCTATCCATCTGTAATATAGTATGTGTCCATCGTAATCTGTGCATTCCTGGCCATCCGGGGCCCGTCATGGCACGACGTTATCCGGTGTAAGGCAATTAATTTGTTGCCTCAAATTATCCGTCTTTGTATATATCCGAGAATACATATAAGGACGGAACGGCAAGTTCTAGCACATTTTAAAACTTTGAATTGAACGAAACCACATGTTCGGTGTTCTTGTTTGTTTTGCTTAGAAGCGCCATTCATCATCTAATACATACATGCCAAATTTGCGCCAATCGGCGTTTATTGGTTTTGATTTTAGTTTTAAAAACATGAAGAAAACGGGGTTCGACGATTTTTAAAAGGCCGAAAGCGCAACAGCAACGAATATGCGTCAAGGTCCGTGTTAAAAAACCAAATGATATGCTATAAAATGATAGAAATATTACGAACTAATTATAGTGGTCAAGCAGTTCCCGAAACGCCGTGAATACGTGGTACCGTTGATTGGACTTGAAGAGACCGAAGATGACACCCCGTTTGGTTATATATACAGATCATTGGGCGTAGAAGGCATTGAAGGCGCGCACGATCCGCCATAGATAAACATTAGCTACCTTGGCGAATCTAGCAACAGCCTTGGCTTTCACGAGTGTATCGCAGTTTGCGTATAACCGATACACTTAATGAAAGCATTTGAAATGCTTGCTGCTAAACCGATACAGTTGCTTGAAAGCATTTAAAATTATTTAACGCGTGGTAAGATGTATGGATGCGTCCAGCACGACACACCGCGTAGTAATGCGATTTTTAATAATGGAAGGTGACCGACATTTATCGTCGGCTGGTGGCTGTTTATAACCTGTTAATTTTGGTATATATATATATATATATATATATATATATATATATATATATATAATATATATAAATATATAGAAAATATTGTGATGATTTATTAATCATTCATAATACGTTTGCACACTCGGCAGTGCTCGCCTTATATATATATATATATATATATATATATATACAGGTAGTTCAATAAGTTCTTAGAATGAAAACCGAGAATTTTCCAAATCATGTTTTTAAATTTTTCTTATTCGATATACTCCCCGAGAAGCTCAATACACTTTTCCCACCGAGATTTCAGAGCTTTCATACCAGGTCTGGAGAATAGGAGGGTTGTTCAATAAGTTCGAATCTCAGTTGGGCCAGTTTTGCCGATGCTTGCCGGGACTTGTGTGCAGGAGCATTGCCCTGGTGAAACGGGACAACCTTCTTCTGCAAAGCGGGCCGTTTCACGATGAGTTCTTGCTAACGGCAGTCCAACAGTCTTGCATAATATTCTCCTGTGATCGTTTTACAGCTCTCAAGGTAGTCGACCAGCATTATTCTACGTTGGTCTTAAAAAACTGTAGCCATCACCTTTCCGGTCAATGCCGTTGTCCGCACCCTCTTCGGAGGTCCTTCATCAGGTGCACACCATTGGCAAGATGCTTCTTGGGTCTCGGGAGTGTAGTGATGAACCCAGCTTTCATCGAAGGTCATGAATCTGCACCAAAAATCCGACAGATTGTTTGACATCTTGGCCAAATTTCGCTGTAAAGCCAAAACAGGCGCGTCTTTTTGGCCTTGGTTGAGCAAATGCGGCAGCCATTTTGCTCTAAGCTCTTTCATCTTCAAGTTTTTGTGTAGGATAAAATGCACACTGCCTAAACTAATCCCTAATGCCTCCGCTATTTCCTTAATGTTCATTCGCTTATCTGTGCCAATAATTTTTCGCACTTTCTCTACGTTTTCTTCATCAGTTGCCGTTTTTTGGCCTCCTGGACGTAGTTCATCCTCGGTGCACCTGCGACCTCTTTTTAACACATTAATCCAGTTGGAAACAGTGGCAAAACATGGCGCAGAGTCACTGTACGTCTCGTCTAACTCAATTTTTACTTGGGTCGCATTCCAACCTTTGAAATAAAAATGCTTGATAACCACTCGAAACTCTTTTTTCTCCATTTTTAAAAATCACGCCGATACGTTGCACGGGAAAAGCTATCAAACGAAATCGCAACGGCCAATCACCATAATATATTGAGTGGTAGCACTCGAAAAGTTGCAGTTCCTATTAGCGGTGAAAGCGTGCCAAAATTCGAATTCTAAAAAGCTCATTCTAAGAACTTATTGAACTACCTATATATATATATATATATATATATATATATATAGCAGTAGGTCGACAACTAGGAGCAAATCTAGTCAGCCCTCATCTGTGCAAATGTGGCCACCCCGTCGACAAACTGGAATATCGCAGCCTACCGTATATCATGAGTGCAGGCCGACGGCCTCAGCATGCCTCTATTAAGGAGCTCTAGCAGAGACCTTAGATCATGAAGCCCTCTGTGCGGCTCAGAACCGCCCGGGGTCTGCGCGAAGAATTGCAAGCATTCACATGGGAGGACACTTACACCCTTCGAGCAAGGTAAAATAGGATGCAACCGCTACTGACTTCCGAGCCCCTTCTATGGTCGGCGGCGCACCGAAGCTGGCTACCCATCCCGCCTTTCGAAGACGAACAAACTAAGAAATACTCATCAAATGGGAATACTCGTAAGTTCTGCCCTCTTGCGTTCGAGACCTGGGTGCTTCTGGCGTTCGAGCCAGCCCGCTAACCAGCAAGGCCGTCACCTCTTTAAAACTGTCGTCTGATGATAATAGCAGATTATCTTCCTTCTTTTAGCAAGGTCTGGAGTACCATGTGGAGATCGTTCCGGGTACACTTCTGACATAGTGTTGGCCTGGTTTAGACGAAACGAACACGTAATAGTCACCATACGCGTCAACCAGGCATTATCAATATTCATTGCGATATATATATGTATATATATATATATCGGCATCAAACGCGCGACTTAAGACGAACGCTTAAATTCGCTTTAGTGGACTGTATAACCTGGAACTGGCCCGAAGCGGGCACGTGCTAGTCACCATACACGCCCGCGAGGCATATCGTAATGTAGTTATCAATACTCATTGCTAAATAAATAAAACATATATATATATATATATATATATATATATATATATATATCAAGCGCGCGACCTGAGATGCGAGCGTTTAAAATCCGGGTTGCACCACCCACTCTAGTTGGAGGTGAGCGCTGTAAAATTGTCATAATAGTAATGGTAACAATTTTACACTAGTAGTCGCCACGTCATTAGCTCTATAAATATGAGGGCGCTAGTATTCGGCTGCAATATATGCTCCGACCAGGACGTGGTCAAAAAATGGTTTGTGTCTGTGTACTGTACAGCGTTATATATATATATATATATATATATATATATATATATATATATATAAAATGCGCGACTTGAGACGAACGCTTAAATTTGCTTTAGTGCACTGTATAACCTGGAACTGGCCCGCTTGGCCTAGGCGAAGCCGGCACGTGCTAGTCACCATACACGCCCGCGAGGCATATCGTAATGTAGTTATCAATACTCATTGCTAAATAAATAAAACATATATATATATATATATATATATATATATATATATATATATATATATATATATATATATAAAGAAAACATTGTGATGATTTATTAAATAATTTAGAATACGTTTGCACACTCGGCAATGCTCGCCTCATATATATATATATATATATATACGGTTATATCTAAACCTGTAATGGCTAGAATGGGCATTGTAAGAATGTGTTTATTCTCTAGATAGGTATACTTTATGTTGTTGTAATTGTAATTAATATGATTGATATTTAATATATTTTATTTTATTTATTATTTTTATTAATATGATTATTATTATAATATTTCGCAATGTATGTCTGCCATGGCCAAACATTTAGCTCCGAAGCACAGACGACTATCTAGAGACGTGTGTTGTTGAAGAAGTGATCGCGTGTGATGTGTATACAGGCTCGTTGTACTTTTAGCGATTGAACTAAGTTTGCTCGATTTTTGGAAGTCTGTCGTTTATCTCTTAAATATATTCGATCAGAAATGGTCACCCTTGTTGCGTGTAGTTTAGACTTCAACGGTACATGCGAAACGGTTTTTTGCTTTGTTCGTGGCTTCTCAAGTTGAATATAAATTGGATACGGAAGAGGAATCTTATGGACCATACCGTCTTAACGTTGCAAGGGTCCTTGAGGATATACCGCTCGCACCGAGTCCATAACAGCGGGGGCTGCCATCAAGCAAGGACACGGGCAGCTGATTTTTAACCTCACATGACACCTTTTTACCACCATTTTTATTAAGGCGAGCACTGCCAAGTGTGCAAACGTATTGTAAATTATTAATAAATCATCACTATATATATATATATATATATATATATATATATATATATATATATATATATATATATATATATATATATATATATAAGGTTAAGTCTAAGCGATTAGCAGAACACAAACGATATTCGATTACGTCGATGGATTAACGCAATCTCGGTTCAGCAGGTATCCGGAGAGGCGCCAAATATCTATACGTGTCGGGGAATCTTGCGATACGATTAGATTATAATTATATAAACCATTCCAGACCATGGTAAAACTGCGTAATCTCGAGGCCAGACAAAAATGCTCTAAGTGTGTCCTTTGTCTGTGACAAGTAAGCCCAATGTACATCAAAGCACAATGAGGTTCATTAAATTGCACTGTATAACGTATATTGGCGAGTTTTTTTACCGACTTGTATATAGCGCTGCATTTTTGCTACTGCAGACGGCGCTCAATATTGTTCGTAATTCTATTTATTATTTAGTCGTTTTTCATTCACGGGATGAAATGGCGAGAATGGTCGGTAACTCCTTCATAGCCTTTGGCGCGGTTTTGACCTCGGCGCGTCACATGCAAGATACAAAATGCATCTTCGTGTAGTACTAGTGCAATAAGTACAAAGTATGCCGATAGCTGTTTAATGTCTTGGTTTCAATTCTGCTGTATCGATGTGGTTTAGGTTGTATACGGCACCGATATGTGCTCTGCGCATTGGTGTGTTCTGGTATGGCGCTGGTGTATGCGATGCGAGTCAATCTCTCGGTAACCATCATCGCCATGGTCGGCTCGAAGGGCCGCAATGCGTCAACGGTTGACAACGCGACCTGTCCCATCAGTGGCGACATCTCTTCGAATCATACAGAGGTATGTGCAAAAACCAAAATGCGAAATACAAATACGTCACCCAGACGTACGCCTTTGCATGTACCTGTTGACAGGATTTTAAAACAACATTGATCTGATCTCTTGTGCCATTAAGTTATTCATGATCGATTCATGATACATATGTATGTATATTCGAATCAAGGTCGAATTCAGCGTTTAAGCTGGGCAGTGATCTTAATGCTAAAGTCAGCTGTGCTACTCCTAGCACTGCATAGCGTTGATCATCTCGGTCAGATTGGTATAGATTTGCGGAACACAACTCAGCATCAAAAGAGAGAAATACTTACACTCCCGCCGCCCGCGATTTATTACGCGCGAGCCTATGACGGGAGTGCCCGCCAGCCCGAATAGACAGGCCAGCAGCTCCCCCACCCTCCCCCCCATCGAGGTTCGGAATGGGGGTACCACATTACTCCACCGTACCGATTAGACGCGTTCACCTCGCGATTCCGCGTTACACACCAGAATATTGCACCGTCCCCCTTTTACAGGGGAGTTAGACCCACTCCAGCGCAGGGGTTCCCGTGATTACGGGGCCAGAAGGTCCTCTCGACCGGTGGTCTGCTTTCATGTGGCCACTTCTCACTCATTTTGCCTATTAAGCCAAGGCAGCAGGCGTCCCGGACGGTACCAGCGGGTGTCACCCGGGGCATTAACCGTCCAGCCCGGGGGTCCTCGTGCAGAATGGTCCCCCCGTATTGGCAATAGCCTTAACAGCCCTCGAATGGGCCACGACAGGATGACAATATAAATTCGTTGATACCCAAATCTATCGTATGCCTTATAGCACGATCTGAGCGGTGACTTAGGTTGTGGGTTGGCCATCCCGTTTGAAGGCTTGGCCAGTTTGCAACGGAGTCATACCTGCTAGTATCGCTAGTTTTAGTTTTTTCATTTTATTTTTACTATATCCGCACTATGCTTCAACACGTGAGCTGATACTAGTGTCACACGACTAGGTGTGGCACCGCGACAGGCAAATAAACTGAGAAAACAGAAGAGCAACCATATACTAAATGGCCGTCTTTCTTGAAAACCGCGTTTCCGTACCCTTTTGCTGTATCATGTTGTCTTTTTCGAGAAAAAACCGCTATGTTCTACATTCGACATTAAATACCAATGGTGCAGAACTGACCTATATTATCGGCATTATATTTATTTAAAATATTGCCATTCCTATAAATCCATATATGCACTTGGACGAAACCCATGTCTAGCCAAACAGGTAATGCACTACGGAACTGTGTGGCACCACTTCGAGACTGTGCGAGGGGAGCCTTTTGCTACACCGGCTCTCATGGTTCTGGGCGTAATCTTCGCTCACGAGGCCGAGGGAATGCGTCGAGCCATTCTACGAAGAGCGATATTGCCATAGCCCCTTGCGGGGCACCCTCGTCTCCACCACTTGATGGCACCTGCATGCTTCCGTAGCGCCTCTAGGCGTGGGGTTCTCGCACATAATGACGCCTGGCGGCATTCTCCCTCATACGACCGACAATGTCACGTCTCGATCTCCTTGCATAGCAATACGTCTAGGCTTGTATAGTATATGCATATAGGCTATGCATATAGTTTTCACAACATATAGTAATAAAATTACGTTTTTTGCCATGTTTATTTACGTTCCTTGAAGTGTCAGTGTTCCACAGGATATTCTTCACCTCGTCCTTGAGCACATATAGGTTTATGCATGCCTATATATATATATATATATATATATATATATATAGGATGCAATTATCTTCCTACAGTATGTACTATGTAACCTTCATACGATGCCATTATCTTCCTACAGTTATTAACAAATGAATACCTTCGTATATACTTAAATTTTCCACTAACGAGCAAAGTTCCATTTACGGGCGATGGATGAGCAAACGCATTTATTCCAAGAAGTGTTCTTCGCACTATTTTATTTCTTACACAAATCAAATTATTTTGTTTTAAAAATAATTATCATGTCATCGATAAATTGAATTCGAGTAGAGTTGGATCTCTGGTATAATGAATGCAAACTTTGCAGGGAGAGTTTGACTGGGACCAGAAACTCGAGGCATCGGTTTTAAACGCTTTCTTCTACGGCTATATTTCGACGCAAATAATCGGCGGTATAATGGCCGACAAGCTGTCGGTTAAATGGGTGTTTGGCTTCGGAGTGTTCCTGACGTCGGTGCTCACAATACTCACCAGCTGGGCGGCGCGCTGGAATGTCTACGCTCTCATTCTGCTCCGTGTCCTCGAAGGAGTTACTGAGGTACTTAGTAACATAATCAGTCGTGTAATCACCATACGCATCTTGGAAAAGTATATGCTGCCATAAATGATGACTGTGTACTTCACCAAGATCCTTAATGTTCTTTAGAGTTAATAAACCATGACTCGCTGCTGAGAGACACGTCATCGTTAGTCGTATAACTAACTATATTTGCCATGTGTGATATCATGACACGTGAATTTAAAATGTGTCGGCTTTGATTTGTATCTCATTTTACATTCTACTTGTCTACCCTGCCGTAGGTGCTCGGTCATGGATATTTTTCTCTTTGTCTTGAACATGCTAACAAACGCCTGAAGCTTTTATGCGATGCATAACTTTTATGATACTTTATGCATAACGTTAGATCTCTACGTGACTGCTTACTTCTGCGACTCAAAGGGCGGGAAATGCCCATTATATACCAATACGAAAGAGCTATAGTCCAGCTAAAGAGCAAGACAGTGCTGACATCGTAGCTTCTAGCAAGCCAGCATTAAACAGAAAGAGATTGAATAACGCCTTGAACCTTTGTGGCCAATTTTTTAGAGAAGAGATTTCGGCCGCGGGTTTGCAACCAGATTCTTGACTTGTAACGTCTTTAATTTTACTTCTCCGTATTTTTCAATATATTTCAGTCTAACTCAACTATGTTTTGTTACAGAATCAACTATACCTTATGATGCAACAAGAATGTAACCCAAAATTCAAGTTTTTGGTGTGTTTTATTTCAGTCGTTATCGAGTTTTCATGTGTTTAATGAAAACATATGAAAGCTTGATAAGCTTGTTTGCTTAATGTGTGATAACGCTAAGTACACGCGCTAGGTCTGCATTTTGTTTCTGTCGCCTAAATGTCGTGCATATTTCTACTGAGTCAGGGAGTGACATTTCCGTGTGTGTACTGCTTAATGGCTCGATGGGCCCCAGTCTCGGAACGCACAACGATGCTGAACTTGGCGCTGATCGGAACAAACATCGGCGTCGTTATCACAATGCCGATTGCAGCTGCTCTTACGCAGAGCCCGCTGGGATGGCCAGCAGCATTTTATCTACCAGGTAAGCTGCTAGCTGGACTGTAGCAAACAAGGCGTTCATTCAGTGCTTTATCATCGACACTATTATCCCTTTACTAATAATACCAATCCTAGTTATCGTATGTTGCAGGGCTTGCACGGCGCTACAGTAGTGGTTTGTGAGTCTCACCAGTCGGTGCTAGGCGCTAACATTGCAAGCGCAGCAGGCATTGCAAAAACGTTATTTATAACAAAAAAAAAAGAGAAATATCTGTGTCTGGTCTGACCAGTGACGCGGTTTAACCCACGCGTTACGAAACTTCTATTATTTTGATGGATTCTACTGGAATATTGTCACCAGCGCCCGTCAGTCGTCTTCGAAAAGCCTCGAAATCTCGAAGTAATTCCTCTACATGTGCACACGAAAATTCATCCAGCGTCTTGTACTTCAACCCTTTTCCGAACCTCTACTGCTCGGACAGGGTCTACGATGGGTTGAGTGCGTCTTACTAAAGGTCTCTAGAAATGTTCTTTAGGGCATTCCGTGATACCAAATCCCTCGCTACATGGTAAGATCATGTGTTCTCCTTGGCTAATTATCAAAGTCTGCAACGCTCCATCAGCAAGCTATGTGTATCCGCGTCATGCACTATGCTCACGGCATATGAGCATATATTAGTATATAGAGGAGTATATATTAGTATTAGCGAAACTGGCTATTTTATTATTATAATGCCCCTTTCGAAACATCAGTACGGTGTCATTAAGCGTTGTGGGCGTAAGGGGCCTAAAATCCAGATATTTGTATATGCTGGTGCAATATGCGTTCTGTAAAAACCAGATGTACTATGAGCACAGTATGAGTGCAGTCTGATCCACCTTTGGCAAACCATCTTTGTGATTTCTTTAACGAGATCATGAAGAGAGGACAAATGCCAGAAGCGTGGCATATCGCCAGGCTTTCTCTTTTATGTAAGCATGGTGATGACAGACGAGACCCAAACTTATACCACGGTATAGCGTCTAAGAGGACCCTAAGGAAGATCTTCTGCAAATTGGTTATACAACGGAACAAGTACGTTGTCGACCACACCCTTCCGCCGGAGCAATTCGGCTCCAGAAGAGGTCGAGGAACGCGTGATGCAATCCATGTGCTTCAGTCAGAGATAAAGCGAGCTGTGGCAGAATCCGGAGACAATTTTTATGCAGTCTTTATAGAGTGCGTCAAGGCTTTCTACAAAGCACCTCGAGATCTCCTGATGAAGTCATTCCGACACGCAGGGGTTGTGGCTCTCTTCTAAGCCAGCTTCCAGAAGGCCACAGTTGTGATGTACGCAGATGACATAGTGGTCGCTCATCACGACCTGGGTGGCATCAAGCGCATCACTTCTCTGGCGGAGGTGTTCCTTGTCTCAAGAGGGCTGGAAATAAACGCCATGAAGACAGAGGCTATGAAATTCAGAAGAGTAGGTTGAGTGGCTGCTAAAGACGTTATACGTTGCGGCGGCAAATCCTTGGAATTTGTCAACTCTTTCCGGTATCTGGGGCTTCGGCTTCATTATACTGGGACGACCTTCACTGGTCACATCGTCGAGACAGCGCCGCATAGCCCTAATCTCTCTTTATGGAGAGGTAGTGGATGTCCGGCGACTGTCCGTCCCGACGGCAGTGGCGCTTTTCTACCTTAAGATTGTTCCGGCGCTGATGTATGGTCTTGACAGAGTATGGGAACACCTCACTCGGGCAAACTTTGGTTTGCTTGAAAGGTGTTTCACAGTGTACATTATGCGAGTACTTTGCCTGTTCAAAGCGGGCAAAGAGCCGCTTTGTGTACCTAATGTCAGGCTGTCCACCGTGTTGTTGAGATAATTCGATTGAGGTTGAAGACGCCGCGTACAGTACTATTCGAGTGCTTTATCTCGGAATGGGAAAATAAAGTTGAACAAGTCTGACGAGAGGTTGGAGACCTGGATATTTTCAGTGCCTCTCATCTCTGGTCTGGTCTTGCATGTGGCAATTGCCACGTCTATACCAGATACAAGTTCATGGCTATCATCACTGGTTTGTTCGAATACGAGTTTCCACGAAGAGTACGCTGAGTGCGTCTGTCGACTGTGCTCTCAGGTGTGTACGAAGTTTCATGCGTCTGCATGCCTGGCCCTTGCAAAGAGATCACTGCACTGCCTCTCTCGCATAACATGCCGCGAGCAGCTGACTGTATAATTGTCTATGTTATACGCAAACTCAATATGAGTGAAATAAATATGATGTTATGCCTTCTGTATGTGCTATATGAATTGCTACCAGGTTGTATCGGTGTGGCGTGGTCTGCGGTTTGGTGGATATGCGCTGCATCACAGCCGGAAAGTCATCGCTGGATTTCCGACGAAGAGCAACAGTACATCGTGAGCAGCAGAGGCACCACCCACGCCCGCTCGAGAAAAGTGAGTGCCTTTTGTGCGGCATGTGTGAAGGTATTAGACCTCTTGTTTCGTTTTAACAGATCCTACATGCTGCAATCTGTGATTCAGACAACAATGTCACGTAGCAATGTTGTTCCCCCTCGGTGGAGTGCTGGACAACACAAACACAAAATGTTGTTGAATATTAACATGATGGTGCATAAAAAGATGAACACAAAATGGTGTGCGGAGAATCGGCTGATAATTAATATCTCTAAAACAAAGATCCTTCGCTTCAGCCGCGGCGGCTCATACGCCGTTGCCGACCATCGCGTCAAGATTAACAGTACTTGCCTTGAGCTAGTCAACCATTTCCCGTATCTTGGCGTAACCCTGACACCGACACTGGCCTTTAGCAGACACATCGAGGAGCTGCGAGCAAAGGCAATGGTCTTGATTATGCTACTCACAGACATCCGAGATGTAGATTTTGAAACAGCAATGAAAATATTCAGGATCAAAATTAACCCGATAATCCAGTACTGTCTCCCAGTAATTGCGCCGATGTACAGAACATTCGGAGAAGACCGAAACGTAAACTTTGCTATGTGTAACTATAGAGATGGGCCTGCCTTTCGCTTAGAAAAGTGGAGGCGCGCCTTTCAGAGTAACCGATCATTAGTGTGCAGGGTAACATGGCACAATTATCACCATTATATGTGCCTCAAGGGTGAATTTTATGATATTAATGATTATGTGTGTAAGTTTGGTGGTGAGTGCAACATCTGTCGCTATCACATTCTAATATGTCCTGCAATAGTCTCATATTCATTACAAGCGCGTGTGAACGAGATTTTGTTATAATTTTGTAAACCATGTGTGTCAATCCAATCCTACTACCAGCAACTATGGTGAATAAATATGATATATATTAACAAAATCTTTCGGGGCTGACTCTCAGCCAAGATTTAACGTTCATGGGACTGCTATTTGCATTGCTTCATAGACGGATTCCCATAAGCACAAATGTGCAACGGTGGGGTTCGAACCCGCGCACCTATGTGTCTCTTCCGGTCGCGAGGCGCAGACGCATGCCACCACGCCATCGGGCTCGACCAATATGATATATATTAACATGAGCCACCTTACATATATATATATATATATATATATATATATATATATATATTTAAAGCATGTTTTTAATGTAATTAACGTTTTTAGAAATGCTGTTGTCGTAATTTACGGATGAAGTCGCGGTCGCCCATCGCGACTTCGGAGCTATTCGATGGCCGAATCGCTTGTATGGGGAGTCCTTAGCAAAGAAAATTTGCCGCGGGGGTCGCCTGGCAGCCAAGCAATAAGTCTGCAAATGTCAAAAGTTGGAGTTCGTAAACTTCTTCCCATATTTAGGTCTTAAAGTCCATTACAGTGAATGGCAGACATACAGCGTATTGCACAACTGTATCTGAATCCTACTCTTACAACTTACAAACCACACTTATTGTCATGTTACCTTGACATTAGTATCGCCACTAGTGTTTTCTGGTAGTAGTGCCGTATTTTCGCATCATAGGTGGCTCCTCAAACATTTTACCGCCCATAGAATGGCTAAACGATATGAATATCAACACACAAAACATAACTACTATTTTTACGTAACACGTTGCCTCTCGTTCGTTACAGATTGCCAATATGTCAACAGAATGTAAATTAAACGCGTAGATTGTTGTCAATTTTTTCGTAAAATAGTTACGCTCTTGGGACTTGAAAAAGCACACTTAGGAATAATATATATTGTATAATGGTAGAGATGTCCTGTTCAGATCATGTGGAAAAGTACCGCCCGGATTAACAGTGCCTTGTACCCTGTCGTAAATTGGAAAATACTAAGCATATTTGAGGAAGGATCTCCCTAAATCGCCCTACATTCCCCGTACTTTTACACCGTGGTGTCATCTGCAGCTGATAGCATAACTCACTGCTGAACAGAAACGGTATGCTACTACCGCTATGCAGATACTATGCAGTACGATCTACTTGTAAGTGTGTCGTGCTAAAGTTTGAAGCTCAATAACTTCAGGGCCCAATGGATGGAACTATTTTACCAACAGCGCTCATATCTAGCGCGTGATTTAAGGGTCTTGATTCTAGTTACCATATCACTCATGTGCCAGTCTAAGTAATATGGTACTTAAAGTCAAGCTGGCGAAGCTAGGCCTTCAATTCTTATAAGTCTGTCTTCCTATACTTTACCATTAGTATTTCCGGGCTGTACGTGCGTTATAAAAATCCGTTTTACTTTTAAAGTTCGTGTATAAATTTCCTGTCCGGGATTAGCAACGGAAGTAATACAAGGAACTGGTTAAACGGTCCGGAAATGTTTTGGTCACTGTTTGAGATGCCCAAGAAATTGTCTTCATTGACTACTCACGTAATAGCCAAAAAGTCACAAGGACATATTATTATACTTCTGAACCGTTTACTCACTGAATAGGTCAAAACAAGGCGTTCAAACGTTACAACTCTGTAAGAGTGCTGTTTGCTTTTCCATTACCGCTGGTTAGCACTTTCCACACTAGGTTTGATTGCATGAAGATCGTATCGTTTGTATAAAGGTATTCGTGAGTCCTATCTCTTGGTCTCCCAAGGCGTTTTGCTAAATGCCATGGCGCAGTCAGTGAAATAAGTTAAGATTCTTTCACCCGGGGTCTACAATGCCCATTTCTATGAAAAAAATGACAATGGTTTCTGCATTTGGTGTTAAGACTCATCGAAAGCAGATTTACTTCGGCGGCACAACTTGGGCAAGACTTGCGGACGCTCAGCTAACACCTCTAAATATATTTAGAGTATTCTCTAAAACAATGCCTTTGCATCGGCGCATATTGCTAACGTTAAGTTAGCTACATTCCTTTAAAGTCATAGTTAGTCAAGCATCAAGCAAGGTGCTTAACAACTGACTTGGCTTTAGAACTTCGACGAAGAGGGCCAAACGATGGCTAGTCTCAAGATTTGTCAGACTCCATTTCGCATTTATAAAACCTACACACATCTTGACAACAAACCTATTTTAGTTTTAGTTTTTAAGATGTGTGTAAGTACATTCCGAGCAATTTAAGGATGCAAAGACGATGACAACGAATTTACAAAGTCTACTAGATAAGTAGAGTCTTAGTAGCTGTACCTAAAGTATGTTTCCAAAATATATTTAAGCGATGTTTTTTTTATTAATAAATATAAACCGGTCTGTTTAACCATTCTATGTATATCTTTCCGTTACAGATTCCGTGGGTGAAGATCTTAACTTCTCGACCTGTATGGCTCTTCGCTATGGCGAGATTCTGTTTATCGCTGACCTTTTACGTATTCCTCACCGAGATACCGACGTTCGTGGACAACATATTCCACATCTCCATGACTTCGGTAGTATCAGGCTTTATATTGCTCTTAATGGAACCGCTACAAGGCCGAAACGTTAAATCTAGCACTCATTTTATGCATGCATTCACGTGATGTAAGGGTCAATATCTAAGGCCAGGTTATGCGAGTACATTGAGACTACAATAACACCGAATATGACACTTCACCGGAGGGTAGAATTTGCATTTAACAAAGGGATCCTTGAAAGAGGACATCATATAAGTTTTGTTGACCAGGTTAATGCTAAGGGTACGTATACGTGAAAAAGTTTGTTATCTATCGTGAAGTCAGTGTGATAGAGACGAAGAAACGAAGTGCAGCCGATAAAGTGACCACTGCTTAGCTGTTGTGCAAGACATACAAATAGACAAAGACAACACAAAAGCAATGGAAAAAGTGTGTGCGACAAAAGGAAAAAAATCTCAACACCTAGTGGCGTAGTGGGGCGGAAATGTGAATAATATGAGACATGTAAACATGCAACGTTGTATGCTTATTTTTTGCATGAACATGCATGTTAAGGGTCTAGCAGACTTCGAACGCGTTCTTCCGAAACAAACTCGTGAGTGATTGTCAAGCATTGAAACGGGGGATTTGAATAAATTGACCAAGAATTGCTGATAATGGGTCTAGTGGGTGAGGTTTTTGTGCCCCTCGCTGTCACTCAGGCTATATTAATGTGTGTGCATGTATGTGAACACTTCTAAAATGTTCTCAAAATAGGTTAAGGGGAGGGGTTATATGCCACACACCAATTTGCCGAGGGAAGTCGGTAGGTGTATGGAATAAGAGCAGCGAGACGATTACATATATATATATTCCCACTTATTATGCTTAATTAGTTGAACGTTAAGGCAATGTGTCTTAAAAGTCAGGTAAATGAGTCCTTAAGGCCCGGTGCCGATCTATTGACAAGCGTCCTTAACACAGCCGCCGAGTTTCCACGTTGTATGCCCAGCCAAAAATATTAATATATCTACATTAGAAACATTTTTCGCCGCGTTGAGTAGTAATCAATTGGCAGATAATCATATGTCAAAGTAGAAGTAATTCGTGATAAGATCGATAGTCTCAAAGAAGTGTACTAACTCACCTAACGTATAAATTCCGTAACCATGTCTGACAAACCACCACATATTTAGGTTATATTATAGGTCTATAATTTTTCTCTGGCAAACTCTCTACTTGCTGAATAAGGGCTGAATACCGGGCCGCTGTCTCCTCTTGATTAAGAATATTTAGAGGAATTCCTTTTATAGAGGAATTAAGCGAAGGAAATTATATCTTATACATGTTTTGGTTGTGGGTGTCTTCGTGTATGCCGGTGACTTTCATTGACTTTCAGAACGGAGGATTGAACGCGTTCTTTATATTGGCTTCGCAGTGGTAGCGTTTGCGAGCGGCTTCACTTCGGACCGGCTGATCAAGAGCAAAGTTATGTCGCGAACGAACGTCCGAAAGACCTTTGAGTGCTCCTGTTTACTCCTTTCGGGTTCGATGCTGATCCTTGTTGCACAGCTCGGGTATGTCGTCAGACTATAAAAAGACCGTTGGGGGGGGGTGGGGGAGAGAGAGGGCGCGTAGTATGCGTAACAGATCAACCAGGGCGAAATACACGCACATACATCGAGAGCTAATAGTACATTTGCGCTTGGACCTTGTGACTTAGATTAGGCCTAACCGTTCGGCAGGAGCTCAACCTATGCAATTCACACTTAATTGAGTTTGGCATCATAAGAAAAAAGTATTGCTGTCCGTAAATATTTATCACACGTAGGTGTTTTGTAGCAGTCTGTGTTATCGGGTGGGGTCAGTAACAACCGAGCACACATCGGACCAAAGTATTGTCTCTCGCTGTTGTTAACCTTACGCTGCAGAAAGGGCTCAGCCTGGATATTGGACAGTCTCGGAGATTCTTTTCCATTCAGGAGAAGAGCCTTAAGGAAGTGGTCGCAGAGAAATGTTGTATAGTAGACTCAGTAGCCAAAGCAGAAACAACAACTGTTTGTTTAATTAAAAAAATTAACAACATTTAATAATATTAACAAGAACAACAACGAGTTGTGGAACTTCGTTCGTTGTGACTGTGTGATGGTTGCAATGATTTCACGTTGCGTTTTTCAGATGCCACTGGAGTGCGGTTGCCGTTGTGCTCTGTCTAGCGTCGGCAAGTATGGCGATGTCGGGCGGCGGCGATGCAGGTCTGGCGCTTGATCTAGCGCCTAACTTCGCCGGCTCCGTGATGGGCTTAGGTAAATATGGTCGGCAACTGCGCGGGAATTGTTGCTCCTCTGCTGGTTGGTTTCATAACCTATCAAAACGTACGTCCTTTCAATGTTCTTTCTTACATATATATATATATATATATATATATATATATATTATATATATATATATATATATATATATATATATATATATATATATATATATATATATTATATACAAAAAAAAAATATATATATATATATATATATACATATATATAGCTAATGTAGCAACGCTAGTATATGTAATAACAATGTATGTTTTTTTCGGGGAGGTTTCGGGAATGCATCATGCACATGCGCCACTAGCAGCCTGCGTGACAAGCGTGAGACTCACAAACGCACTAAACCCGGATTCCTCCCCACCCCCCCAGGCTCGGTATTACTTTGGCATTACTTCTAAGCCGTGGGAGAGGCGTCTCTGCCGTTCTCCTTCAATCAGCTCTATGTCTGACTATCATCCCGCATGTCTACCATGCGGTTGGATATAGGGATGCCATTTGTAATCCGTCCTGTGAGGGTGCGTCGAGACCATGAGCGTCTGGCTGCTCCCCACCCCCTCTCTCGGCTCCTCGTCTTGACCACTCTCCCGAGAAACCCGCTCAAACCTCTCCCGCCTGGCCGTTTCCTTGGCTGTCTTGAGTGTCAAAATGGCGTCGAACAAGTTTGTCGCCTCGCTCCATGCCTCCGCCGAAATCATCATATGGGCGACCACCTCCTTGATGGGTCGGCCTCTCACAGCGGTTGGTGCTGCGTCCCGCGCTTTCCTGAGAGCATCACACCGCAGAACAGTATGCTCTACGTTGTTCGTTTCTCCAGAGTCGCACAGTACGCAGAGATATCGCTGATGGCCTTCTTGATCCTTGACATGTAGCTCTGGAACTGTGCGTGTCCGGTCAGAACCTGAATCGTCCAGTAGGAAAGCTCCCCGTGTCGGGGTCATACCATAGGTCTGGTATCAGACTCTTGGTCCAGCTCCCTGTGGTCACACCGGGTCTTACCTGCGCCCATTTCTCATGCCAGGCTGTTGCGATGACCCACACATAAAGAGCCGATGTATACGCGTCAAGAAGCCGATCTGTATTTTAAATATCAGTAAGCGAAGACGTAGTAAGATTACATGAATGGCGGCTTGAAATGGGGGCTGTCACTTTAGTGGTCCGTCACACTTCGGTGTAATCGGCCTCTGCTGTGAGTCTAAAATGGTTGTAAAAAGCACAGCCTTAAGCAAGCGATGAGGTTTGTTCTTGCCTTTTCCTTCCCGCAGGCGTCGTTGAACTCTACGGAGCTTTAGTAGATGTGCTCTATTTTGCTCTTTAGTGGTGTCATATAGTCACGAAAGTTTCATTAGGAACAGTAGGTCGCTTCATGGGGTCACATGCTTGATAAAGGCATATTCACTTACAGGGTCGTTCAATGTCACTAAGCCTGGGCCTTTGAACTACTAGGTAGCATAGGAATTAAGAGATACCTCATAATAAAAAGACAAAAAAGCGGTTAGGTCTTATGATGGCATAACGAGGTAATGCAAATAACATCTATGAGAATATATGGGCCGCATCGCAACACCTAAGTTTTCTTTTTTTTCACGTTAGTGTGATATAGTGCACCAGATAATCGGCAAGTATATTATTATAAGCGTTTTATTATTGATTATAAATAGTAATCTTTACAGATGCTTTGCATATTAGGCCGAAACAGCCGCTCATAAGCTTGCTAAATTTAAAATCAGGGCACAATTGAATTAACAGATGATTAATTTCCAATTTTTCTGATCAATAAATGAAAGACATGAATATGTGTCCTTGTATACAAAAAATGTCCTCAAAAAAATCCTAAGTAATGAGCGTCTGGTATTTCCGGCAGTAGCTATAAATAATGCATAATAACAATAGTATCTATTGTTAATATGTATTATCTGTAGGCTCTTTATTCGTCTAGTTCTTAATTTATTTGCTATTATGTTTTGCAGAAGTATTTTTACCTAGTTAACATTTGCATATTAAACGCTGTTTTGTCAATTCAAAATTCATCACGTTTTTTTTGCGCGAGATTTACCAAGTATTCTACTTTTCGAAAAAGTGAATCAAGCATTTTCTTTTCAGGTAAGCCTCTCCGCGTGGCACAATGTGTTTTATGTGGCAGCTTCAGTCAGCTTCATAGGGGCAGTTGTGTTTGGCTTGTTCGGTACCGCGGAGGAACAAACCTGGTCACAGCTAAAAGAAGACGGAGAAGAAATTATATCCGAGGAGCAATAGAAACACGATCTAATAAATTCTAGTGATCAAACAACAACTAACATTACAACGACATTATACCCTGACGTGAAGATAAAGAGGATCGCGCAGGAGGGATGCGATTATCGGACTCTTCGTGACCTCGGCTACGCGTGGACTGCACTGCCAACAGCATGACAAATGGCCTACAAAATGAACCCTCGAAGCCACGTAACACCAAAGGTCCGAGAACAAAGAACGAGGTGTTATGGCCGATTTATAAACTGATCAATTATATTGCCCGCAGTCAGAATGAACTGTTTGTCGTTTCTCGTCGCTATGCCACGGAGGATGACACCGTAGAATAGTCCATAAGGATTCAACGTTCTAAATGCATAATCATGGGGTGACGTACAATTCTGTGAACCTATGCAGTTTAATCAACTCCAATAATTGATGCGGATTGGACACTCATACGTTTCGCTTGGGAAGCATCATCGTACAACAACACATCAGCAGGAGGACACTTTATGTGTCTACGACTCTGTCTAAAGATGATGCGATGCATTCGCGCTAGATGCGTGTGTAATATGCCAGCGGGTATATGTATCTATGGACATATGCATGTATGTATGTTGTATGTACAGACGCCGAGCTTGGAACGAGTAAAGCGCGGCACCCTTATGCTACCGATCTCTAAGTTTGACGCCCCTAGTTAGCAAAGTCTTCAAATTTTTTAGATGAGAGTTGCAGTCACCATAACCTTCGTAGATGATATTTGGCTTTCTTTCTACTGATTTGTCATCATTCGGCACGCCTAAACAGTTTATTGGACAACTAGTTGCTGTTTAACCTTGTGGAACTCTTTAAAAAGGTTACACAAAATGTATACAAATTCCACGAAAAGGCCTAAAGGTATTGTCCATAATGTAATAGCGTTCACTACGTAATTATCCAGATATATTCGCAAAGAGAGCTCGGTGTATACATGAGTACAGTAAACCAAACAAATTGTTGACGCTACACAACGTGTGTAGTTCCAACAAGTCGTTTAGGTTATATATATATATCCCTAAAATAACTTGTTGGAACTGCGCATACAATATATCTTTGAAGTAGGCCTTAATTTACTCGTGTCTTGAGGCTATCATTTATTGTACCAGAGGGAGCCAATGAGGAAAAGTGGCTGATGTAGTTATACTCTAATTGATAGAAATCATTACAGAGATCGAAATAGTTGACTGGACACGGACTGTATAATTGTCAAAAGGACTAAAGCAACTGTTATTGAGTACGGACTCTTACCGTTGTTATTGACTCATACAGGCCATACACAAACATATGGATACAGCATCTGCATATAGATGTCTATGTGGGCCACGTTTATTTCTGAAATTGAGCTAGTTGAATCAAATCATGTAGTTAATAATAATCAAATGTGTCAAGTGCGCGAACAACTGATTGTTGTCAAAAAAACCGTTTATATAGGATACGAAGACTATTTGTTGGCCGGGGAGGTACCACTGTATTTGCGATTCGCAAGGAATCATCTTCTGTGACATACAGAAGGGTCACGCAATTACATTATTTCACACTTCTAAACTGTTTGTACGAAGACGTGCAAACAAAATATTAAAATTAGCGCACAAAAAAAT
Source organism: Dermanyssus gallinae (assembly GCA_003439945.1). Classification (NCBI taxonomy): domain Eukaryota; kingdom Metazoa; phylum Arthropoda; class Arachnida; order Mesostigmata; family Dermanyssidae; genus Dermanyssus; species Dermanyssus gallinae. Next base: position 4,559 of record QVRM01002657.1, on the reverse strand, counting down.
TGGTTCTGCCATGATAATGCTCTAGTTCACATTTCCCAGTTGCAGTGGCAAAAACCGAATTGCTGCCCCGTTCTCTGTATCTGGTCCCTTTCCAAATTGCTAAACCACAAATCTGTCTCAGAGGATTTTTTCGACTGATGGTGAAGTTATCAAGCCGTAAAGACCCTAGTTTTCCGATAGAAGTAAGAAGATAATACATCGCTGGGCGATGTGGGCTACCCAGGGCTTCAAGGAGACTACTCCAGGAGTTAAAAATGATTAAAAAACTAGGTGACTTTATTGCATTGTCTGTCTTTTTCTGGAAGGTTTCGGGAATGTATAATGCACACGTGCCACGAGCAGCCTGCTTGACTAGTCTAGGACTCACAAACCCACAAAACCTCGATTCATCTACAACCTCTCAGGCACGGTAATACTTGGCATTTCTTCGAAGGCGTGAGGGAGGCGTCACTGCCATTTCTCCTTGATTCAGCTAAGTCTTCGACTATCTTACTGCATATTTGCATGCATTTAAATAGGAGGCTTTTGCCAAGGTATGCACCGTTCTAAATGGGTGCGTCAAGAGCTCGAGGGCCTGGCTGCGCTTCTCCTCCCATCCTCCCTCGGCTTCTCGTATCGACCACTCCCTCGAGAGCGTGAACCTCTGCCGCCTAGCGGTTCCCTTGGCTGCCATAAGCGTCAAAATGGCGTCGCACAGGTCCGTTACATCCGTCCACGCTTCCGTCGCGGGTCATCATGTTATTTGTCCATTTCCTTGATGAAGCGGCCCCTCACGGCCGTGGAGCTTGTGCACCGTGCTTCCCAAAGAGACTTGTAGTGTAGGACAGTGTGTTCAACGCCGTCTGCCTTCTCACATCGCATAGCACGCAGGCGTCACTGGTGGCCTACCTTAACTTAACCATGTAGCTCTATAGTGGACCGCTTGTGTTGTATATTAGGTCAACTCCCCGTGTCGGCCGTTATATTAAGGTTTAGGGTCCGCAATTATACCTTGGTTCAGTTCCCGCGGTTACCCCAGGTGTTACCTGCACCATTCCTTCCACAATACTGCGATTATGGCACTCCTGGCCCTGGCGAGGTCCAGGCTCTCATTCAGAAATGTCTTCTGTAGAATATGTGCCCTCTCCGACGTGTGTCGGCTCCCCGATGCCAAGCTGGCGGCATTAAAGTCCCCGATGATAACGAATCCATTGTACTCTTGGCCGCTCTCGCTCTTGGCAAATTTCTCTGGGAACCTTCAAATTCCCCCAGGTCCTTACTGGCTAAAAAATAACAGCTGTAGAGATTGCCTTGCTTCTTCTGGCTCGAATCATAGACAACCTTGCATCATAGGCAGCTCAACATGGGTTTAGGTTCTCCTTTTAAAAGATTATCCTTAACGTCTTAGGCAATTGAGGCCGTCCAGTCGCCTTCGAGGTAATGAAAAACCGTGTCCTTCCTCCTTATGCGTTTTCCCACTTCCCCTTGTTTTGTTTTCTACCCCATTGCTGTCTCTCTCTTTTGGTAGTGCTTTCTCCGAACCCCTTTTGGGGACCCCTGTTACCTTTAACCCTAGTTTCAGGGTATTACCACCTACTGCTCTCGACCACCCTACTGCTACCTGCGTGAAGGACGCTTAATTGATAGTGAGTTATTATTTTACACGTTTCGTTGGAGTCTCCTTTTTGTCATGTATCTTTTTTTAATTAGTAAATATAAAGGTTAGTCTAAAAACGGATTTATAAGCAAATGCAAACATGAGGTTTATATCAATTTGACTGATCATGATTTGAGACAAGGTCTATAAAAAAAGTTCCGCATAGGTGATGCATCAAGCTTGGCCACCGACACTAGATTTGTTCATGCGGGCGTACGATCTATTAAACATAGATTAGTGCTTACGATATGTATAGACCTCGAGAGAGGTTGTTAACCTCTCCTTCATAGTACAGCAACGTATGCCACTAACATTTTCGATGCAAATAACGTTGCTAGATTTAATTATACAATTTACCTAGCTATACAAAACAATAGCACATTATATGTTTTATTTAATTAGAGGGTATAAACTTGAAAATTCAAAATAAGCTACCAGACCAACACCGCTCTCGCGTTTGTCAGAATCACCAATTTGTCTGGCTGGATTGGTAAACAAGTTGATAGAGACAGTATACCTCTCCAGACGACCATTGTAGCTTCCAAGGCCGCTTGAACCCTGATGCTCTTGAGCGCGTGCTACAAATGCGACTCAGAGATGGACGAGGTCCTCAAATACCCGCTTCCTTTGAACTTCTGGTTCTTCCGTCCACTACGCGCATAAACAAAACAGAACGGACGGCTCTTGTCTCTCATTACGTGGTAGTAGGCAGTGTCCAATGAGTTCATTGTTCAGCAGTGAGACTTTTCATTGCTTAAAATTATTCCGGGCTTGATGTATGATCTTGACACGTACGCTGACGAATTTCAACCAGCTCGAGAGGTGATTCTCATCTTACATAAAGCGAGCGCTCTGCTTTTCGATGCGAACAAGGAGCCGCGTTTTTCTATCTCATGTTTGTGCCAGAGTTTGGATGTATTCAATGTCTTGCATCTATCTCGGTTTCCGCCGTAAAGGATCTCTTTAAAGAATTTTCTTAAGTACAAGTCTTTGTTGCCAGACGAGTTCACAGATCTGGACATCTGTCTCTGGTCTGGAAGAAAGCCGACCTCGTGCTCATTGCCAACAAAAACGGCACCTTTTGTCCAATCTATCGAATCAGTACACTAGTCAAGGGTATTGAGGCGAGCGCGCGAGATAATTGTGTGCGATCTTTCGCGGAAAAAGCGGCCTCCTTGGGCCTCCACCAAAGCAGTTAGAATGTCGTAACGGCCGCTCGTGTCCTTCCGCAATATAGCGGGTCGTGGCTAAGGCGGAAGCGCTACGCCAATTCGAGGTTAGGTCCAGAGATCTCCTCATTGTTGTGCCGCTAAAAGTTAAAAATGTTTTAGAAAAACAGCTTGTCCTCCTTCAGCTGATATTGGAGACACTCAGAAAAATAAAGGTCCGAATTACCTTTGCAGGGTTGTCTGAGACTACCTTAGTCGAAAGGCGGGTACACAATGAGGGATCAAAATTTAAAATGACAGCCAGAGTTCCCCAGAGTTCGATCCTGAGCACATTGAGAATAGATGATAAACCATACCGCTGAGAGTCAGCGGCCATGCTGTCACAAGGACTGTTGGGGAAACCCTAGATATCTCAACATGTCCGCCCTCGGTGCATTAAAGATTACCTAACGGTATTACGCTATTAGTGTATGCGTGTGGCCGCGCAATTGCAGTACAGGGCGGCTCCCTCCAACAACTGGAACTCAGAGTCAATGACGCCCTGGCAAAGATTTCCGTCTGGATGAGGAGAGCGGGCTCGTCACTAGCTTCGACTGAAAGCGAAGGAGTCCTCCTGCTTGGCCCAAGTCGGTGTCTCCTCGAAGCTAATCTTGGGCGAGGCACCGCCTTAGCCCGGATAGTATATTCAGGCGGTTCACTCTGCCCGGTATCGTGGAATGTACTGGACAGAAGCTTACAATTGGCGCTCGCTCATCGAATGTTATGACTGTACGTAAAACCACAGTAACAATAAGAGTCACAACCATGTTTAATTATACAGTATCTTATTGCAGTGTTGCAAACAATGTCGTTCGAATTTTTTTTGCAAAATGTTGAAAAATCTCTTTACTCCCTAATGTCGTTTTCGTGTAGCGGCAGCAACGGTGCAACTGTGGGCCCGCAATATCGCGGAACTCGATACACTAACGTGTGATACCTCGCGCATTGTATGTCCTATCGTTCGCTGAAGAATATCTGCGTAGTTAATTAATTTAGTCGGAAATATGTCAACCATAAATATATACTATATAATTTGGTTTGTCATTTCCTATATATATACATAAAGAAGGAGAGAATCTCATCAGATGGCTGACTTACATACATCGCATTGTAGGCTAACGGAGTGCTCAGCTCTATCTTCTCCGCAATCTGCTTTTTTCAAAAACAGTTAGGGCTATCAAGTCCAAGATGAAGCGTTAGTCACAGACAAACTCGCGGATATTGGGAACATTAATCACGGAAAAGGAAACTGTACGGACAAGCTGGCAATCTCTTCCTGCAATTTACGGCCGACATAACTGGCTTGTATTGAACAAATGATACTGTAAACTCAAATATCGTAAAACACTTAAGCCTTGATGATATTTTAAAACTGTCAAGCTATTCTTCAAACACCATATATATTATATATATTATATATATATATATATATATATATATATATATATGGCTCTAAAGCATTTACATCACGCATTTCAAGACGATCATTTGGTACCAAACTTAAGGCAATCGATGCGTGGTTACGGAGTAGTTAAGGTTTCCGAAGGACATGAGAATTGAGCGCATGCGTGCATAAATTACTCACCCCATCAGATAAAATCCTTGATCATTTATGCATGCACTCAATACATGCCATCTAAAAATCTTAATTACTCTGCAATCATTAGCATAGATGTGGAACCTACGGTCGTAAAGGTTTTGAGGTATTGTACGTG